>BLSH010328900.1:167331-179349 GCA_018402905.1 Glandirana rugosa
ACTGAAAGTAAAGGGGCTGAATAATTTTGCACGCCCAATTTCTCAGTTTTTTATTTGTTAAAAAAGTTTGAAATATCCAATAAATTTCGTTCCACTTCATGATTGTGTCCCTCTTGTTGTTGATTCTTCACAAAAAAATACAGTTTTATATCTTTATGTTTGAAGCCTGAAATGTGGCAAAAGGTCGCAAAGTTCAAAGGGGGCCGAATACTTTCGCAAGGCATTGTATATATATATATTCAAGTATTTTATATGGCTTTTGTCTGCAGACTGAATTCAATACCATTATACACATATTGGAACATGTTCACTCTACCTTCTGTTTGATGGAAGTTCTCCATACAAAAGGTAATAAGATAGAGGTGTGACTTTATATAATTAAAAAATACATAAGATTCCATAATTTTATAGATTCATTAATATATAATTATAGGATAACCCCCCCAGCCCGTTGTGTCACTGCATCCAGACCTGGGGACTGACGAACATATCTCCTGTGTCCACCCCCATGAATGCTCTCCCGGGTCATGTTTAGTCAAATGTAAACACTGTGTTTGTTTAGTAACATACAGTATATAAAGATGGATGCACTTAATGTATAAGAAGAAATTAAAATTGTGTGAGTATTGATATGTATCCTCTTCTTTTTATTAAGCTACCCCAACAACCCATACCCATGCTATGAAAAGGTCTTGAAGAAGCTTGATTTGAAGCGAAACACGTCGACCTATTGCTTACACACCATGGTTGTTTTGGTAGTTGGTATCGTTTCTAACATATGATTATAACTGGCAACGCTTGGAGACCCTAATCCATTATGTTATATATGTGTTCATCTTTATTTTTTAACTTGTGAAAGCATCTGGCTTTTTTAACCAAATGTTGTAATAAAAAGTATATTTTTATAAATTTCCAGTGGTTATCTCATGGTGTGCCTGTAAAACATCCACCTACGTGGGGTACTCCCACATTTCTTTCTGTATTTGATGAAATATTGTACTGCATTCAGTGATCCATTGAAGTGTCATCATAGGAGAGGGTCCCATCACCATTCACTCTCCGCTCTCATCTTGATCTGTGGACCCATTTGGTATATAATAGGTCATTCAGAGCCTTTCCCCTTCAGCAAAGGGTAGAAAACAGCACTTTCCACCAGCCACTTAATGAGCAAACGCCTCAGGATGACTCCTCCAGCTTCTCCCATATGGCAAAGGGTACAACCAGGCCCATTCACATAAAGGCAAAGAGAGAACTCCACATAGTGTAATAAAGTCACTCCCACCTCCATACATGTCACTATGCTTCGCCTTGATGCATTTTGCCACACCCACGTGGCTGCTTCAGAAGTAAAAAGCATGCACAGTGTTCCGGAATCTTATATACCTATTTATGGGCGCTATGTTGGAGACAAAACAGCAGGTTTCATTTTCCCTGAGACTATTTATCCCAAAGAGTAATAAACTGAATGTAATCCATGTTGTAGTCCTCATTTAGGATGCCATATTGAATCCATTATTTATTCAGTAAATGTATTTGTTGGCATATTTACACTGGATTAAGCACTGTGAGATTTTATTATGTTCATTGCCACATTACATGCATTGCAGTAAGTCAGTTATTTGTTGATGTGTGCTGCACTTTTTATGTTAATCATAGACTTCAAATAGACTCAAACAGCATCCAAAGAGTTAGGTACCTTCTCCTTAGGATTAGGACTAAAAGAAATGGCAACTCATAGTCCTGATTCAGGTGGAATGAAGAAACCACCTTGGACAGGGCCGGGAAATGAGGCCTCAACACCATATTATGCTAGTGAAAACTAGAACAGCTTAACCAAAGAGAAAACCTTGTACATAAGAGACAAGGCGATCTCTTGAGGAGGTGAAAACTAGAAGTCCTCAAAACAGAATGGACCAAAAAAAGGTCCCAAGGAGACAAGGGGGGGCCTTACAGGCAGAACAATTTATGTGACACCCTGCACAAAGGATTTTTACCAGGGATGATAAGTCTCCAAAATGTATTACCTTGACACAAATGAAGAGGAGGATTGTGCCCCTGAGATAGTGAAAACACCAGATAAGGGCAAGGCTAAAGGCAGAATGGAGCTGCATCTGTTATCCCTCCGGCCCCATGGATTTCAGTGAGGTGTGATAGTGCGACATGAAAAGCTTAGAAAAACATGCAGGGTGCATGGGAACCAGTAAAACATATCAGACAGGTGTAATGATGTTTCACACCAGTGCCATGATGGTCTGCCTTTTTGCACTTTGACACTGCCATATGAAAAACTGCCTAAATGCCCCAGTGACACAAGGAACATGACTGTCACATGCTCCACTAAAACATCAGAGATACTCACTAGACCAGGGGTAAGCAATTAGTGGACCTCCAGATGTTGCAAAACTACAAGTCCCATCATGCCTCTGCCTCTGGGTGTTGTGCTTGTGGCTGTCAGAGTCTTGCTATGCCTCATGGGATTTGTAGTTCTGCAACAGCTGGAGGTCCGCTAATTGCATATCCCTGCACTAGACCATAGCTGTAGGGCCAGTAGGCCCAATCTCCACCCATCACAGCAGGCACACCATGTAGGGCTTTCAGGGACTCAATTCCCCTCCAGTGGGATCACTGTCCTGGGTATAGCATCCTGGCAGTAGGGTCACCAGATACACTGTACCCTGGAGAACCCTGCCTGCAGGATTAAGTGCCATCCAGCTGACATTACAGGCTGTCACCACTCCAGTATGAGAAGTGGGGGTATAGTTCATCTTGGCTATTATGATGCACAGACCAATTCAGATGAAGCTCTCCTATATCCTATCAAGGGTATTAGGAACAAGCAACAAATTAGGACTAAGCCCTTACAAGGGTATCTGTAGGCACATGCATTACCTAAATTTGGGGGCTTAGCTAAACTTGGAGGTGCAATGCTTGGAGGGGGATTACTGCCTTTTTGGTCAATGTCCATTCACCTGATGGTGGCAGCATAACCCAAGTAGTCATGCATATGAACCCCTCTGTGTTCTGTGATGTACTGTATGATTAAGAAATGTCTGTTGCCCACACCATCTTTTTTCCTTTTATCAGTTAACCTGCCTTGATAATGAAAATGAGGATCTAAGTGGTTGCCTGTTTCTATTATGAGGCCCACTGAGTATACAACAGCTCTATAATCTCTTATATACTCATATTCTTATGTGTTCATGAAACTGGCAACCAACAGACACAAATTCATGAGAACGCAGTCATCCTACTTAATGATATTAATGACTTTCTTAACACTCCCATCTCTAAATCCATCTCTGTAAACTGTTTGCCATGGCAATTAGGTAGACTATGCACTAAAACTATCCAACCTCTATAGACCTATAAAACAAAAAAGAAGACAAAGGCACAAGATAGTTTAGAACATCTGTCAGGTCATCGTTGTGTGCACAATTTGAGTGTGTCAGATGTAGCTAACATGCGCACAGTGCAGAAACACATTCTTATGAGACTTCTTCAGCTTTCCCAGGATCCCACAATGAAACTGACTGATGCCACAATTGACTAGGCAAGCAGACAGGAAACTGGGATCTGAGGTAAGTATCTTGAACTTTTTTCTATTAATGTCAGATCCCATGAATATTATTTCAAATGATGTAGTTAAACAAAAGCAATTTAGTTTTTCCACAGCTTTAGGTATCAAAGAACTGTTTTAATTTACAGTTACTAAAATACAAGCATTGGGAACATCAGGCAATGTACCCTGGTCAATGTAGCATTTGTGTGCAACATTCATTTTAATAACTTAAATAATACAACAAATAACATAATATACTAAAACACCCCACAGACCTCAGGACAATACATTTAGAGTGGTGAATCTGATCCACGCAGCCCGGACATCTAATCAGCCCCTTCTCCTGCTGTTCACGGACACAGAGAAGGCTTTTGACCGGGTGAATTGGGCCTTTATGCAGGCCACCCTAGAGCATATTGGTCTTGGGTCATCTATGATGATTAGGATTCTATCACTTTACTCCAATCCCTCCGCCACAGTCAAGGTTAATGAGTTGAGATCTGACTTTTTCAACATCCTTAATACCGAGAGGGAAGGCTGTCCCCTGTTCTCCCTTGATTTGTATTCTTTCCCTAGAGCCCTTTCTATGTACAGTTGGTGTCATAGGATTTTGGAAGGTGTCGGGGCTGCACAAAGTGGCCGCCTTTGCGGATAACCTGATCTTTTTCTTAACGGATCAGCTTGTGTGAAGATGCTTCAGTCTCTACAGGAGTATGGAATCCTCTCCTATTTCCAGATTAACCTATCCAAGTCCTCAATCCTGAACATCACAGTGGATAGAACCACAGCCCTAACTCTAAGCTCTTCTTTCCTTCTCTGTGAGCAACTGAATCAATACATTATTTAGGGGTTGACATTTCTCCTGACCCTTCTGCTCTTTATTCAGTCAACTTCGCCCCATTGCTTCTTTGTTTGAAGGTGAAACTACTTAACTGGCATTCTCTCACCCTAACTTGCTGTGGGCGCTGCATCGCTTTTAAGATGACCGTGCTACTTAAGGTGCTATATTTGATGCAAGCACTGCCTATTCGTCTCCCCTCGTACTTCTTTATACGGGTGAGTTTTATGTTTAGGGCATTTGTTTGGTCCCATTGGAGGCCACACCTCAAGCTTCAACTTCTTCATCTTACAAAGCCTCGGCGTGGAGTCGGACTCCCAGATGTGTGGGCCTACTATTAAGCAGTGCACCTTACCAGGGTAATGGATTCCGTGGGTGGCCACGGAACTTGAGAACTAATGACACGGAAAAGAGCTGGACATGGATCACCTCCTCCCTACTAAAGGCTCTTAGTGACCACCCTACCCTTGGCAGCACATTGCTGACTGCAAATGATGCATTCAGACACTCTTCACTATCACCACTACCTTCCCCATGGTGCCTGTACTGGGCAATCCAAAATGTATACCTGGCCTCCAGAATTCGCACTTTCATTGTCTGGCTGTAAGTGGGCGGCTTCATTTTTGTGACTTTCTAGGGCCTGATGAACAGCTCTCCCCCTCTGCTTGCGAGACTGCCACAAAATTCCCCTCTTGACTTCTGGTGTGGTCTAAAGATGCGCACCTTTCTCCATCGGTGTTCGTGCTCCCCTGGGATACCTTGACAGCTTACGGAATTGGAACGTATATGCCATCTGAAGGAACCGATCCTTCACTGTCTTTCGCTGATCTACACATCCCTGATCCGACTGGTGACAGGGCATGTGCTTGGGTTCATATCTAAATGGGAATCGGACCTTGAAACCAAATTCACTGATGCACAGAGGGAGAAGATTCTTCACTTTGCCCAGAAGTCCTCCATGGCTAGTAAAATCCAAGATACTGGCTACAAGATTTTGACCCGCTGGTACAGGGTACCCGTCGCTCTAAACCACTTTTATCCCCAGCACATGCTGGTGGTGTGGTAATGAGGAGGAAACAATGCTCTACATTTTTACGGCTTGTTCCAAACTTAGACTTGGCAAGATGTGAGTGGTATTTTCAAGCACCTGAGTAACGTCGACCTGGAGGGGAACCCCGCGGCTTTGTCTGTTGCATCTCTCGAATCGTCCAATCAAGAAGTATAAAGCCTCTCTTACAATTCAGTTACTGAATGTGGCTGAGGTATGCATCCCCCTATGTTGGAGATCTGAGAACCTGCCTTCTAAATCCTTGTGGTTTTCCAAAGTTAATGAACTCAGGGACATGGAGGATCTCACTGCTACCTTGCATAACAAAGAGGAGACCATGGTAAAATTTTGTCTTCACCAATGCCTATCTGCAAGGGGCCCTGCAATCGAGCTCAGCCCCAGGGGTTAGCCATGTTCCCTGGGCGAGGGGGCCCTAACCCTCTGTTTCTGCCTTAGTTCCTTATCTCCTGTACGTGTGACTCTCAATCCCCTTCTTCCTTTTTCACAATGGCTTCTTACTAACCTTCTATCCACTTTCCTCTCACAATCCCTACCCGTCCTGTTTACTGGGCTCAGTTCTGGGTGCAGTCGTTTTCCAGATATGTGAATATCCTGTTCTACATTAACCCAGTTACCCTAGCCCCACTCTGGGTCCAGCTGGCTAACGGGAGGCCTACCCCCGGTATAAATATATTATCTTGTTAAAAACATTGTTGCACGGTTGTTAATCTATGAGTTTGTGTATGTGGTCACTCACACTGCCACTCTACTTGTTGCATATATTTGGTTAAATGTAGCACACTCTCATACTTGATATTTTTACCTGACTACTCAGGCTGTGCTTTCATATGTATGTTGAGCTACAAATTTTACTTAGAGATTTTCATTGTTTATGCTAAATGCTGACCATGCTCCATCATCCCATGTTTGTTAAACTGTGAATTGCAACACGCAGAAAATAAAAGAATTACAAAAAAAATAAATAAAATAAAACATCCAAAGACAGCAGTACATCATAAAACATAAGGGTGGTCAGAGTAGCAGGTGAGATCTAAACTGTCAAGGGACCAAGAACAAGTGGTTGTTTTATGAGAAACTTGATGTGAGGGGTTAGTATAAACTCAATTTAAATTGTAGATATGTTTTGTTTAATGCAAAATACTTGGCGTTTTAGGATTGCTTTATATATTAACACAGCTCAGCTAAAGTGCTTGTCATGAAAACTCAGATATGGTCCTGAGCTCTTATTAAAAATCACAAGCCTTTTAGCAGCTGATAATGCAGTAAAATTATGGAGTGGGAGAATGCAACTAAAGTGCTGCCTAGGGCCTATAAAAGTTGTAATCTAAGGTAAATGATGGGTTGGAGACACAATCATATTTGCAACTATCCCACCCAGTCAAAAAAATTGTCAAATACTAAAGAAACAGGTAGCACCGTATACTGTATTATTCTCAATAATGTTTAGCTTTGCTATGCAGTTCAGCTGCAGCTTACAGGAATAACGGGGGTAGAATCATATGTAGTATAACATATAACATGTATTTTTTTTACATAGTTCTCTGCACACTTTAACACCTTTTTTAACTAAATTTTTGTTGAGCAAAAACACCTGGGTGATCAATGTACATTGTGGGGGTTTTTTTTTTTGTAATTCCTTTATTTCAAAGTCAAAGAAATAAACAAACAGCACAGGTGTTCATAACAATGGAGACACTCGATGAAAGACACTGATTATAATCAAACCACAGTACATTAAACTATGACATAAGTGCCGGAAATAAAATTAGTGTAGGTCAACTGGGGGCTCCATAAGGAGAGGGGGATAAGGCAGCTGGTCTGCAAGGGTAGGAGTCCCGTTGCCTCGCACTTATATCGTCTGTTCAAATATCACCAGTCATGAGAGATGAATTTGGTCTTGAAATGACTTTTGGGTTTTATAATAAGAACTAATGGGAGAGAGAGCATTGGAGTGGGGTACTCCACTGCAAGTGGTGATGAAACATCAGATAATTCTTATAGAAAGGGGATACGGAGAATCAGGAAGGTCTCCCCGCCTTCCCTGCCTCGACTGGGGACAGCTATGGGATTACTACGTAGGGGGCAAGTGTGGGGGCGGGAGAGAGAAAAACCAGAAGGAGAGAAAGGACATGGTGAAGAAGGAGAAGGACTTGAACAAGGGAGAAGACTCCCCATTGAAAGAGAGCATGGATGAGGGGGATAGAAGGGAAAGAAGTGAGGAAGGGGAGGGGCAGGAGATTCCCCCGTCGCCCCTCGCCCGGACCGAGCCGCACGGCCAAAAAGCAGCCCGGATGGGTCACGACATCGCCTCTAGATAGGGTTCAGTAAAGACATAATAGTTCCAGGGTCTCCAAGTCTCACGGAAGACCTCCTCCCGCCCGTAAAGGGTCGCCGTGAGGTCCTCCATGTTCCGTAGCTCGTTGACCTTCCTAAACCACATTGCTTTAGAAGGGGGGTTCTCCGATCTCCAGCAAAGGGGTACACAAGCCCTGGCTGCATTCAGCAGCTGGATCGTAAGTGAGGATTTGTACTTCCCGACTGGGCGAGGTGAAAGGTGCAGGAGACACGCCGCGGGGTTGCCCTCCACGTCTACTCCCGTGAGGTGCTTAATGATGCCCGCCACGTCTCGCCAAAAGGTTGCAAGTCTGGGACATGACCAGAAAATGTGTAGCATTGTGCCCTCCGCTCCTCCACATCTCCAGCAGGTGTTGGGAACCGCCGGTGCAAAACGGTGTATGTGAGAGGGGACTCTATACCAACGCGAAATAATCTTATACCCGGTTTCCTGGGTACTAACGGCCATCGAGGATTTGTGGGCTAGGTGAAGGATTTTCTCCTTCTGAGTGTCAGAGAAGCGCATGTTCAAGTCAGATTCCCATTTCTGGAGATAGGGTGGCGAGTAATCATTCCCCGGATCTATGAGCAAGGCGTAGATTACCGATAGGCTATGTCGCACCGGCTCCCCGGAGTGACAAATGCGTTCAAAATCCGTTAGCTGACGTAGGATCCCGGGGGTCCTGGCCAGCCTACGAAGAAAGTAGCGCAGTTGAAGTCCATTCCAGAAATCCAGAGCAGGACTCAGTCCCATCTCGTCCCATTGCAGTGTGGGTGCACTGTCTGGGTTGAGAAAATCGCAGAGATACTGTTTGCCCTTATCTCTAAGGGCCCGAAAACGTGTGTCCTGGAGGCCCGGTTCAAAGGCCGGGTTACCCAAAATAGGAATCAACGGTGAGGGAATGGGGGAGACCCGGGAATGACGGAAAGTCTCTCTAGCCACCTTAATTGTACAACCCAGGGTGGGGTGTCCGGAGATGTCTGATGGAGGTGGCCCGGATGACCAAAGCCAACTCCGCGCGGTGTCCCCAGAGTCCTCCAACTCCTTGGTTACCCACAGCTTTGTCTCTGAATGGCAGTGCCAATCCACCACCCTCGCCAGGTGTGTCGCTCTATAGTAGGACTTAACGTCAGGAAGCCCCACCCCGCCCCTTCCCTTAGGTAGGTGTAAAAGTTTAAGTTGGATGCGGGGTCTGCGGTGGGACCAGAGGAATTCCCTGAAGAGGGTAGTCGTTTTCTTAAAAAAGGACGGAGGAATATGTATTGGCAATGCCTGCATGACGTACAAAATCCTGGGGAGGATCGTCATCTTAAGGGCACTGCAGCGCCCGAACCAGGAAAGGGTAAGGGAATGCCAGTGTAGCAGGTCGGTTTTGAGGCGTGCCAATAGTTGGGCAAAGTTTGCTTCATAGAGATCTGCGGGATCAGGCGTGATGTTAATCCCCAAATAGCGCACTGAGGTCTGGGTTTGCTGAAGGGGAAAGGCCGTGGTTGCATCCCTAATCTCGCTACTGTCTACCGTGATGTTTAACAAAGTGGACTTCGCTAAGTTAATCTGATAGAATGACAAGCTACCATAGGTCTTGAGCGTGCGAAGCAATTCTGGGAGAGAGGTTCGGGGGTTAGAGAGGAAAAATATCAAATCATCCGCGAAGGCGGCCACTTTGTGTTCTCCGGATCGCTTACAAAATCCACTAATCAAAGAGTTACCTCTGATCACGCAAAGCAGGGGTTCAAGCGTAAGAATAAAGATTAGGGGCGATAAGGGACAGCCCTGCCTCGTGCCGATGTGTATCTCAAAGAAGGGTGACCGGGTTTCATTCACCTTTACCGCCGCCGTAGGGCATGAGTAGAGGGAGTGAATCCAACTACGCATAGAAGACTGTAGCCCAATGTGTTCTAGGGTCGCCCGCATGAACGACCATTTGACCCTGTCAAAGGCCTTCTCCGCGTCGGTGGATAGTAGAAGGAGCGAACGGCCTGAAGACCTGGCAGCATGTATCAGATTTAGCGCCCGGATAGTGTTGTCTCGGGGTTCACGGAGCGGGACGAAACCTGCTTGGTCTCTATGGATCAAGGTCGGTATGTGGGGCAGGATACGATTGGCAAGAACCTTCGCAAAAAGTTTCAGATCAGCATTTAGAAGTGCGATCGGGCGGTAATTCCCGCAGCGAGTCGGGTCCTTGCCCTCCTTGGGAATCAAAGAGATATAGGCCCGTAGTGAGTCCATTGGGAAAGAGTGACCCTCTGTGATGGAATTCCAGGCCGAGACCAGAGGTTGCGAGAGAACCCCGAAGAAGGTTTTGTAATACGCTGGGGTAAACCCGTCCGGGCCCGGGGCCTTTTTAGGCTTGGAGTGTGCGAGAGCCACGCTCAGTTCTTCGACCGTAATGGGTTCCTCCAGGGCTTCCACAGCCTCAGGGGGCAAAGAGGGCATACCGGATTCTGCAATGTAGGACAGGGCCCCATTCCCCCCAATAAGTGGAGGTGTCCCCGGAGTCCGGGCCTCAATATCATATAGCCCCTGGAAGAAAGATTGAAATTCCCTAGCCATTGCTGAGGAGGTGGTAAGCCTCTGGCCCTGGGCGCCGATGATGTGGGAAATAGAGGAGCTGGTTTGGGGGCCCCGCAGTGCCCGAGCCAAAAGAGTGCCCGATTTATTAGAAAACTCGAAAAAGGAGCGATGTGCCCAGGCAAGTTTCTGTTTGGTTTTGTGGAAGAGCAACGTGCTCAATTCCTCTCTAGCTCGTAAGAGATCCTGATATGTCGACCGGGCCAAGGTAGCTTTGTGGGCTCGTTCCAGTTTTTGGACCAAGTCCAGTAATTCGTCTACCCGCTTATTCCTCTCGTGTTTAAGCCGGGCCCCTATTTTCATTAGGATTCCCCGAGTCACGGTCTTGTGAGCCTCCCATACCAGGAGGGGGTTGTCAACCGATGGGGCGTTCACGGGAAAGTATTCACGAATAGCTGTGAGAAGCTCTGCCCTGTTCTCCTCCATTTGCAAGAGGGATTCATTTAGCCTCCAGGAGGGAGGGGATCTCGAGGTCGGACCCCAAAGAAGAGTCAGATGGACAGGGGCATGATCCGAGAGGGAGATGATGTCGATGGATGCGGAGACCACTCTGGCAAGATCGCCTTGTGGGATTAAAAGGTAATCCAGGCGCGAGTATGTATGGTGTACTGGCGAGAAAAAAGAGTAATCTCTAGACTGGGGGTGGAGTATGCGCCAAGGGTCAGTGAGATGGAGGAGCTGGAGGTCCGCTTTAAGACGCTTAAGGCGGGAGAAGGAGAGGTGAGACGCACCCCTAGAGACGTCTAGGAGTGGGTCCATAGCGAAATTAAGGTCTCCTCCGAAGATCATGACCCCTTCACGGAACTCCAGGATCTCCGGAAGGAGGTCCCGCAGGAATCGCGGATGGTCAGTGTTAGGGAAGTAGACGTTGATCAGCGTGACCTGGACACCCGACACCCAGCCCTTTACGAGGAGGTAGCGGCCCTGAGGGTCCGTCTTAGTGGCTACATGGGACCACATGACGGATTTGTGTATCAGTATACTCACCCCCTTTGCCTTGGAGATCGGAGAAGCACTATGATAGACCGTGGGGAATATTCTGTTGGATAGTCTGGGAATGTGGTCGACCCGGAAATGCGTTTCCTGGAGAAACACTATATGTGATTTACTCTTTTTTAGGTCTGACAGGAGACGGGAACGCTTCTCAGGAACACCGAGGCCCCTGACATTGTGTGAGGTGAATTTAAGAAGAGCCATGGCGCTGCCGTCTGTTCAGCGTCACTACCCAAAGAGGGGCCGCCACAGTGGCCCGGTTGGCTCCGTCCGGGAGAGGGGCAGGCCGGGAAAGGGGGGGGGAGGGGGGGGAAGAGGTGAGAGAGTAGAGGGAAAAGAGGGGAGAGGGAAAGGAAGGAGGGAATAGCTGAGAAGAGAGGGGATCAGCGGGGGAGCACAGAGAAGGAGAAAGTAGCAGAGAGGCAGAGACTAAATGGTCTAAAGACGAGAACCACTGACCGGCACTAACAGTGCACAGCCTGTGGGCTACCCTATGGGGGGGTTGGATACGGTTGAGTCGACCGCCTACTAGGAGGCCTGCGTTAGCAAGGGGTAGTTCGTATAGGGGTTTAAGGAGATGCATGGTCGAGGGCCAATCAGAAGGAGTCACCGGTTGACCAAAACTTTAAGTGTTGACCAATTGTATTGGTACA
>BLSH010328900.1:188499-209819 GCA_018402905.1 Glandirana rugosa
ATTTTTGTCAAAAAAAACGATATTTTAATGAATCTTGGGGGTTTGTAATATAAAAAAAAGATTCTGGGATCTCTTATTTTACCGCCGGTAACGTTTTGAAATACAGTGTGGCATAAACACGTCGCCAGAATTTTCGCGCTAAAAAAATTTTTTTTTAAGTCAAAAAACTCAATTTTTTATTCTATTGTCATTTCAATCCAGTTAAAAAAAGGCATAACACTTTCTTTTACAATGCGGCTCATTTTACTATGGGTTGTACAGTACGAAGTTTTAACGCAGGAGAGCAATAATTCTAGCCCTAGACCTCCTCTGTAACGCAAAAATGCTAACCTGTAGAATTTTTTAAACGTCGCCAATGGAGATTTTTATGTTGCAAAGTTTGTCGCCAATCCGCGAGCGGACGCAATTTTGAAGCATGACATGTTGGGTATCATTTTACTCGGCGTAACATTTTCTTTCACAATACGGAAAAAAATTGACCTAACTTTACTGTTATCTTATTTTTTAACTCAAAAAACTGAATTTTTTTTTAAAAAAATCGCGCTTTTAAGACCGCTGCACAAATACGGTGTGACATAAAGTTTTGCAATGGCCGCCATTTTATTCTCTAGGGTCTTAGAAAAAAAATATAATGTTTGGGGGTTCTAAGTAATTTTATAGCAAAAAAAACTGTTTTTAGCTGATAACCTCCAAACTCCAAAAAGAGGCTCGGTCTTAAAGTGGTTAAACTCACTGGCCTGTAATTGCCAGCTTCTACCTTGCTGCCATTCTTGTGGATAGGTACAATATTAGCTATCCGCCAGTCATGGGGAACTTCTCCTGTTAGAAGAGATTTATTTAAAAGATTTGTTAATGGTCCAACAACTATATCGCAAAGTTCTCTTAGAACTCTGGGATGAATACCATCAGGGCCCATTGCTTTATTAGGTAATGAAGGTGGTGCTTCCATCTGCAGGAAGTAATGAATCTTTCTTTGCCAGGAGCCTGGCATCTAATAGGATAGTTGCATCCCTACCCTAATTCTATCTCTCTTCTGCTCTTTTTTAAGATACTTGCTACTTGGTTTTAAAAATGTCTCTTCAGCAGGCCAATCACATTAACGTATTGTAGGCATGCTCCAATACACACATTACAATACAGAGTAAAGACTAACTCCACTTTTGTTTGAGAAAAAAAAAAAAATGGGTGATCTATATACATTTCACTGATTTTAACAAACTTTGTAGCTGAGTTCTCCTTGTTCTTAACTACTTGCCTACCGGACACTTTAACCCTCTTCCTGCCGAGGCCAATGTTCAGCTTTCAGCGCGGTCACACTTTGAATGACAATTGCACAGCCATAGTTACATAGTTAGTCAGGTTGAAAAAAAGATATAAGTCCATCTAGTTCAATGAAAAAAAACAAAAAAAAAAAACATACAAACCATTTACACAATCCTATACCCACAGTTGATCCAGAGGAAGGTGAAAAACCCCAGCAAAGCATGATACAATTTCCTACAGCAGGGGAAAAAGTTTCCTTCCAGATCCACTTTACCTATACATTTCAGTACAGTACCCAGTTATATTATGGACATTTAGAAAAGAATCCAGGCCTTTTTTTTTTTTTTAAAGCAATCTACTGAGCTTGCCAGAACCGCATTTTCACAGCTCTTTCAGTGAAGAAACCTTTCCATATTTGGAGATGAAATCTCTTTTCCTCTAGACTTAAAGAGTGCCCCCTTGTCCTCTGTAATGACCTTAAAGTGAATAACTCAACACCACGCTCATTATATATGACCCCTTATGTATTTATACATGATGATCATTTCCCCCTGTAATATTCTCTAATCAAGAGAGAATACATAAAGTTCTTTCCTCATAGCTGAGCTCCTCCATGCCTCAAAACTGAACTGCATATTCCAAATGAGGTCTTATTAATGATTTGTACAGGGGCAAATTATATCTCTCTTTCTGGAGTCCATACCTCTCTCAATGCAAGAAAGGACTTTGCTCACTTTGGAAACTGCAGCTTGGCATTTCAAGCTATTATTAAGCTTATTATCTATCAAAACCCCAGATCCTTCTCCACTATGGATTCCCCAGTTGTACTCCCCCTAGTATGTATGATGCATGCATATTTTTAGCCCCCAAATGCATAACTTTACATTTATTAACATTAACCCTCATTTGCCACATAGTTGCCCAATTAAACAATGCATTGAGGTTGGCTTTTAAGTTGGAGACATCCTGTAAGGATGTTATTCCACTGCATAGCTTGGTGTTATCTACAAACACTGAAATGGAACTATTAATCCCAGACCCGATACCATTGATAAAGTTATTAAAAAGTAAGGGCCCCAACACTGAACCTTGGGGTACACCACTAATAACCTTAGATCATTCAGAGTAAGAATCAATAACCACTACTTTCTGAATTCTGTGTTTTAGCCAGTTTTCTATCCATTTACAAAATGATCTTTTCAAGCCTGTAGATTTTACCTTACACATTAGCCGTGTGTTGGGAACTGTGTGAAACACTTTAGTAAAATCCAAGTATACCACAACCACAGCCAGCCCTCTGTCCAAGGTTTTAATTACTTCTTCATAAAAAGAAATCAGATTTGTTTGACAACTTCTGTCTTTCATGAATCCATGCTGTCATGCAACACTGTACCCATATGGCATTTTTATAATTTTTTTTCACACAAATAGAGCTTTCTTTTGGTGGTATCTAATCACCACTGTTTTTTTTTTTATTTTTTTGCTAAACAAATGAAAAAAAGACCAAAAATTCTGAAAAAAAAGACCAAAACTTATTTCATAGTCTGTGAAATTTTGCAAACCAGTATTTTTCTCCTTCACTGATATGTGCTGATGAGGCTGCATTGATGGGCACTGATAGGCTGCACTAATGGGCACTGGTGAGGCGGCACTGGTAGGCGGCACTGATGGGCAGCACTAATACGTGGCACTGGTGGGCACTAAATGGCAGCACTGGTGGGCACTGTTGGGACTGCACTGATAATCCACACACTGAAAATCAGTGCCCTGATTATCAGTGCCGATGTCCCTTTAACACAAGCCAGTTACAGTTTCTCTTCTCTCACGCTGTCAGTGTAAGGAAAAAAAAAACGCTAACTGGCTTGTGTTTACACCCTGTGATCAGCTGTCATTGGCTGACAGCTAATAACGTGGTAAAGGGTCGCTGTGATTGGCCCTTTACCCCAATCAGTGATCAGCTGAATCCGAGGGACTGGGCGATCTCAGAGCACACTTGCAGCGCGCCACAGGAAGGACGTCCATGTCCATTCTTCCAGCAAAGTAAGACTGCACTGTGGCCACCTTTTGGTTATAGTGCAGGCAGGAAGTGGTTAAGGTGGTTGTAAACAAAGCATATATTTTCATAATGTATACGAACCTCAATCCAAAGCACCTTGTGTTCTTCCTATCTACTCCTTTTTCCCTGTGTTATCTCCATAAGTAACGTCTGACAGGTTATACTGACACCAAATAATGCTGGGGTATAGTCTAGCCCCATTTCCAGCACACTGAACATGAATGACAGCCTCAGCTGTGCATGTTTCACTATGGGACTGTGTAGAGGGGTGGTTTCTTCATTCCCTCCACTCAGGACTCAGATTGCACTTAGCTCTCCTCTCTGTGATGTGCAGTGTGACATCAGATCCTAGCCCCCTGCCTCTGGAATCTCATAAATACTGTGAAAAATGTGTGCTTTAGGGGGCAGTAAAGGAGAGCGGACTGCAGATAAACAGGTACAACTTGTGTGGGAGGCTAGAGGGTATGTGGGAGTTTACAACCACTTTAAGAAAAAGTGGTATGTTCCACTAGGTCTTTAGATTGAACACATACACTCTCATTCAGATATCAGTATTCCAATAAGCTGATGCTCTTGAAGGGATTGATTAACTAAAGGCAACTAGACTGTGCACTTTGCAAGGGCAGTTGCACTCTTCAAGGGAATTTTCTCCAGAGTGTCAGTTAAAGGTGCACTTGAAAGAATAAGAGTACATGTGCAGATATAACTACTTGCATCATGCTAGGTATGTTTTTATAACCCGTGATTGGCTCGGTCTTTACACCCTCAGCAATAATTTTTCATCTTAAAGGCGGTCAAATGACATGCAGCATGCAGATAGGTAAATATAGTGCATCCACTATACTCTATGGCCCTTACATATCCTCTGACTTGCAGATGTGTTGAAATGCACAATAAGGATCCATTCAAACCAGATGTACATACATAGTAAAAGCAATATATTTCAATAGGAGCAGTCCAAAGCAGTGTGTTATGCTGATAGATGCTGCCCTGCTCTGAAGTTGAATAGGCCCTACTTTTCTTGACATAAGTGTACGCGCATATACATGCGTCTAAGCGCACTGCAACATGCATAAACACAAGAGTCAAAACAGTACATTGAAGTTTCCTTTACAAATAAAGCTTACTAATGTTAAAAAAAGTAGTTTTGACTTACATATACATCTCTTCTTGTAGAATACAGCACATGACTTGTATTGTTAGGTCATAGGTTATATGCAGAAAACTTGCTATGGCTGCCCCTAAAGAATATTCGCATAACCCTGCCCACTTCATCAGAGACTCCAGGTTTTTCTTAGCAAGCGATAAGGAGTGATCAAGACACAGAGGGGAGCAACCTGTTTCCTGTACTGTATTTAATGATGATGGATTTACAAGTAAAAATTCCTATTGTTTTAACCATACAGTACAGAGCACAGGGGTTGTGCTCTCAGACCATGGGACGTACCAAAGAAATAAGCTGATGTGTGGGCAACAACTTAAAGAACCCAAACAAACACACACTCACATAGCAACTTTACGTACTTTGTATCCGAAGCGCCCATCAACCGAGGTCGGAATATCCGCCTGATAAAACTGAAAAAGACCAAGAAAAAGAAAAATACTTCGAGAGGAGAACAGGTCCATCATCTAAGGAAACTAGCAAAACCTTGGAGCCTCATGGAGTGGGTGAGGTTATAGGAGTATGCACTAAGGCAGCCCTAGCAAGTTTTTTGCCAGTGTCCAATCACTTAAAGGTAGCTTACGTATAACTCATAGTCTAGAGATACAAGCCTTGTAATGTAATATTAAGACAAAAGCATTGCAGTGCATGTTAAAATGCAGCACAGTATTTCAACACACACATTGTGGTGTGAATGGACCCTAAAAAGTGAGTGCCAGGGTGGGAAAAGTTGCATTAGTCCTGAAAAGTGAAGAACAACTTAGCATGATAAGAGGTATACCACTATAAAAAATAAATGTGTCTCACCTGTACGATTCAAGCATTGAGACCACCTTATCACATGAATATTTAAATCCATGTTACTTTTCAATAGACCTTTATTTTATTTATTTTTTTACCCCAAAGAAAACACTCTTTAACATACCTTATGGGTTATCTGTCTCTGTGTGAGGAAAGGAGAGCTGATCAGAAAGGGCACAATGAGTACAGCATTTACACTGATCAGTGTCCTAATTATGAGTACAGTCCCATCAGTGCAGCTTATCAGTGTCCATCAGTGCCCATCAGCACAGGTTATCAGTGCACATCAGTGAAGAAGAAAAACTAGTTATTTGCAAATGTTTGGTATTTTTTCATTTATTTAGCAAAAAATAAAAAACACCAAAAGAAAGCTCTGTCTCAAAAAATGAAAACATGTAATTTGGGTACAGTGTTGCGTGACTGTGCAATTGTCATTCAAAGTGTAACTGAGCAGAAAGCTGAAAATTGGCCTGAGCAGGAAGGGGAGGAAAGTGCCCGGTATTGAGGTGGTTAACATAGGAATCTCAGCAAGGCTGATATTGTTTGAGGGTACAGAGGAGAGCACTGAATTGATCAACATGTATATTTTGCACTTCTGCAACTTTAATGTATAAATAAGTTTGCTAGCACAAAGGCAAGGAAAAAACATTTATTTCAGAAGAGAGATATAGCATCTATTTTACAATAAGTGCTTCTTCTTTAGAATGTACACTGAGTCACCCATGCACAGCTCAGTGTAGAATCTCAGCACGCCTTGGAAGGGAAAATGCATGTGCAAAAGAAGTTAAATCTGGGGTCGGCCACTCAAGATGGTCATAGGTGCCAAACCAGGAGGTCGACTGGGTGCAAGTGACAACAAAGGAGTTAGTGGATGTTGCACCGCTGTAGGGATGGTAGGTGCAAGTTACATAGTTAGTCTGGTTGAAAAAGACACACGTCCACCCAGTTCAACCTATGACCACAGATGATCCAGAGGAAGGCAAAAAACACTCAAACAAAGCATGATCCAATTTGCTCCAGCGGGGGAAAAAATTATATCCGGAACCCCCAAGAGACAATTAGATACTCCCTGCATCAACTTTACCTACAAATATCAGTTTTCAGTAATATTATGTACATTTAGGAAATAATCCAGGCATTTTTAAAGCAATCTACTGAGCTGGACAGAACCAGCTCTTGAGGGGTGATCTCTGTTTCTAATAATCATATATAATAAAAGATTTTTGCTTGCAAATTTTATAGATAAAAGGAAAGCAAACAAGGGAAGTTCATTGCTTAAGTTTACATACATACACTCTGTGTAAAATGAAAACATATGGTTGAAGCCACCCTCAAAACCTCCACTCGCCTGCTCGCATTTGGCGAGTGGAAATAAGCTGAGGGTGAGTGTGTCCCGGGTCTCCTTCCAGCGATCGGCCAGAAAACTGTTGGGAAGGGAGAAGAGAGCTGGCCGGATCACATAGAAAGGGGAACTCTCCCGTTGTCAAAGCCCCACTTCCTGGACCAGATCCTATGATAGACAGCACACTGGTCCAATGCCGGAAATTGAAGTAGTGTGATGTCTATCATAGGAGCCGGTCCAGGAGGCAGGACTTTGACATCGGCCAGCAGATCAGATCCAAGCTATGTCACAGCAGGAGATTCCCTCTCTGTGTGATCCAGCCAGCTCTCCTCCCGATTCCTCCCTGTGGCTGCATTGATGGGCACTGGTGAGGCTGCATTGATGGACACTAATAGGCACTGATGGGCACTGATAGGCTGCATTGATGAGCATTGATGGGCACTGATGAAGATGCATGCATGGGCACTGATGAGGCTGAATTCATGGGCACCGATGAGGCTGCACTGATGGGCACTGATGGACACTGATGAGGCTGCACTGATGGACACTGATGAGGCTGCATTGATGGACACTGATGAGGCTGCACTGATGGACACCGACGAGGCTGCACTGATGGACACCAACGAGGCTGCACTAATGGGGTGGCACTGATAAATTTGATTTTAATATTTATGTTTGTACCTGAATTCTGCATAAAAATATTTAACAGTAATTTCATGAGATAATTTACAAGGGCGTGTTTAGGGGCAGAATTAGGGGTTGGGCAGGACAGGGGTTGGGAGGGGCAACTGGCTAGAGTAACTCTTAAGGCCTGGCTGGTAGCCCAGGACTTGAAATGTTGAGCCCTGGTTGAAGTATATGTGGCAAATCTTGCACTACAGCATAAGTAAACATAAAAACAAGAGACACCTTGGTCTGCTTCATAATGGTCTCTGCCAAGCAGAAATTTAGTGGCAGACAGGTGTCATAAAATATGTTGTCCATGCTTTTCTGTAGGACCACAATTGAGCAAGACTAAGGACCAGGTAAAATTAAGAACAGTATTTTCCAAGAAACGGTGGTGTCATGAATCCATGCTGGAATTATAATATACAGTATCTCACAAAAGTGAGTACACCCCTCATATTTTTGTAAATGTTTTATTATACCTTTTTCATGTGACAACACTGAAGAATTGACACTTTGCTACAATGTAAAGTAGTGAGTGTACAGCCTGTATAACAGTGTGACTTTGCTGTCCCCTCAAAATAACTCAACACAGCCATTAATGTCTAAACCGCTGTCAACAAAAGTGAGTATACCCCTAAGTGAAAATGTCCAAATTGGGCCCAGAGTGTAAATATTTGGTATGGCCATCATTATTTTCCAGCACTGCCTTAACCCTCTTGGGTATGGAGTTCACCAGAGCTTCACAGGTTGCCACTGGAGTCATCTTACACTCCTCCATGACCACATCATGGAGCTGGTGGATGTTAAAGACTTTGCGCTCCTCCACCATCCATTTGAGGATGCCCCACAGATGCTCAATAGGGTTTAGGTCTGGAGACATGCTTGGCCAGTCCATCACCTTTACCTTCAGCTTCTTTAGCAAGGCAGTGGTCATCTTGTAGGTGTATTTGGGGCAGTTATGTTGGAATACTGCCCTGCAGCCAGTCTCCAAAATGGAGGGAGTCATGCTCTGCTTCAGTATGTCACAATACATGTTGGCATTCATGGTTCCCTCAATGAACTGTAGCTCCCCAGTTCCGGCAGCACTCATGCAGCCCCAGACCATGACACTCCCACCATCATGCTTGACTGTAGGCAAGACGCACTTGTCTTTGTACTCCTCACCTGTTTGCTGCCACACACGCTGGACACCATTTGAACCAAATACATTTATCTTGGTCCCTTCAGAGCACAGGGCACGGTTCCAGTAATCCATGTCTTTAGTCTGCTTGTCTTCAGCAAACTGTTTGCGGCCTTTCTTGTGCATCATCTTTAGAAGAGGCTTCCTTCTGGGATGACAGCCATGCAGACCAATTTGATGCAGTGTGCGGCATATGATCTGAGCACGGATAGGCTGACTTCCCACCCCTTGAACCTCTGCAGCAATGCTGGCAGCACTCATATGTCTATTTCCCAAAGACAACCTCTGGATATGATGCTGAGCACATGCACTCAACTTCTTTGGTTGACCGTGGCGAGGCCTGTTCTGAGTGGAGCCTGCACTGTTAAAATGCTATATGGTCTTGGCCACCGTACAGCAGCCCAGTTTCAGGGTCTTGGCAATCTTCTTATAGCCTAGGCCATCTTTGTGTAGAGCAACAATTCTTTTTTTCAGATCCTCAGAGAGTTCTTTGCCATGAGGTGCCATGTTGAACTTCCAGTGACCAGTATGAGAGAGTGAGAGTGATCACACCCAATTTAACACACCCACTCCCCATATTCACACCTGAAACCTTGTAACACTAATGAGTCACATGACACTGGGGAGGGAAAATGGCTAATTGGGTACAATTTGGACATTTTCAATTAGAGGTGTACTCACTTTTGTTGCCAGCGGTTTAGACATTAATGGCTGTGTGTTGAGTTATTTTGAGGGGACAGCAACTTTACACTGTTATACAAGCCGTGCACTAACTACTTTACATTGTAGCAAAGTGTAATTTCTTCATACAATGCCATGGTGACCTTTATGGGATAGATTGCAATCATCACTGTGTCAGAAACCACAATCTGCAGCCATTGTCATTTCGCCTGTGCGCAGACGTGTGTGTGCGCGCTGTCACTGGCGCCAGTCTATTTGAACGACCAGCACCAGGAAGCAAGTGCTGTCCTTTCTACAGCGTTCTTGTTACCTGTGACCCCTGTTATCTGTTTAGTGAAGCTTCCTGTACCCGTAACCCCGGCTTTCCTCTGACTCTGCTTGTTATCTGCCTGTATCGACCTCAGCTTGCCTACGACTTCGTCTCTGCCTGAACCCTGTATACTTCTGCTACCCACCTGTTGCCAACCCTGCCTGTACCTGACCATCCGCCTCTGCCTGCTCCTTCTGTACCACACTGCCAGCCTGTTACCGACCTGGCCTGCATCACTACTCTTCTATCTGCATGAGTTCTTCAGTGGACCTCCACCTACCATCTGTGACTCAGTCCAGCCCTGGTGCCATCCTGCACTCCCGAACCACCTGTCTACTCTTCCAGGGGTTCCCATATAAGTGTAGTAAGAGAGGTTTCCCACCACATAAACCAGACTGTACCACCAGGTATGTGACACTATCTGTTGACATTTTAGCCTTTGTTACAACATAGGTTGACACAAGTCCATTCAATTCAACCAATAGCTATTGATTATCCTTTTTTGTTTTATTTGAGCCTAGGGAAATAACACAGCTGTGCGGTCAGTAAATGGATAGTGGTTCTATATATACTGTATCTAAATGTCATTTGCCGGAGAAACTGAAAAATAGGAAGCTAATGTGTCAGTAGTGCAGTTTTCTTCACTGTTAAAAGGCATTTTTGAAAACTAGCAACTAGTTTTATAGGCAGAGTCACAATAAAATCAAACGACTTTGTGATGGTATTTGTTTCTTTCCTTCCTTTAACAAGGTCACCAAACTAATGTTGCTTTTTTTTTTTTTTTTCTTGGTGGGCTGCATGGTGACTCAAGAGGTACTAATAAGTTCTTAGTTCATGTTTCTCTGGAATGCATGTAGTTTGCACAACTTTTGTGTACATGCATAGGCTTCCTCTGGATGGAGGTGTTATCTCACACAAACCAAAAGCATTCAGGTGGACTATGTGGCGTCTACTTGAACTGTAGAATGTATGCATGTGTTAGAAAAGCATAGTCAGTGTGCTAATGCAGATCACAGCATATGTCCCTACACTTACTGGTAACTGCTGGATGTGCTACTCCACACAAATTTTCATGCACGTGAGGAGTTGAGAAAGCCAAACACTGGTGTTGGTACCAAATCTGCACCTATTTAGAGCTCAGCACTACCTGAAGCAGTGGTATTCAACTTAGCCTTGCAACCTGTGATCTGACTTGGATTGATTTACTCCTATTACAGACATGAATTGTCTTATTACTTCCCTTAGACATCTGCCTATCAATCTTAACCCTGGCTTTGAATGTTAACTTCGCCACCTGCGTCTTGATTCTATAACTCTGCTGCCTGATTCTGACCTGACTCAACAATTAGATCTCTGACTATCAATTTGGTATCACTGCTGCCTGCCTGTTTCCTGACCTTAGCTTGTATCCAGACTATATTCTTGTCTGTTTAGGGGACCAGTAGATTCACAAGAATTCACAACTGGCACTCATGCTATTTTCTATACAAAGCCTTTTTATCACTTTCAGGGGTATTGGACATGAGATGCAAGACAAGCTCCCTCATTAGCTCAGTCTCCATCAGATGGGTGAATGTGTATAAAGCATGACTTTCGAAAATATATTAGATTGTAAGCTCTGCGAGACCATAGATAAATGTGGATGGTTTGGTGTATTTTTTTGCTTTACATATTCAGGATTTGTTGATAATATTCAAGAGGAAATATAACAGCAGAATATTCTGGCAAACAATTACTTATAACTTAACAATAGCTGAAATTAATCTGAACATAGCCGAATGCTGTTCTGGCTCAAAAAGGGTTACACAAGCTAAATAGTCTCAAGAGAACGGGACCTGAATACCTGCTTCTGGCAGAGCTGCGTAAAGTCTTCTATAAACACCACATTTACTACAGACTATAAAAGAGCAAGAGCCTGATCTTAAAGAGGTGTTTCACTTGGACGTAGAACGCAGAGCGCTTGTTCCAGATAAAGGCCAAATTCTATCCTCTCTCACTTCATAGACCTAAAGAAAACTTCCAGGTGCGATGACGTTTTATAGAAGTATAAAAGAATGTAATTGAGCTTTTTGAAACATATTTATGGCTAGTGTTAAAACTTGAAAAATGCATATGTGTGCACAAATATTTTTCAGAGAGCATGCATCACTATGTATATGAAAGAGGTGAATCTGCCATTGCAATTTTGTTCACATAAATTGCATTCATTTTATCTAAGTGAAGGGATATGCTACAAGCCTACAAGTAGAAATTTACAACCCCACTTTAGCTTGAATGTACTGAAAGCACAGGAAGTCACCTAGGGGTCCTTGAAATGCCTATTCTTATCAAAAAGGGATTAGAGATGTGTATAGTTCTCAGGTATTATTACCTAGTGCTTTTTCAACTTTAACCACTTACCAACCGGGGCCCTTTTTTACATTTGTTGGTTACAAGCCAAAAACTGTATTTTATTTGCTAGAAAATTACTTAGAACCCCCAAACATTATATATATATTTTTTCAAACACCCTAGAGAATAAAATGGTGATTGTTGCAATACTTTTTGTCACACAGTATTTGCACAGCGGTCTATCAAGCGCGATTTTTTCCCGAAAAAATATGAACAAAAAAAGAGCGACAATTTAGAAGAGAAAAAACAATATTTTTTTACTTTTTGCTATAATAAATATCCAAAAAAAAAAAAAAAAAAAAAAGTAAAAAAAACAAATGTATTCATCAGTTTAGGCCAATATGTATTCTTCTACATATTTTTGGGAAATAATAATAATAAAAAAAAAAATAAAAAATAGCAATAAGCGTATATTGATTGGATTGTGCAAAAGTTATCGGGTCTACAAACTACGGGATAGATTTATTTTATTTATTTATTTTTTACTGGTAATGGCAGTGGTCTGCAATTTTTAGCGGGACTGCAACATTGCGACAGACAAATCTGACCTCAAATGACCCTTTTTGGGGACCAGTAACATTATTACATTGATTATTGCTATAAAAATGCACTGATCAATGTATAAATGGCACTGGCAGGGAAGGGGTTAACACTAGGGGCGATCAAGGGGTTAACTGTGTTCCCTGGTTGTGTTCTAACTGTAGGGGGCAAGGGCTGCTTAGGACATGACAGATTTATGTCTCCTATGACTGGGAACAGTAGATCTCTGCCATATCATCTGTCAGAACGGGAATCTGCCTTATTTACATAGGCAGATCCCTGTTCTGCTTCTGTGCACCGCGATCATGGCCGGCATGAGGACAACGAGTCCACTGGACCCCCAGGCATGCGCGTGTCCGCAATCTCACATGCACAGACCAATGTACAGGTATGTTGATTCGCGCAGGAGAGTCAACCAGCCGCAGTATATCTGCGGGAGCAGGTCGGCAAGTGGCTAAAGTCCCATTAAGAGTTTTTTGCTGGCTTAGTGGTCACCCTAGTGAAACCAAGGATTCCCTCACTTTGAAGAGATTTTAGCTCATTTCCTGTTTTGGCTATGGGACAAGAAGTGAAGGGAAATCTCCCCTATGGGACACAGACGTCAAAAATAAAGTTTTGCCTTTATTTCTACTTTACCTACCCAAAAGAAAGTCCGGTCTCCAAGCTGGCTGTACTGTCTGGCAAGGCTGCACAAATTTTTGGAAGGTAACACAGCTCTCATACTGTATATGCATTTCATGTGTAGTTAGCAGTTTGCCTGGAGTTCAACTTTAACCATTTCAAAACTGGGCACTTTCACCCCCTTCCTGCCCAGGCCAATTTTCAGCGCTGTCACACTTTGAATGACAATTGTGCGGTAATGCTACACTGTACCCATATTACATTATCATTTGGACAATCCCACAAATAGGGCTTTCTTTTGGTGGTATTTGATCACTACTGTTTGTTTTATTTTTTGCTAAACAAATTAATAAATGACCGAAATGTTTGAAGAAAAAAAAAAAAAAGCTTTTCTGCGTTTCTGTTATAAAATTTTGTAAATAAGCACATTTTCCTCTTCACTGACGGGCACTGATGAGGCTGCACTGACAGGCACTGATGAGGAGGCACGAATATGTGGCACTGATTTGCAACACTTATAGAAGGCACTGATAGGCGGCAATAATGGGCACTGATAGGCATCTGTGATGGGCACTGACAGGCATCATTGATGGGCACTGATTGGCATTGCTGATTATCATCTGTGATGGGCATTGTTGATTTGTGTGATGGGCACTGATTGGCGACTGATGAGCGCTGATTGGCATCTGGGGGTGGGCACCTCAATGTGCTGGTTATCAGTGCAGATCCCCCTGTCAGGAAAGACGCTGATCACCTGTCCTCTATTCGCGCCTTGGCAGCGCGGACTGAGGAAAGCCAATTCCTGGCACTTCCTGGTTACAGCTGTGATTGATCACAGCTGATCATGTGATAAAGAGCCTATTTCATAGGCTCTTTACCGAGATCGGAGATGCGGTGTGACTGAGCAACATGCCGCGCCACCGATCACCGCACTGCGTGCCCCCGGGGGCACACAGAAGCGACTTATCCTGCTGAATGTCATATGATGCCCAGTCAGGATAACTGATCCCCCGCTCGGTCGTCATTCTGCTATAGGCCGACAGGAAGTGGTTAAAAGATAACTAAACCCAAGAACATGAATGCAATATATTGCAGCTTTCAGTCCTTAGATGTGGTGGTTGCATTAGTTTTAATTTTTTTTAACCTAAGAATATTTAAAAAAATATATCTGTTGGTCATATCAGAAACACGGAGCTCTTTTCCCTTCCTGTGAGCTGCACCAAATAATATCTTCCATCTTAGCTATTATCTAAACTACCAATTGCCCTGTCCCCGTGTAATGGACATGAAGAGACATGGACATGGTCCATATCAGGGGAGCAGCCTCCATAGATACAGTGGAAGTGTGGCTAGCCACCCATGGAAAAGAGGTGTGTTATCTGCAGGATCACCAATTTAAAAAAAAAAAAAAAAAAAAATGTGAAAAAAGAAATTCAATTTAACACATTACACCTTTTTTTGTTTTTGGTTTTAGATGTAATTTAAACCATATCATTTTGGCACAGGTGTACAACATCTGGTGCTACACATGCAGTGTAAACAATATAAATAAATGGCTGAGAGGTAGCAATATTGGAAGAAAAACAAAATATGTTTGATTTTACACCATGTGAGTTAAGAATAGTTAACTGTTAAAGTGGTTGTAAAGCCTACGTTTTTTTTTTTTTTTTCCAAAATAACAAACATGTTATACTTACCTACTTGCACAGAGCTGCCATGAACCTCCTTTTTTTTTTGCCAGGGCTCTAGGTTTTTCCTCTTTTTGGTGTGCCACCATAGGAAGCCACTTCCTGTGGGGCGCACCTGCAGATTTGCTTTTGAGCTGGGCTATGTACATCTATAGACACACAGCGTGTCCAGGAGCAAATGGCTGCTCTCACCAAGTTCTTTGAGGAGAGTGATAGAGAGAATAGTGCCTCTGCACTCAGGCATGGTGCTGCATCAATATAGGATTCAGTTAAGTATTAATGGAGGTGAGGGGGTGATACAAATACTGGGAGATATTTTTAACCTAATGCAGGGAATGCATTAAGGTAAAAAAAAAAAAAATGTCCCGCCTTTAGAACCACTTTAATGTAAAGTATACCGAACTATGCACTGTAGAGTGAAAATGAATGTCTTTCAAGGCTCCGTACAATGTTGATAAGGGTGACTTTTTGAGACAAACACCTAAACATCAAATTATATATAATGTACAAATATACATTTAAATAACAAAAGATCTAAAGTATAATGACATTTTACAAAGTGTTGTTATAGGCCTTATGGCAGAAGTCTATTTCAGGGTTAGAATTGGCATGTTCCATTTCGTCACAGCAAACCGTTCTTTGCACATATGTATCATTGCATATTTGTACCACTAAATGCTTCCATTTTCCAATAATAAATGTAATAACCAACAGCTCTCCTTGTAAAACCAAGGGCTGGAAAATACACACAGTTGTATTTTGTATGATCATTTAATCACTGGGCTGCAGTGCAGAGCAGCCAGCACTGTTTATATGGTGTGTGGATTTGGCCGTTTATATTGCCTAGAGACCACTGTATTCTCTGTATATGTCAGGTTCTGCACTGGTTTGGCACAACATTAAACAGACTGATTACAGCCTAGCTGTTTCAGGGTGAATCCTGTACTAAAACGGCTTTACACTTAATGCAACAGGTCTGCAAATCCAGATCCTGAAAGCAACTAATCAACACACATGCAGAGTTATAAATCGAGGGCTTTGCAGCTAATATTTATTGACTATACAGTCTAACTTAATCAATTTCCTTCAGGCCTGGAATTGTGTGTAAAAGGTGTACAAAATAATCATCTAGTCCTCCCCGCCCTCTATCAATATTCTAATGCATCTGACAATTAGTTACTATAGGCGCAATTTTTTGTGTGCAGATATGATGTGAAAAATAGATGACCTATGGATTTACCTTTTCTCTATAGTGGGAGATACTCTTCTACAGAAAATGGCTGTTTAAAGGAACCCTAATACATAGGAAACAAGACAAAGTAGATTGACTGAAAATGTATCAAAACTAGAGAAGCTGTGGATGGCAACCAATCAGCTTCTATGTTTTAATTTCAAGACAGAAGCTGATTGACAGCCAGCTGCTTCGGATGTCTGCTCAAGTTTTGACAAATTCCCCCCAATGTGTTTAAAGCATATCTAAAACAAAACAACAAAAAAAATGCACATATTACAGCTTACAAATCCTTGAAATGTGGTGGCTACATTTGTTTCCTTTATTTTCACTTAGTGAAAAGTAACACAGTGCCTTTGTTAACCACTTCAGCCCCAGAAAGATTTCCCACGTTAGCACTTTTTGTCCTTTTTTCCCCACAAATAGAGCTTTCTTTTGGTGGTATTTGATCACAGCTATAAACAAACAAGAGTGCCAATTTTGAAAAATCAAAAAAAAAAAAATACAATATTTCTTACTTTTCACTCAAATACAAATCCAATTTTTTTTTTTTATAAAAAAACAAATGTATTCATCAGTTTTGGCCGATTTATATCCTTCCTCATATTTTTGGTAAAAAAAAAAAAAAAAAATGTGATTGGCGTTTATTGATTGGTTTGCGCAAATGTTGCCTCGTTTACAAACCATGAGACTTAATTTCTGGCGTTTTTACAATTTTTATTTCTTTACTAGTAATGGTGTGATCTACAATTTTTATCGGGACTGTGCTATTTGGGCGGACATGTCGGACATTTTTGACACTTTTTTGGGACCAATGACATTTATACAGCGATCAGAAATTTAAATGTCCACTGATTACTGTATAAATGTCATTGGCAGTGAAGGGGTTAACCTGCAGGGGTGGATCAAGGGGTTAACCATGTTCCCTAGGCGTGTTCTAACTGTGAGAGGGCTGGGCTGCCAGGGGCATAAGAGATCTAACGGATCCCAGTGACAGGGATCAGTAACTCTCTTACATGCTGACTGACAGAATGGGAAACTGCCGTGTCTACATTGGCGGTTCCCCACTCTTCCTCTCTGCTAGGCAAATGCGGCTCGACGGCGGAGATCGAGCACAAGAGCGTGCCGCCACCGATGCGTTCCTGCCCGCTAAAGTGCATGCGCGAGCCACCGTTTATAGACAGCGATTTGCGGGACAGTGCCACTCTGCAGCAGTAAATGTAGGTGTTGCGGTGGGGAAGCGGTGAAACAGAAGCTCTAGTCTTCCCCAGGAAAAGGAAAAGTCAGCAGCTACAAATACTTTTAATATAAGGACACTTACGTGTCCACGGATTCAGCGTTGTCCTCACCCGAGCCAATTCTTCAATCGGCTTCGGGTCCAGACGCCAACATCTTGAAGTGATTGTAAAGTCTTGTTTTTCTTTCTATAAAAGTAACAAACATGTTCTACTTACATGCCCTGTGCGGTGGATTTGCAGAGAGCAGTCCAGATACTCCTCTTCCTGGGTCCCTCTTGTGTGCTCCTGGCCCCTCCCTCCCTGTGTCCATTCAGACAAGGGGCCGTGGCCCAGCCCCATCCCCTCTATCGCCTGATTGGCTGACTGACTTTGACTGGCAGCAGTGGGAGCCAATGGTGCCGCTGCTGTGTCTCAGCCAATCAGGAGGGAGTCTTGGGACGGTCGAGACAGTCATAGACATCGCTGGACATAGATGAGATGAGGCTCAGATAAGTATTAGGGGGGCCGATGCACACAGAAGGCGTTTTATCTTAAAAGAGAAGTAAAGGTTTCTTTTTTTTTTTTTTTTTTTTTTAAATCATACTTACCTCGGCAGATGCAGCATCAGTCCAATGCTGCATCTGTCCCCCGGCGACTCTGCACTGAGAACCGAGCAATCGAACACCGCCAATGGCTCGGTTCTCACAGCTCCCTGAGCAGAGAGTTGCTGACTGTCAATCAGAAGCTCTACGCCCTGCCACCTGCTCGCTCACTGGAGTGCTGGGCTGTGGAGGGGGCGGGAGTGGCCAGCTCAGTCTCTCAGCGGCTCGCTGAGAGGCTGAACGGGGTGTCAGTCCAGGCACCTGGCAGAACCAGACTCCGTGGTCACGATGACGTGGTGCCTGGACTGACTTGTGTGACGCCAGCAGAGAGCTCTCTGCTGAAAACGGGTCAGAGGAGTGCAAAACAAATTGCACTCCTGTGATCCATAGGAAAAGTACAGCCAAATGAGCTTTGGTTAGACTTCCCCTTTATTGCACAGAATGCATTAGGATAAAAAAACCTTCTGACTTTACAACCCCTTTAAGTAAGGGAAACTGGCAGTGAAGCCTTGTAGCTTCACAGCTGGTTTCCCACCTCGCTGCGGTTTGTGAATGGTCTCGCAGTCTTCTGGGACCTGTGATGAGTTTGCAGGGAAAGGAGAAACTTCTACTATGATCACTGCAGTGATCTGAGCGGTAGTGGGTAGTGGAAAGGAGGTACCCTCTCCTTCTAACCCTCAAAAAAGTGCCAATAATTAAAGAGTAGGGGGGAGGATGCAAAGATCTGGAATTTCCCTTTTGGGGTGACGTTTCACTTTAAGGTGTCTGTTCCTCTATGGAGGAACAACGCAGACACCCTTTGACAGCAGCATTGTCAAGCTATGGAGAGAGTAGTAGTGGATGGACTTCACATAGCTGACTAATAAATTAAAGTGGTTCCAAAGGTATGAGGTTTATTACGTTCATGCATTTACAGTATGCACGAAGGTAAAAAAGCCTTCTGCAAATAGTTCTCCACAAGCACCCAGCCCCACCTTTTACTTACCGGAGCCTAATCCCGATCTAGATATTAGCAAAAGAGCAGTGGCTCCTTCTCTCCTAATTGGACAGAGAGGCAGCAGCAGGAGTCATGGGCTCCTGCTACTGTCAATAACAACCAGTTGGGTGGGAGCACGGGGTAGGGCCGAGCGGTGCTCTCTGTGTTAATAAACACACAGTTGGCTCAGGGGGCGAGCATGCACAAGTGCCCTGATAGCATGCGGCTTGCTATGGGGGCAGACGCATAAGAGGAGCTGAGAGTGCTGGTGGGGGACCCCAAAGGGGAGGTTTGGAGCCGTTCCTTGCAATAACAGTGCACAGAGCAGGTAAGTATAAGGCCTCATATACATGGGCGTTTTTCCAGCTGTGTTTTTAAGCTGTTTTTACAGCTTAAAATAGCCTCTTCATGTTATTCAATGGCCTCATACACACGCTGACATTTTTGAACTATAAGTGGCATAGGCGTTTTTAAGCTGTAAAAAAAACCCACGACCAGCACGTTCCGAAGCTGCAGCGCTAGAGCTGTTTTGACGCTGAGCTGGCAAAACGTTCAAAAACACAGCTTAACATTGTATACACAGTGTTGAGCCTCGCCAGGCGTTTCTCTGCCTCTATTCAAAATCAACGATTCCCTATGGGAGCCCATTGATTTGAATAGAAGTCGCACCAGAAGTCGGATCATGATGATCTGACTTGCAGTGTGACTTTTGTGTTGAGAATTTTGAAGGGGAACCCTGTAAAAAATGAAAAAGAAAATTTGCGTAGGGGTCTCCCCCAAGAGGTACCAGACCCTTAGGTCAGGTATGGATTTTAAGGGGAACCCCAACGCAGAAAAAAATGCATAGGATCCCCCCCCCCCCCTAAATCCACACCAGACCCTTATCCGAGCACGCAGCCTGGCAGGACAGAAAAGGGGATGGGGATGAGGGAGTGTCATCCGGAAGCCCCACCCCCTTATGATGGCACACGGATGGGCTGTGACATCATAAGGGGCAATACTTCCGGGTGACGGCAGCGGGTGGCCCCGCCCCATGCCAATATAAGCCATTGCGCAGCACAGACAAAGCATTTGAGTGAGTGAGAGCAACGAGTCAGCATGGGAAGAACAGAAGAGGGAGAAGACAGTGGCAAAAGAGCAGAAGACAGAAGACTCCTCAGAAGAAAGAAGGCCCCACAAAAGAGCAGAAGAAAGAATACGCTGGAGAGGGGAGAAGATGCTGGAGCTGATTTAATAAACTTATAATAATAATAAATAAAATTTTGAAAGGCTATGTAGTGTGTTTTTTTGACACTTTTTTTTTAGGTGAATGGGTAGGGGTACAATGTACCCCATACTCATTCACATAGGGCGGGGGGGCCAGAATTTGGGGGCCCCCTTGTTAAAGGGGGTTTACAGATTCTGATAAGCCCCCGCCCGCAGACCCCGACAACCAACAGCCAGGGTTGTCGAGAAGAGGCCCTTGTCCTCATCAACATGGGGACAAGGTGCTCTGGGGTGGGGGGCCTAGTACCCCCCTGCCCCAAAGCACCCACCCCCCATGTTGAGGGCATGCGGCTGGTATATCCTGCCAGGCTGCATGCTTGGATAAGGGTATGGTATGGTTTTTGGAGGGGACCCGATGCTGTTTTTTTCTGTGTGGGGGTTCGCCTTAAAATCCATACTAGACTGAAGGGTCTGGTACCTCTTCGGGGGAATCATATGCAAATTTAGTTTTTCATTTTTTGCGGGGTTCCCCTTCAAGATGTTCACCACACAAGTCGCACCGCAAGTTGGACCATCATGATCCGACTTCTGGTGCAACTACTCCCTATAGGGAACCATTGATTTTGAATAGAGGCAGAGAAACGCCGCTGAAAGCTAGCGCGGAAAAATGTGCATTGACGTAAAACGCTGATATAATCGCGTCTTTAATGCCTTTTTTTCTTACCGTCGGTACCGGCGTTACAGCTAATTTTTTAAATGTCCGTGTGTATGAGGCCTAAATATCATTTTTTATTTTAGGTAAAAACTTTGGGGACTTTACAATTACTTTAAATTCACTATATTCACAATATTTGATTTGAATAGGTTTAATCTATGCTATTCACATAGGGGCACTCAGCAGAGAGGAAAAGCAGAGAAGAGGGGGATCAGGGCTGTTCTGTGCAAAAGCATTGCACAGAACAGATCAGTATAACATGTTTATTATTATTATTATTTTTCTTTTTAACCACAACAGTACCTGGCACGAAAACCCCCTTCCTGTCCAGGCCATTTTTCAGCTTTCAGCGCTATCACACTTTGAATGACAATTACTCAGTCATGCAACACGGTACCCATATGAAATTTGCGTCCTTTTTTTCACACAAATAGAGCTTTCTTTTGGTGGTATTTAATCACTAGGAGGGGGTTTATTTTTTGTGCTATAAATAAAAAAAGATTGAAATTTTTTTGAAAAAATGCCTTTTTCTTTGTTTCGGTCATAAAATTTTGCAAATTAGTAATTTTTCTTTGTAAATTTTGGCCAAAATTTATACTGCTACCTATCTTTGGTAAAAATAACCCAAATAAGTGTATATTATTTGGTCCTTGTGAAAGTTATAGAGTC
>BLSH010328900.1:222856-238358 GCA_018402905.1 Glandirana rugosa
CTCCCCCCCTCAATACTTCGCTTCATGTTTCACCCAGTACTATGTTTATTGCCCCTTGAATACCCCCACATTTATTTAACTGGCTATGGCCTTCACTGTATAATATTTCTCAATTTTCTCCCACCTATACCCTTATGATACAACTCTTCATGTGCTACAATAACATCACTATGTTTGAAAATGATAAACCCCCATCCTCCCTATACTCAACTATGCAATGTTCCTTTACTAGAATCCTAAAGTTATGTTTTGATGTTTTATTCAATGTACTAGATTGATATTGCGATAATACCACTCATTGCTTTGAACTTTGGCAATGAACATGTACTGTACTGTTTTGTTTTATACTTAATAAAGCCTTTGTGGAATTAAATACCAAAAGTCCCACAATGTGTGTACACAAAAGCCCCTTTGTTTGCGGATAAGGTGGTGAAGAAGGTGATTGATCCTCCCAGGACTTTGAGTATGTTTTGGGATAGAGCTGGCTTTTTTGCCTGCCGTAGGTGTGTGGCCTGTAGACAGGTCAATACGCATCTGCGTAATTTTACCTCCTTTACATCTGCATCTAATGGAAGGAATTTCAATATTAAGGACTTTGTAACGTGCAGTACTAAATATGTGGTGTATGCAATACAATGTCCTTGTGATTTACTTTATATTGGTCGTACCAAGAGAAAATTAGGAAAGAGGGTCTCGGAACATATTGCAAATATTAAAGACCACAATTTGTCCCTACACTTCCGTAAAAAACATAATAGGGATCACTGGCACATAATATCGGCACACTGGCGTGGGGTGAACAGAGTGAGGGAGATATCAAAATGTGAAAGTAAGTGGATTTATTTAACTGGTTCTTTGAAGCCTACAGGACTAAACGTCGAGTTAGACGTAAACTGCTCAGTAATTCATGAGATCTTCTTATTGGGCATCTGAATTACCCCAAAATCATAGGGTGAAAGAGGGTAAAGGGTGTGATTCTACAGGGGATCTAGTGGATATAGAGGCACTGACACGTACGTCTGATGATTGATGGGTGCCGGAAAGCCACCCTAGCAGCTATATGTGTATATGTAGGGAGTGCCTCTAACTCCAACATTTCTGTTTAGATTCTCATGTACAGACTTATTTTGAATTCTCCACGATAGTTATAAATTAAATATGCATAACTGCCGGATTATTTATTAATTTTCATATTTAGCACATTTTAAACCAAAAGGATTTTTTAATCTGAGTGAATAGTCGACTATAATGATGTTATTTGTTGACGTATGTTACAGTTATTTGATATGCATTTTGATATAAGATCAATGTGTTTTTGCTTAACTGTGATTATAACTACTATTTAGATATTAGTGTACTATGGTGCTCACCAGTGGGGACACAGTGATTATCATAGTTATATTTTAGGATATGTTTGTTTTTTTCAAATTGACTTTTTGTTGGTACCGATTTTGGTCCACATTGGATTGTGTATGGGGCTATTAAGATCGCAAGCTCTGTGCTAGCATTGTTGTTGCAGGTACTAGGGGGAAGGCACTGATACACAGCTGTGGTTTAAGGGATATGAACCTAGAAGACTTATGCATTGGTCTGCTGTGGCTGTCGCCGTGTCCCCACTGATGGGCTTTGCAATATGTAGAAGTGACGTTTTGAGAGATGACAGAGGGGGTTAATTCTCCCGTCTGTTTCCGTGATATAGCAGAGACGCCGCGCCATACGGTCACGCCCTCAGACGAAGTGATGACGAAATGCGTCAGGGCGTGACTGCGCGGCTGTCAATCTGCATCGGCCGAGGCTCCTCCGTACCCGAGAACGCCGCTTCGCTTCGCGCTGGTTCGCTAAAGCGTTGGAGTGGTGAGACGGATCAGTCTCTAGCTGAGACATCTTTATAAGAGATTGTGATTTGATGACTACTTTTATCTGTTAAAGTGTGCGTTTACATCTGGAAGGGGGGTTTGTTTTTACATGTTAAGTGCTGAATAAAACCATGTGGATCATGCACTATGTGAGTACATTTTATTGAAGGGAAGTCTGACCACACATGCACCGAGGACATAAGAGGTGGAATTTTGGAGGAAGTGATGATTGGAATTGGAATCTGAGTGCCTGACCGCTGTTAATTAACTGATTGAGTTTCAGTTCGGGTTATATTGATTTATGATCTAAATGGTGTCGATTGAAGGAGAGCTGAACACCTAAAAGATCTGAATGCGAGTCATGCATTAATATCTGGTGAGTTTTTCCACATTGGGGGGTTATCCTCCTATTATCTCTGCACGTGGTGTGGTGGCGGCCAGGACTTCAGCATTTTCTCTTTAGAGTGGATGGACTCATAACTCACTTGTTAAAGAAGATTACATTTTAAAAGACTGTTTAAGCGCTGCTTGCAATTTGTTGGTCACAGTTTACTCTGATTATCAGGTTGCGTTTTGAATATTGACACTTTAAAGTAGCGGCTACTTATTACTAACAACTACTTTTCTCCTTTGTTTATCTTAAAATTATGCAATTTTGTGTTTAAAACTGTGGAGACACACATTCATATCCAGGGCGCTGATACTTGTGACTCCGTTCTTTGGGACTGATTTACAGGATTGTGTTATTAGCCCAATCGCATAGTTTCAACACCGTTCACATCTGTGTGGCTGCGTGCTGCATGCAGTGCATCCCATTCCTCTTAATGGGCTTCCCTACCGGCAGAAACGCAGGCAAATAAGTGCCCCACCCTTTTGTTAAAATGGCTCCGCACCAGAAACACACTACATTTGCAAATGTATGAGGGTACCATTAAAAAATAATGGCACCTTTGTGCGTCTGCTAAAGAGTAGAGCATTAGTCTACATGTCAGGAATGTGTGATATTTGTAATTTGAAGCAAAGCTTAGACTGGGGTGCCTCGAGACCAAAAATATTTTTCAAGGGTGCCCTAACTGGAGAAAAAAGTTTGATTAACACTGCTCTAGAACCTTCACATTCCATTTTGATTTCTCTCCACAATAATGGAATTCAACACTATGGGGGAGATAACAACTGGGGGTGCAGAATCTGGTGCATCTGTGCATAGTAACCAATCAACTTCCAGGTTTTATTGTCAAAGCTTAATTGAACAAGCTGAAGTTAGAATCTGATGGTTACCATGCACCGCTGCCCCAGATTGGGTGTGCTCCAGTTTTAGCAAATCTCCCCCTATATGTCTCCCAACCCCTGCAATTTGTAGGGTAGCTTGCCTTAAAGCCCTGTGGCTTCTGCCTTGTCACCACTTTATTATTCCAGAGTTTTTGGCATTGTGAACTCCCCATTCTACACAATGCTATCCTCTCCATGGTATAGAGGCATTTTTCCTTACACTGAGCACTTTTTTTCATCTTACTATCCAGCAATGCAAGGGAAACTACATTATATACAACTGACCACTGAACTTATTTTGTTATGCTGTTTGCTATGTACTCATGACCACTACATTTTTAAGCTATACAGTACAGTACATACTCTTGATTATTGCACTCTACACATTATATTTTCTGCAACCTATTCATGACTACTGCACTTTATACCATATGCTGTATGTTATACACTATGTCACAAAAGTGAGTACACCCCTAACATTTTTGTAAACCTTTTATTATATCTTTTCATGCGACAACACTGACTTTGCTGCAATGTAAAGTAGTGAGTGCACAGCTTGTATAACAGTGTAAATTTGCTGCCCCCTCAAAATAACTCAACACACAGTCATTGATGTCTAAAAACCTGGCAACAAAAGGGAGTACACCCCTTCTAAAGATGATGCACAAGAAAGCCCGCAAACAGTTTTCTGAAGACAAGCAGATTAAGGACATGGATTATTGGAACCATGTCCTGTGGTCTGATGAGACCAACATAAACGCATTTGGTTCAGATGGTGTCAAGCGTGTGTGGCGGCAACCCGGGAGGAGTACAAAGACAAGTGTGTCTTGCCTACAGTCAAGCATGGTGGTGGGAGTGTCATGGTCTAGGGCTGCATGAGTGCTGCCGGCACTGGGGAGCTACAGTTCATTGAGGGAACCATGAATGCCAATATGTACTGTGACATACTGAAGCAGAGCATGATCCCCTCCCTTTGGAGACTGGGCCGCAGGGCAGTATTCCAACATGATAATGACCCAAAACACACCTCCAAGATGACCACTGCATTGCTAAAGAAGCTGAAGGTAAGGTGATGGACTGGCCAAGCATGTCTCCCGACCTAAACCCTATTGAGCATCTGTGGGGCATCCTCAAAGGGAAGGTGGAAGAGCACAAGGTCTCTAACTTCCATCAGCTCTGTGATGTCATGGAGGAGTGGAAGAGAACTCCAGTGGCAACCTGTGAAGCTCTGGTGAACTCCATGCCCAAGAAAGTTAAGGCAGTTCTGTAAAATAACGGTGGCCACACAAAATATTGACACTTTGGGCCCAATTTGGACATTTTCACTCAGGGGTGTACTCACTGTTGCCAGCGGTTTAGACATTAATGGGTGTGTATTGGTTCATTTTTAGGGGGCAGCAAATTTACACTGTTATACAAGCTGTACACTTACTACTTTACATTGTAGCAAAGTGTAATTTCTTCAGTGTTGTCACATGAAAAGATACAATAAAATATTTAGAAAAATGTGATGGGTGTACTCACTTTTGTGAAAAACTGTATATAGTGCTGGGGTCAGTAGTATGGTATAGCATAGAGCAGCCTTTAAATAAACAAAATTTAACACAACTGCTCCCCATTCACACCTGAGACCTTGTAACACTAACAAACCACATGGCACCGGGGAGGAAAAATGGATAATTGGGCCCACTTTTGTTGCCAGCAATTTAGACATTAATGGCTGTGTGTTGCGTTATTTTGAGGGGAAAGCACATTTGCACTGTTCCACAAGCTATAAACAGTGCAATTTTTTCAGTGTTGACACAAGAATAGATATAATAACATATTTTCAAAAATGTGAGGGGTGTACTCACTTTTGTGAGATACTGTAAATTACATAGCCCTGAACACTGAACTTTATATGTACAGTATATTACATATTCCTGACTGCTGTACTCTATACAGTATTTTGCACATTATATATCCATGACCTCGAAGAAAGCAACATCATAAGATCATTTAAAAAAAAATCCATTTTTCACTAGAGCATTTTATAAGTTAAGCTGGTTCTTTAGTGAAATGTGCCATCCTGACAGTATTTCTGGAATTCTCGATTTGCCATTTTTAGACAACAATGAGCTGTCAGGTCAAAAAGCCAGGAAAAGGAGACCCAAATCCTCCCTGTGAACATAAATGAGTGCAGCTGATGACCTCTAGAATCCTGAAATTATAATAAACAACGTATGTGGATCAACTGGAATTGTAATCATCCCCACTGAAACCATGGACAGCTAAGAGATATACTCACATTCTCTGGGATACTGGGCAGTTCTCGGAGATCAGGCACTGTGAAGTAGGAATGCTGTAGAGGTAGAAAAAGGGAATCATTTGGTTAACAAAAAAAAAAAAAAAAAAGTGAGAGAAGGTGTAAATAAAGCAAGAGAGGTTCAAATTAGACAGAAGACAGAGGAATGAGCCAAGGAAGAACTCTTGACTACAAACGCTGATCAAAGACAATTTTCATATACACATACTGTATAGCACATCATAATAAAATGTACCTACACTGGGATCGGAAATAAAATCTTTGAGTTAAAAGCTATAAGCTGCAGCACATTCCTTTCTAAATTTTGACATAATCACACCGAGTCACTATCTTCTGTGAGATAACAGAATACTGACAGCATATATCGCACAATGGTCCAACTAAATCTGCCCATTTATTCCTGGGATTAAAGCTCTGTTTACACCTATGCAGAGGAAACTGTGCACACGTGTTCTTGCATAATTTGGTGCATTGGGTTTATGGCAGTCTATTCATTTCAAAGAAGTGCGGGCACCTTTTATTTAAATCGCACGAAAACAAGTGCCACAGGCCAACCAAAAGTGATAGCTTTGTTAGTTCTTGGATATTCCAATACAGAAATATCACTGTCACAATTCATGACCAAATAGGAGTTTTGGTGTTCCTATCCACCTCTGCATGTCCCAGCGCCCCCATTGCAATCTCTATAACATGCAGTAAAATACATTTTGAAAATCCAGTGGGTGGGGGGTGCACCCTCAGGAACTCATGAACAGAGATTTCACCAATAGGATTTCTGAGAGACATACAACATTGACAGGTGGCTTAAAGCGTTTGTTAACCCCCCAAAAAAAAAAAAAAATTGCTGTGCCTGTCTCTTTAATGTGCAATTAGCAGCATGGTGTTTTTGCTTTTTCTTTTGCTGACTCCCCTATCATATTAGCTGATCTTGAGAGCCCCGTGGTCTTCAGCTCCCCCTCCCTCTCCCTGTCAGTGTGTAGAGTCTCTTCTCTGCTCTCATAATTAACCTTGAAAGCCCCCATCCACTGTATATTAGATCAAGAAATTACCCTGTGTCCGTGTCATATCATAAATATTCTTATAGATAACACTTTGGCTTCCTACACATGGCTCTGTCTCCAGCTGAGGTCAACAGCAGTGCTCGGCCCCACCCTCAGGAAAACTTTGCTGAGCAGCGGAAAAAGAAAAACGACAACTGATCCCAGGAAGCCGGTGTCTTTTTTTTGTATGTGTTATAACACAGGCACAGGGGAACTTATTGAGCTAATACAGAGGGAATAGGATAATTTTATACAAGTGGCTTAACAACCAGTTTAACTTTACAGTGAAGGCCCCCAAAAAAAGGGATTTTTTGTATAACTTACCGTAAAATCCTTTTCTCTGAGTTCACTGACAGACGCAGCCTTCTTATGACACATGGGGGTTATGCTCATCCTACTAGGAGTAGCCTAGGCAAAACAAACAAAAGTGTAGGTTGGCCCCTCCCAGGGGGCCGTCCTCACCTTAGCATATAATCCCCCTGCTCTGTACAGCACATCAGTTCGTAACAAGCTGTACAAAACCAACGCAGAGGGGTGGGTGCTGCGTCTGTATGCTAAGGTGAGGACGGCCCCCTGGGAGGGGCCAACCTACACTTTTGTTTGTTTTGCCTAGGCTACTCCTAGTAGGATGAGCATAACCCCCATGTGTCATAAGAAGGCTGCGTCTGTCAGTGAACTCAGAGAAAAGGATTTTACGGTAAGTTATACAAAAAATCCCTTTTTCTCTTCCGTTCACTGACAGACGCAGCCTTCTTATGACACATGGGGATGTCCCAAAGCTTTGCCAAACAAGAGGGGTGGGCAAATCATAACAACTGTACGCAACAGAAAAATGCCCTCTCAGGCGGCGCTAACCGCGCCTATAGTGCCGCTTGCAACACCTTGCAGCCAAAAGCAGCATCCTAGGATGCCGAAACATCAATTTTGTAAAACTTAGTAAACGTGTGCACTGAGGCCCAAGTAGCTGCCTTGCACACCTGAGACACCGAAGCCTGGTGTCTAAACGCCCAGGAAGTACTAACTGCCCTGGTGGAATGAGCCGTTACTGGGAACGGGGGAACATTACCCCGAATCTCATATGCATGAGTCACGGTCTTCCGTATCCAACGAGATACGGTAGCTGACGAGGCCGCCATACCTTTGCGCGACCCTTCCGTCAGCAAAAATAAAGAATCAGACTTCCGAAAGGAAGCTGTAGAACTTAAATACACCCGCAAGGCCATCACCACATCCAAAGAATGCAGCTCAACTTCTTAGGGATGTGACGGGTGCGGGCACAATCTTCGAAGAGACGAAGGGGAAGGCCACAGAACGGCATTGTCCTTATGGAGGACCAAGTAAGGTGACCTGCAGGATAATGCAGCTAACTCCGACACCCGCCTGGCAGATGTGATAGCCACCAGAAAGGCCACCTTCTGCGACAACAACTGTAAGGGAATGTCCCTAATTCTTTTATATGGTGGCTTCTGCAACACAGAAAGCACCAGATTCAAATCCCACGGTGCCAAAGAGGAGCCACATGACGTACCCCCTGTACAAATGTACGGATCAATGAATGAGACGCCAAGGGCCGTTGAAAAAGAACCGCCAGGGCCGAACTCTGCCCTTTAAGCATATTTAACGCCAGGTTCTTGTCCAGTCCTTGCTGTAAAAATGACAGTACTCTGGAAACTCTATAAGAGCGGGGGTTCCAACCCCCTGCCTCGCACCAGGTAATATAGGCCTTCCAGGTCCTAAGATAATTCTTACATGAGGAACTCTTGCGTGCTTTTATCATAGTAGGGATTACGGAGTCAGAGACACCCCTCTCCCTCAATACCTGGTTAGAGGAGGAAAAATGTACAGTAACCGATACTGACCCCGAGGCCTGTGAAGCACTGCCCCCCGAAGGATCAGAGCCGCGTCCGCGGCTGTGCTTCTTGTTCTGCCCTAATGGTTTACCTACGCCACCTCCGTGGCATTGACCGACTGAACCAGAACCGGGCGGCGCAGCCTTTCTGTCCAACGGGACAGGTAAAGCCTGCTCGCTCTCAGTTCCAGTACTTACATCGACCAATTGAGGGGAGGACCACTTCTCCCCCCCTTTAGGGCCGGAACCTGAATCCCCCAAACCAAGGGTTCCCGGTACTGCCACTCCGACTTGATCGGCCTGTCCAGGGATAGAGGAGATTTGTCCTACCGCGACAACATTGCCTCTCGCAGGAGCCGAGTGTTCTGGGCATAAGGTATCGCTTCGCAAGTCGACACCCTGAGCCCCAACACCCGCATAAAGAACCGTAAGGAGAACCACTGGCGCAATCACAGGGTTCGCCCAGCCTGAAGCGTTAGACGCTTGCTCGGTGTTTAGGAACACCCCTGTCTGTACCATGTCCGGAAACAGACCTAGGTACTCCAGCCGGCAAGCCAGCGTTAATGATGACTTCTGACTGCTGAGCGCCTGACCGGCGCCTAGAAGCGCCCCCCGACGCTCCTGCGGGAGCCTCAAGTTTGAGGGGAAGCACTTTTCTGGGGGCAGAGCTTGCAACCCCCAGAAACCGGCCCCCCACCCGTGAGGCGGGTGGGGGCAACCCATCATGCGGAGGCTGGGCCGGGCGCCCGAAAAAACTTCTTCTGACCAGAAGAGACAGGACCCTGCCTACGACGACGATCTCGTCACTTCGGCTCTGGAAGAAAAGTACTCTTCCCTCCCGTGAAATCCTTAATAATTTTATCCAACTGTGGGCCAAACAGACGCCCTCCCTGAAAGGGCGGGTCTGCCAGAGCTTTCTTTGAAGCCTGGTCGCCCGACCAAGAGTGGAGCCACAGCACCCGCCTGATAACAACTGAACAAACAGACATTTTTGACAATATGGGGAGAAGATCCAAAGCAGCATGGCATATGTAGCCGAGACCCTCTTCCAAATGTTGCACTCGCTGTACTTCAGCCTGTGCACATTCACCAGACAAACTAGTGCGCAGCACGGCAGCGTGCTCACGAAGAGACTGTGCCGCCATAGCAGTTGCTAGCGCTGGCCGCATGGTTGACCCAGCCAACAAGAATAGTGCTTTAGACACTGTCTCTGTGCGGCGATCGGCCTCCTCTTTAAAGGATGGCGACCCCTCCAAGGGGACGGTGGTTGCCTTATTCACACGAGCCACGGCAGGGTCCACCACCGGGGAAGCCCATCTCTTAGTAAAGCTTTCCTCAAAGGGGTAGCGAACAGCAAAGCTTTTAGGCAAAGCCAAGGAACTTGGTGGCTTACGCCATTCCTTGAACACTGCCTGTTCAAACACGTGATCATAAGGGTAAGCCCTAGGGGACCTAGGGGGTCTAAGCGGTCCACAAACATATGCGGACTCATGTGACTCCCCTGTTTGGTCCAGTCGCATAGAGTCGCAGATATCAGTGATCAGTGCTTCCACTATCGCTTTCTGATCCTCTTCGCCCTCTGAGGGCGGCTCACCCTCTGAAAGATCCACAGGTGTGACCACTGAAGCGCTTTCTAGATCTGAATCCTCCCCTGGGGAAAGAGGGGGGGTGGGTGCTTCTGGGGGCTCCTCGGAACGGGCACCCCTGCCCGGGGGAGGAACTCCCCAAACACCGCCCTCAGCTGTTCCAAGGACACAAATGCTCCTGGGGTGGACTGTAGATCTGCAGGTACCCCTGCCTCTGACATCTCAGCCCGGCACCCCCACTATGTAACCACCACCTCTACCCCACAAATCAGCCAGGGAGACCCAGGCGGATTACACCCACCTCTACCAGCACCCAGGAAGCGCCAGCTATACTTGCTGTTTAATGCCTCCGCACTCCAACCGAAGAGCAATGCCCATGAACTGCTGCACGTCAGGAGCTTGTTACTGTGTGTCAGCCATGCTGTCCAAGCAAAAACCGGAAGCCCACATCCGTTTTTAAGGACTTCCTGCACAAGGACTGCAGTTCTCCCAATCGACCACTGGAGGCCGCGAGAGAGCAGGCTGGAAACCACATGGTTCTCTAACAATGCCATTGTCGCTGCCATTACACACGTGCGGTCGGCCACGAACGAGCGGTGCTCCAAAATCCAATGGCGACGACCCACCTAACACATTGCTCCGAACGGTTGGTGCAGATTCGAACGGTTAGTGCAAAGGTGCCTGCGGGGGATTGAGGGGGGAGGGGGAGTGGGGGGAAGGCCTCTAACAGACCCCCACCGGCTGACCACCACAGTGCTGCCCAGGTGCCCACTCTCCATGCCTCTAGGGCGGAAGAGGGGTTCACTCACCAATCCGACGGGCGCTGCGGGTAGCCACCCGGAGCAGACCTACCTCCCCGCAAGAAGGCATGCTGCTGGCCAGGCCACCTAGTGCAAGGAGTAGACCTGGTTCCCTATGGGAGCAGCGGTCTCCTGCAGATTCATCTAAGGAAGACTGCTATCAAGAGGCTGGCTGGTGGTATAGAGGATATCTCAAATCCTAATCTTTCCCCAGTCCGGCCAACACTATGCGAACCCCCTTAGGGGGGCCCACCGCATAGCACCCGTTCCGTGCGGGCGGCCAGTGGCTAAAACCCACTAGAGCCCAGTGACTGGTCGTTCGTGGCCGACCGCACGTGTGTAATGGCAGCGTCCATTGTTTGAGAACCATGTGGTTTCCAGCCTGCTCTCTGGCGGCCTCCAGTGGTCGATTGGGAGAACTGCAGCCTTGTGCAGGAAGTCCTTAAAAACGGGTGTGGGCTTCCGGTTTTTGCTTGGACAGCATGGCTGACACACAGTAACAAGCTCACTGGGCTCTGGGTTTTAGCCACTGGCCGCCCGCACGGAACAGGCGCTATGTGGTGGGCCCCCCTAAGGGGGTTCGCATAGTGTTGGCCGGACTGGGAAAAGATTAGGATTCAAGATATCCTATATACCACCAGACAGCTTCTTGATAGCAGTCTTCCTTAGATGAATCTTCAGGAGACCGCTGCTCCCATAGGGAACCAGGTCTACTCCTTGCACTAGGCAAATAAAAACTGATGTGCTGTACAGAGCAGGGGGATTATATGCTAAGGTGAGGACGGACCCCTGGGAGGGGCCAACCTACAATTTTGTTTGTTTTGCCTAGGCTACTCCTAGTAGGATGAGCATAACCTCCATGTTTCATAAGAAGGCTGCATCTGTCAGTGAACGGAAGAGAAAACTGAAATATCCAGTTTACGAAAAATAACCCTTTAAAAAAACTAAAGCTGTGCATGTAACAGAGGATATATTTCAGTCATTTTTCCATTGTAGTTTATTATTCTGATATTTATAAATGTAAAAATACAACATGAAAAACAAATAATAGACATAAAATTGGCTATCAAAAGCATAATAAAAATTGTGAGACTACAAAAGAGCACAATACCAATGCACATTTCAGTTATATGCGAAAGCTACGGTATATGCTCAACATAACCTGCAGCAGACACTTTCCAAGACTTGACAAGCAGTAATAGGCTATAGAGATGACAGTGCTTCACAGGAATAAACATCAAAAAAGTGGTCACAATATAAAAAGGAAAAAAAAAAAAAAAAAAAACAGGAAAAAGCCAGAATTGTGCCCACAGTGATATTCGGACTTTGTGAATAACTGATGCGCCGGAAGATACCCAAGCACAAGGTTCCTTCAGAAATGCCTTTGATTTTGTCTTCTGCCTGAATGCTTGTGAAATGTTCATGGGGAAATAACTGTCAGCATTCCTAAAGTCTGTCGGCCTGAGAAACAGGCCAAGGTAAACCAGCCGACCAGCAGGCAGGCTGCGCTAGTCCTGCAGGTTACACTTAATGCCAGGCTGTTGCTGCAACAATGAAAGCTTCTTGGCCATGGCAGATGGTAACTTGTCCCTGCCAGCTGCTGACTGCAACCTGTCAGCTGCACTAGTAGCAAAGAATGATGGACGTCAGCTAGAAGTGGCCTGGGGAAAAGGGGAGTGTCATACAACAATAGCACATTGCTAGTTAAAGGGAGCATTGTTATTTTTGAGGTGTATATGTGATAAAGAGTTGAGTTTAATGTAAAAACATGCATGTGATTTTTAAAAAAATGTTTTATTGATAATGCACACTCTTTATCTGAAAGCCTCCCATGAAAGGGCATTTCAAGGATGGGATATCAGGAAATTCAAAATAAATTTCCACCAACAGGGCTCAGTCATGAAAAAAAAAAAAAGAAAAAGTTTGGTTTAGAGAACTAGCAATTTTGACAAATTAGAACTGTGCCAATGATCAATGTGCCATATGATGCCCAAAAGCAAAAATTGATTAATGAAACATGAAGTGAGCAAGAGTTGACAGATTTTACCATGCATAGTTAAATAGTTCCATCTAAGTGTCCTTGAACATTTTTATGAATTCGGTAAGTCTATGGCAGTGTTTCTCAATTCCAGTCCTCAGGGCGCACCAACAGGTCATGTTTTGAGGATTTCCCTCAGATGAAACGGCTGTGGTAATTACTAAGGCAGTGAAACTGATCAAATCACCTGTGGAAAATAATGGAGAGCATGAAAACATGACCGGTTGGTGCTCCTTGAGGACTGGAATAGAGAAACACTGGTCTATGGGATGAATCCCTTCATTTACACCAAAAGTCTGTAAAGCAAAGGGATCGCAAAAAAGAAGAGAGCTTTTAATTGGTTTAGCTGAACTTACCACACTGAGATGAACTTCAGTTCCTGGTTCTGGGATGGGCAGTTTATAAAGAGTGTCAAGCAGTGCATTTCGTGGAGTATCCTACAAAACAAAATTAAGAAATTACATATTAAAGCAGAACTTTAACCACTTAACAACCGGGGCCCTTTTTTACATTTGTTGGTTACAACTTAAAAACTGTTTATTTTGCTAGAAAACCCCCAAACATTATTGTTTTTTTCAAACACCCTGGAGAATAAAATGGTGATTGTTGCAATACTTTTTGTCACACGGTATTTGCGCAGTGGTCTTTCAAGCGTGAAATGGCCACAAAGTCCGGTACTTAAAAATCTCCATAGGCGACGATTTAAACATGTTTAACGATTACCAGGTTTGAGGAGCAGAGTAGGTCATTTGCTAGAATTATTGCTCACACTATGGTGATACCGCACATGTGTGGTTTGAACACAGTTTTCATGTGCAGGTGCGACTTACATATGCGATTCTTTGCTGTGCAAGCTCGCGGGGACGGTGGCGATTTAATTTTTTATTTTTTTTCATTTTATTTATTTATTTTTAACACTGTTCCTTTAAATAAAAAAATTCTTATCAGTTTTATTGCTATCACAAGGAATGTAAACATCCCTTGTGATAGTAATATATGGTGACATCCCTCCTTTACACTTCACAGTATTCAGATTGCCAAAAATGGCGATTCTGAATACTGTCATTTTTTTTTTTTTAAAACTGGCGCCGTTAACCGCCGAGTAAACCAGAAGTGAAGATATGACGTCACTTTCCGGAATTTGCCGAAGGAAACCCGATCGGAGCCAATTCCGGCTTTTATCAGGTCTCCTCTGAGCCTGCGGACGCGCCGGATTGTAGCTTAGGTCTCCCGGTGGGACGGGAGGCCGGAGATGAGCGGCGGAAGGTGGCGGGAGTGTCCCCTCCCGCTCCCTGAGATAATTGGTTGTTATCCATGGATAGCTGACCGTCCGCTCTAAAAAAACGGTACCAGGCTATATCCCAGTACAGACACTCAAAAGTAGCCGCTGCCTATTTACAGCGCTGGGGTAAAGTGGTTAAACCATAACAACTTGATAAAAAATAAATGTTCTTTATCAAGGAACATACATTTCACATTAATAATTATGCTACCAACATTTGCCTATGCTGTAAATTGCTGGAGGCTATCATTTTGCTGAAGCCCAGAGTCCCTGTACAACAGTAAATCATAAAGCGGAACTGAACCCATTGATTTAACGGTTTCAAAAACCAGTTACATTCCTGGAATGCCAGGATTGCTAACTGTCACATTTTTTGTGTGCTCAACCAAACTGTCAAAACCATCAAATGGCTGGTGTCATAGCTGATCACATGTGCAGCACCATGGCAGTTGCAGATCAAACAGAAGCAGCTTCCTTGACTGTAAAGGATAGGAGGGTTCAATTCCGCTTTAAGGCTGTCAGCGGATTCTACAAACTCAGCAGTGCCTAAAAATGGAGAGCAACTGAGCATATGCAGAGCAGGGTGATACAGCATATTACAGGATTTTAAGCACTTATTTTTACTGTTTTACACAGCTATACCTGCAAAGGTGTCTGAAGTGATCTAGCAGGACTTAAAGTGTTTGTAACCCTAAAAGAAAAAAAAAGAAAAAAAAAAAAAAAAAAGGAGAGCTCATGTTGCCTTATAGTAGGTTAAACAGAACAGTGCTTGTGCTGTCTAACCTACCCCCCTTTAAGCTGTAAAACACCTGGCTGATCCTGCCAGTTCCTGTGTCCTCTCCTGTGTGCTGACCAAGATAATCATGGCTGCTGATCCCTGATTACCATGGTCAGTTTACATGCCTCCATCATCTTCAGCTCTGCTCTCTTCCCCACCTCCCTGCCTGGCAACTCAGTGTATCTGTATCGCGCCCCCCCGCCCCGCTGCCATTAATAGAAAAGTTGAAACATTGTCACTGGCAGCCCCTCTGTTTTATGAAGGCATAACACACTCTGCAAGTGTTTTAAAACAAAGCCTGTAAATACCCCTTTCATCTATATTCAGGCCGGTCATGTGATTCCCAGCCGCTCTCCTACTCCAATCCAGGGCTACAGCGGGAGGGGCTGAGCGGACACGTGATCTTCCTGGCTGATGTCAGAGGGAGATCTTGACCCCTCCCGCTGTATTGGAGCAGAAGCGCAGTCGGATATCACGCGACCAGCATGAATATAGCTGAAGAAAGGTATTTACAGGCTTTATTTAAAAAAAAAAAAAAAAATCTTACACAGTGTGTTATGCCTTGATAAAACAGAGGGGCTGGCATTGAATGTCTGTTTAAAGGTAACAATCACTTTAACTTTCTTTCTAAAGTTCCACTTCAGTAAAATTTCAGTGATTAACCGCATAAAAAAAAAAAAAAAAAAAAAAAAAAAAAAA
>BLSH010328900.1:240827-278155 GCA_018402905.1 Glandirana rugosa
CCATAGTGACGCTATCAACCTCACTCTCGTTATTAAAATCGTGATCTGGAAGAGACGTTGAGTTTTGACCATTGGACATCTGTACAAATTCGAAGCGACTACTCTAAAAATTCACGGTATCACACAGCGATATAACTTCGTACTGTACAACCCATAGTTAAATGAGACGTATTATAATAGAAAGTGTTATACCCCTTTTTTTACCCGATTGAAATGACAACAGAATAAAAAATAGAGTGTTTTTAATAATAAAAAAAAAAAAGTTTTCCGCGAACATTCTGACGATGTGTTTATACTACACTGTATTTCATAACGTTGCCGGTGGTAAAATAAGAGATCACACAATCTTTTTTACATATTACAAACCCCCAAAATTCATTAAAATATAGGGGGCGCGCGGGAAGCGAAATTCTGGAGGACGTCCATGGACGTCCACTCAGAATAACCCGACCGCGCTGTGGACGTCTTTTGTCTATAGCGCGGTCGGGAAGTGGTTAAGGACTGAGCCTCTTTTTGAGATTCAGTGTTAACAAGTTAAAATCAGTTTTTGTGCTATAAAATTACTTAAAACCCCCAAACATTATACATTTTTTCTAACACACTAGAGAATAAAATGGTGGCCGTTGCAATACTTTATGTCACATCATATTTGTGTAGCAGTCTTACAAGCGCCTTTTGAAAAAAAAAAAATAATAATTTTTGTGAGATAAAAAATAAGACAACAGTAAAGTTAGCCCATTTTTTTCCCCATATTGTGAAAGATAATATTATGCAGAGTAAATTGATACCCAACATGTCATGCTTCAATATAGCGACACACTATGGCACTTAAAAATCTCATCAGCGAAGCTTAAACATGTCTACAGGTTACCAGTTTTGAGTTGCAGAGAAGGTCTAGTGCTAAAATTATTGCTCTCACTCCAACTATCGCAGTGATACCTCACATGTCTGGTTTGAACATCGTTTTCATATGTGAGTGCAACTTCCGAGCTCGGCAGCACGGGGTGCTTTAATTTTATTTGTTTCGTATTTATTTTACGTTTTATATTTTCACAATGTCCTTTAAAAAAAAAAAAATGTGATCACTTTTATTCCTATTACAAGGGATGTAAACATTCCTTGTAATAGAAGAAAGCATGCCAGGACCTCTTAAATATGAGATCTGGGGTCAAAAAAACCTCAGGTCTATTACTTACACATAAATGCAATTGAAAAAAAAAAAATTACGGTAAATGCCATTAAAAAAAAAAAATATATATATATCCTTTAAGAGCTATGGGCGGAAGTGACGTTTGATGTTGCTTCCGCCCTTCACTGCTATGAAGCCGAGTGGGCGGCATCTTCCGCACACTCGGCATCCAGGCATTGTGACGAGCGGACAATAGTCTCTGCTGCTACCAGGGGGTCCGGTAAGTGGCGGAGACGACGGAAAAGAGGCTTTAACTGAAATCGAGCTGCCCGTAGATTAAAACAATACTAGGCTTAGAATACCTATCTACTACCTTAACAACTGTATTCAACGGCAAAGTACTGCCGTATAATGACAGCAGGCGGTCCGGAAGTGGTTAAAATACACGCATATGAGATCTGTTTTACCTGCCAAAGGATATGTATTTATGTCAGTCCATTTCTGAGCTTTACACAGCCAAGTTGATGGCACCACATACAGTTAAAGCAGAATAAAATCCATCAATTAAAAAAATTTACATTCCTGGCATGTGCCAGGAATGTAACTGTTACATTGTTGTGCTCTCAACCAAATTGTCAAACCATCAAATGGCTGGTGTCATAACTGATCACATGTGCAGCATTGTGGCAGTTTAAAATTAAACAGAGCCCAAGATTGGCAATTGGAATTAGAGCTCACCCAGGGATTGTGGGGTTCCGGTTTGGGGAGAGGCAGGAGAAGTTGATGTTATATGCTGATGACACTCTTCTCCTGCTGGGGGACACTGATAGCTCCCTATGAACTGCTATGGAGACCATAGTGGAGTTTGGAACCTATTTGGGCCTACAGATAAATTGGACGAAATCTGCCCTGCTGCTGCTGGATGGGGATGGATCCCAAGTGGTGGCGACATCATGCCCTATTCCTTTAACACCCTCTTTAAATATTTGGGGATCCAGATTACACGCAATATCCAGGATTTCTGCCAGGGCAATATATACCCTCTCCTACAGAGGTTTAGGGACAAAGTTAAAACTTGGCACTCTTTGCGTATATCTATAGCGGGCAGAGTGAATCTTATTAAAATTGTCCTGATGCCGCAGTTGCTGTACTTCCTTCACAATACCTCAGTGGTGATACCTTTGAAAATATTTAGAATTGTAAACTCAATCTTTAGGACATTGATATGGAGGGGAGGTACCCCAAGAATTAAATTGGAGTACCAGCAGAGACCTAGGGACAGGGGGGGACTGGCTCTCCCTGACCCATGGCTGTACTTGCGGCTCAGCTGCAACACTTGGTGGGAGCCGTGGGGAAGGGAGAGGGGACGACATCCTCTACGGTGGTGATGAAACACACGGTCCATAGGAACTCGATTATGGAGGCTCTGGAGGCACAAGCCTTCGGCCTACCGCACAAGTGATACCCGACTTACAACCTTATACAGAAAGTGTGGAATAAACTCAAATACTTACAGGGGGTGACAGACTTTACAAATTACAGCCCAATATGGGACAATAATTCCTACTTGGAATTTGCCAAGCTGCAGTCGGGTCCTAGGTGGAGGAGGTATGGAGTAACCCAAACAAATTTTCCAAAATGGAGCTCTCTTAATGCTCTCTGATATATAAGCCAGATTTCAGGTATCCTAAAGCATGGGATTTAGCTATATGCAGCTGAGGCATGCGGTGCATGCTCAGACGGGCTCATCGGAATGGAACCTATCTCCTGCCCCGCTGTTTGACCTTGTCGGAGAGGCCACCTCATCTAAAGGCTTTATTTCTCAGAGCTACTCCATACTTTTACAGTCTAGTATGGGGAGGCACCCTCTGGCAACGTTGGAGCGCTGGGAACGAGACGTGGGTCCCATGGATAGGGATCAATGGGAGGAGGCCTTCCAGGTGGTGAAGGTGTGCTCTCTGAGCACGTCCCAACGGTTATCACAGCTCTATATCCTTTTGAGGGTATTTTACACTCCCAGCAGCTTGTTCCAGATGGGAGTGAGATCCGAGGCATCATGTACTAGGTGCAAACGAGATCATGGTGATCTGATTCACCTTCTATGGAGATGCCCGAAACTCCACCAATACTGGACTAGCGTAATACAACGGATCAATACAATATATTCAGTGAGTCTCCCGCTGGAACCAAGGGCATGCTTACTAGGGGTTCTGGAGGAGTATGGCTGGGAAGCAGGCACAAACGAAGCCATTAATAGAAAGCTATTCCAGGCACGTAAGTTGATTATGATTCACTGGACAGACGAGGACCCACCAACAGTGAAAAAATGGACAGCCAGAATGGGGGATCAGCTCCGCCTGGAAAAGCTGGTGTACCAACACAGAGGGAACCCTCACAAATTTGAGAAGCTCTGGGCACCATGGCTAGATGTACCGGGGCTTGCACCGGTGGATCTGGTCACGGACCGCCTATTGTATGGGTAATGGAGAGCCCAGATTCGCTCGAATGGTAGTAATCTAGATGGGAAGAGTTTGGTTCTGTATAATATTACTTCTAAGATAGTCTGGTAGAGATTGTAGATGCCAGAGTAACAAGTAATTGATATTGCTAGAAGTATATATGTTTGGTATGTGCTGGCAATGTGTACTGATTTACGAGTATCTATGTGCTTGTTGTTACAATAAAACATTTGTTGGAATAAAAAAAAACAGAGCCCAAGATGGCAGCTTCCTTAGCTGAAAATGATAGGAGGGTTTAGTTCCACTTTAAAGCGGAGTTCTGCCAGGTCCGCCTAGAATGAAAAAAATTTAAAGCTAGCAGCTACACATACTGTAGCTGCTGACTTTTAATAATAGGGCATTCACATGTCCTGGAGTTCAGCGATGAGGACACTGCAGCTGATGTTTCCATCAGCTGTTGGGTGCTGCCATCGTCATTGCGGGTGAGAGAACTCAGCAGTGTAGCATTACAGATTCGCTCCAGGAGCCCCACAGCGCATGCGCAAGGCTCCGCTGTGCTCTGCTATTGGCCCCGGTGGCCAGTAGCAGAGCAAGGAGGGAGACGGGCTGCTGACGTCAGTGGTCACGGCCGCCGGCCTGAGCTCCCAAATGTGGTCAAAAAGGAAACTTGTCTAAGACAGATGTCCTCTCCCCCCTGAAAGGAGCCAAATATGACACCTGAGGGGTGAGAAATCTGATCAGCAGAAGTTCCATTTTTGGGTGGAACTCCGCTGTAAGAAGTACAATGGTATCTTCTTCCGCCCACAGCCTATTGACTAGACAGAAAAAGGGCACCTAACTGTTCTCTTGCTCACTCTGCTATCTTCTTCAGTCAGCACGTTCCTTGTCAACACATTAACATGCATTATATCTGACCCTTCCTTCTCACAAGATAAAGTACTGTATGCCAAGAGGCTGCTACCAAGTAAAATTCAGATCCTTTTACAAGTTACATGTTAAAATACATTTATTTATATAAACTGCTCAAAAAAATAAAAGGAACACTTTGAAAACACACCAGATATCAATGGGGAAAAATATCATGCTGGATATCTATACTGATATGGACTGCGTAATGTGTTAGGAAGGAAAGGATGCCACATTGTTTGATGGAAATAAAAATGATCAACCTACAGAGGGCTGAATTCAAAGACACCACGAAAATCAAAGTGAAAAAATGATGCAGCAGGCTAGTCCATTTTGCTGAAATTTAATTGCAGCAACTCAAAATGGTCCTCAGTAGTCTGTATGGCCCCCACATGCTTGTATGAATGCCTGACAACATTGGGGCATGCTCCTGAGATGATGGATGTGTCCTGGGGTATTTATTGCCTCCCAGATCTGGACCAGGGCATCACTGAGCTCCAGAACAGACTGAGGTGCAACCTGGTGGCTTCGGATGGACCAAAACAATGTCCCAGAGGTGTTCTATTGGATTTAGGTCAGGCAAGTGTGGGGGCGATTCAATAGTATCAATTCCTTCATCCTCCAGGAACTGGCTGCAAACTCTCGCCACATGAGGCCGGGCATTGTCGTGCACCAGGAGCAACCCAGGACCCACTGCACCAGCGTAGGGTCTGACAATGGGTCCAAGGATTTCATCCCGATACCTAATGGCAGTCAGGGTGTCATTGTCTAGCCTGTAGAGGTCTGTGTATCCCTCCATCGATATGCCTCCCTAGACCATCACTGACAAACCACCAAACCGGTTATGCTGAACAATGTTACAGGCAGCATAACATTCTTCACGGCTTCTCCAGACCCTTCCACGTTCGTCACATGTGCTCAGGGTGAACCTACTCTCATCTGCGAAAAGCACAGGGTGCCAGTGACGGACCTGCCAATTCTGGTGTTCAATGACAAATGCCAATCAAGCTCCACAGTGTCGGGCAGTGAGCACAGGGCCCACTAGAGAACCTCAGGCTACCCTCATGAAGTCTGTTTCTGTTTAGTTAGAGACATTCACACCAGTAGCTTGCTGGAGGTCATTCTGTAGGGCTCTGGCAGTGCTCATCCCGTTCCTCCTTGCACAAAGGAGCAAATACCGGTCCTGCTGATGGATTAAGGATCGTCTGCGGCCCTGTCCAGCTCTCCTAGAGTAAATGCCTGTCTTCTGTCTCCTGGAATCTCCTCCATGCTCTTGAGACTGTGCCGGGAGACAGAGCAAACCTTCTGGCAATGGCATGCATTAATGTGCCATCCTGGAGGAGTTGGACTGCCTGTGCAACTTCTATAGGGTTCAGGTATCGCCTACCAGTAGTGACACTGACCCTAGCCAAATTCAAAACTAGTGAAAAACAATCATAAAAGATGAGTAGAGAAAAAAAGGTCAGTGGCCTCCACCTGTAAAACCATTCCTGTTTTGGAGGCCATCTCATTGTTGCCCATCTAGTGAACCTGTTGTTAATTGTTGCAGTAATACCAAAGCAGGTGAAACTGATTAACAACCCCCTCTGCTACTTCATTACCTGACCAGATCAATATCTCAGGAGTTTAAGTGACTTGATGCTACACTCTGATAAAAAAGTGGTCCTTTAATTTTTTTGAGCAGTGTATTATTGAATACAGGTTGCATGTATTTAGGTGTATTTTATATGTTTGTAGTTCAGCTTAAGTTACAAAGGGCCTCATCTTTTAAGACAAACAGAATCAACAATTTCCATAGCAACTTATATGTATGCAGGATAGCATAGTATATTCTTTATGGACATTGACTTCTTTTCTTTGCCTGCTTTTTTTTTTTCCTTCTTTCTTTAATTTTTTTGTAAAAAATACATGCCATGCACAAACGAAACAGCTTCATTTTGGGCAGAGGGTAGTAATCGTAACCTATTTTTATCACTGTAAGTGTTCTTTGATGATGTAAAAATGCAAATGTAATAAATGCCAGAATGATAAAATGAGGATAACATGTCAATATTCATATCAACAAATTCTGAATTTTCAGTAATGGGTGAATGCTATCATGCCAGCAGGCTGTTCAAATCTTTCTTGAGCACACTTAGGAATCCCCCCACACAAATAAAGGCAAACCTCACTGGGCACAATTGTAAATTGACAGTATAATGATCCTGGCACACAGAAGAGCTACATTTTCCAGCAAAACATCCGGACACTAAAAAAACACCAGAGAAACATTAGAACCTGGTGTCAGCTTTTTAGATTTGGGTGGGCTTCATCATTATCCCCTTACAGTGAACCTGTGCCCAGACTATGCACAGTAAAGAATTCACATCATCTAAATAATTTGTAAAAACAAACCCTCATTCACCTCTGTATCTATAGGTGGTGTGTGGAAATTCATCTACAACATACATCAAAACCTTTATTTTTGCTTTAGATATAGTATGGCTGTCTTTTTTTGCCATCTGTGTCTCAGGGAGGTTTTACTTTCCCTGTTCTATAGACTCGACAAAAAGGGAGATGATATCTTTTCAGTGTGAGGGAAATCCCTTCTTAGACAATTGTCACATGGAACAAGCATCCCCACTGGATGATTTACTCTATTCCTGTTCTGGTGGCAACAGAAGTTTTGTATTTACCCCTCACTTTTATTCCTGGTGGCAAAAAAAAAAAAAAAAAAAAATGACAAGGGTTTTTATTCACCCACCTCCCAATCCAAATGTAAAAAAAAAAAAAAAAAAATTGCCTTCCGTTATACTTTAAAGCTCACAATAAAGCTCCCTCGTAACCTCCTCCTTTACTCGCCTTCAGGACTTTTCCATAGCCTCTCCAATCCTATGGAACTCCTTACCCCAACGTGTCAGATTATCTACTACTCTATTAGCTTTTAGATGGTCCCTGAAAACCCTTCTCTTCAGAGAAGTTTATTCTACCCACACCTAACAACTGCAATTTCATTTTCTTCATCATTTCAGCACCCCCCAGTTATTACCTTTTGTTTCCCTTGACCCTCCCCTTCTAGATTATAAGCTCTAATGAGCAGGGCCCTCTGATTCCTCTTGTATTGAATTGCATAGTAACTGTACTGTCTGCCCTCATATTGTAAAGCGCTGCACACACTGTTGGCGCTATATAAATCCTGTATAATAATAAAGGTACTGAAAGCCTAACCTTTTTTCTATTAATTCTATTGGTGCAGAAACTTGTCAGAAAACAAGCCCTCTAATATGAACACACAAGTTGTTTACCAAGCTGTTGGTAAGCAATATGAACTCAGTTTTTTTTGTGCTCTTTAAGTTCTTTGAGGATTAATTGCTTTACAGCACAAGCGGTTAAAGAGAGATTTTAAAGCTTTTAAAGTAATACATTACTGCCAATAATATGAAGATGGGTGCATTTTAAAGTAAACCTGTAGTTATTTTAAAGCACATGCAAACCCAGTCACTAAAATCTCAAATATGCATTACCATGTTATATACAGTACATATTTTTTTTTTTAAATATGCATGTTTCACTAAAATTATTTTAGGTGCTCCCAACATTGAGGTGCTTGTACAGCCAATACCTGTTATAGGATGACAATACTAGGTCTTTGTCTCTCAAATGGGATCATGCACTGTCATCTCCAGTGGAGAGTACAAGTGGCCATGTTAAGACCGCTTTCACACTGGGGCTGCGGCCATGGTAAAGTGTCACTCGTTTTTGTGGTGCTTTACCACTGTTTAAGCAGCGATTTTGAGCAGACTTCGGCCGCTAGCGGGACGCTTTTAACCCCTAAAAAAGGGTTAAAAAACTCAGTGTTGTGGCGCTTACGAAGCACTTTTCAGCCGCTTCGGAAATGCTGCCCATTCATTGCAATGGGCAGGGGCGTTTTAGGAGCGCTGTATACAGCGCTTCCAACCTGCCCCATAGATGCTGCTTGCAGGTCTTTCTGAACGTCCTGCAAGCGCACTGCCCGGGTGTGAAAGCACCCATTGCACTGAATGGGAGGCAGTTTTCAGGTGTTTTACATGAACTATTTCTATCGCTAAAACACCTGAAAACTGCCTCAGTGTGAAAGGGATCTAACACACATAATGCAGCCAAGGGATAATGTTGTCACCATCAGTAAAAGAAAAATGGCAATGTTTTTATGACACAAGGTGCATTAGCAAATTTAGGCCTCATACACACGGGCGTATATAAAATAATAAACAAAACGTCGGGCCCGACGTCAAGGAGATAAAGTCGACGTTTTTCAGCGTTATGCATTGGCGTTTTTGAGCGCTAGTGAGCGTCGGCGTCAATAGACGTTTTTTAAAAAAAAATCATTCCTCTGCTATTTTTCAACCTAAAAACGTCGGCGTCAAAAAACGCCGGAAAACGCCGGTACAATATTAGGTGGCGTTTGTTGGCGTCTGTTGGCGTCTCGTGGCGTTTTGCGGCGCTTTTTGAAGTCGTTGCAGCCAAGGAACGCGCTGGTCGTGGGTTCTCTGATACGCCGACGCCATCTACAGCTCAAAAACGCCGACGTATTTTATGTGGCCATTGACTAACATGGGGAGCAGCTAAAAAACGTCAGTAGACGCCGGCGTCAAAATACGCCCGTGTGTATGAGGCCTAAATGTCAGTTAGGATATCCAACTTATTTTGTGACCTGATATATCCGGATGCAGTAGCTAGTAGAAATTTGCATGTCTTGAGCTCTGCCTGGTTTAAATAATTTTGCATTTTGGTCCTTGAAGCCTTGAAGACAGACACTTTAATATTGCTGACATGTTTGAGAAAACATTCTGTGGGGCCACCATCATTATACATACAGCACTGACATATAACAAACGTGCATATAAAATGTAACGTTAATGTCCTTTCTCTTTTAAAATAAGTCAGCTATGACAGCTCCTAAATTTATGTACACTCAAGGTTATAATTTATAGAAGCTTAAAAATGCTGTTATAATTTCAACAGTTTGGTAATTTTGCTCATTCAGAAAAAAGGGATTCTTTGAACCTCTCCCTTCCTTTTCTCACGAATCAATGATAATAATGTTACCTGTGATTCTTCACAGCTACTTTCTACATACCTAGTCTAAAATGATGCCAAAGCTGATAGGGTGTTGTACACTGATTTCCCCCCTCAATCATGTGACCGTGCTTGGGTTTAATGACTGGCCACTAGACCTGAGAACTGTCACATGGGATAAGATCACATGACCCCCCATACTCAGAAGCACTGGATATCTTGTGCCAGCTGAGGTAGAAGAAGCAGTGTGGGACCACTGGAAGCCCTTTTACAGACCCTATCAGTTCGTCCTTTTCAAATCTGCAGGTTTTATCAAAAAAAACTTTTTTTTTTTTTAATCCTGCCATCAAGGTCCTTATTCAGGAAGTTCCTGGCATAAGGAGACAACTGTCCCCCAACTGTTTTTCTGCATTGTTACTTTGCCACATACAGAATACTGGTAAAGACTACAAGTGATTGTGCTGGTGTATTATGCAGGCGTTAACCACTGTAGCTACTAGCTGGTCCAGAGAGTTATGATAAGCAGCCATTGCTGGAGAGAGTGTGCGCGTGTGTGTGTATGTATATATATATATATATATATATATACACATATATATATATATACACACATACACATACATACACAGTATCTCACAAAAGTGAGTATACCCCTCATATTTTTGTAAATATTTTATTAAATCTTTTCGGCGTAACAATGCTTAAGAAATGACACTTTGCTACAATTTGCTGTCCCCTCAAAATAACTCAATACACAGCCATTAATGCCTAAACCGCTGGCAACAAAAGTGAGTACACCCTTAGTGAAAGTTCAAATTGGGCCCAAAGTGTCAATATATTGTGTGACCACCATTATTTTCCAGCACTGCCTTAACCCTCTAAGGCATGGAGTTCACCAGAGCTTTACAGGTTGCCACTGGAGTCTTCTTACACTCCTCCATGATGACATCACAGAGCTGGTGGATGTTAGAGACCTTGCGCTCCTCCACCTTCTGTTTGAGGATGCCCCACAGATGCTCAATAGGGTGTAGGTCTGGAGACATGCTTGGCCAGTCCATCACCTTTACTCTCAGCTTCTTTAGCAAAGCAGTGGTCATCTTGGAGGTGTGTTTTGGGTCATTATCATGTTGGAATACTGCCCAGTCTCCAAAGGGAGAGCATCATGTTCTGCTTCAGTATGTCACAGTATATGTTGGCATGCATGGTTCCCTCAATAAACTGTAGCTTCCCCGTGCCAGCAACACTCATGCAGCCCCAGATAATGACACTCCCACCACCATGCTTGACTGTACTCCTCACATGGTTGCCACCACACACACTTGACACCATCTGAGTTTATCTTGGTCTAATCAGACTACAGGACATGGTTCCAGTAGTCCATGTCCTTAATCTGCTTGTGTTTTTTTTTTTTTTTTAGAAATATTTTTATTGTTTTTTGCAACACACAATCAACAGTCTGCTTGTCTTTATCAAACGGTGGGCTTTCTTGCGCATCATCTTTAGGAGAGGCTTCCTTCGGAGATGACAGCCATGCAGACCAATTTGATGCAGTGTGCGGCCTGAGCACTGACAGGCTGACCCCTTCAACCTCTGCACCAATGCTGGCAGCACTCATGCATCTATTTCCCAAAGACGACTTCTGGATATGATGCTGAGCACGTGCACTCAACTTCTTTGCTCGACCATGGAGAGGCCTGTTCTGAGAGGAACCTGTTTTGTTAAACCACTGTATGGTCTTGGCCACCGTGCTGCAGCTCAGTTTCAGGGTCTTGGCAATCTTCTTATAGCCTAGGCCATCTTTATGTAGAGCAACAATTCTTGTTTTCAGATCCTCAGAGTTCTATGCCATGAGGTGCCATGATAAACTTCCAGTGATCAGTATGAGAGAGAGAGAGTGCAATAACACCAAATTTAACACACCTGCTCCCCATTCACACCTGAGACCTTGTAACACTAACGAGTCACATGACACCAGGGAGAGAAAATGGCTAATTGGGCCCAATTTGGACATTTTATCTTAGGGGTGTACTCACTTTTGTTGCCAGTGGTTTAGACATTAATGGCTGTGTGTTGAGTTATTTTGAGGGGACAGCACATTTACACTGTTAAACAAGCTGTACACTGACTACTTATTATACTACTATATTGTAGCAAAGTGTCATTTCCTCAGTGCTGTCACATGAAAACATATAATAAAATATTTACAAAAATGTGAGGGGTGTACTAACTTTTGTGAGATACTGTATATATATATATATATATATATATATATATATATATATATATATATATACATATACATACATATATATATATATATATATACATATACATACACACATACTGTACATACATAAACACATATATGGCTCAAAGTAGATAAGCAGTGCCGAGATGTAAAATGGATGAAAAAAGGTTTAAAATGTTATTCTAAAAAAAACAAAAATCAAAACAGATAAAAACAAAAACAAAAAACAAACACAAATACAATCCATGACAATTGCGTAGAATACAAACTAAATGTTGCCCAGTTATATTTACTCCAACTATCTCTATTCTAATACACAGATTAGGATGATAAGCATTCTAGGAAGAAAAAAAAAAGGTACAGTTAGAAGTACTGAGATGTAATGGGAATCTGAGCTGGGAGTGTCCTTTACGACAGAGCAGAATGAAAAAATCCTCCATGACCTCCAGAGTCCAAGAAACCAATTACAAACTTTTCACCAGATGGTACCAGGTCTCGGCCAAGCTATACCACATCTCACCCCAGATCCCCAGTATTTGATGATGCTGTAGCACAGAGAGTGGCACCTTTCTCCATATTTTCTGGCAATGTTCAAAACTTCAGCTGTTTTGGCAGGAGGTAACTGGCATCAAACAACTCACTGCGGTGGACTTGCATGACCACCCTGTGGCCTGCCTGCTGCATTTGCCGGGCAGACCCATTAAGAAATATAAAGCCTCACTCACCATTCAGCTATTGAATGCAGCCAAGGCTTGCATGCCACTTTGCTGGAAGGCAGTCAATTCCACCACACTGTCTCTCTGGTTTTCCAAGGTAAATGACATTTGGGACATGGAGAACCTCACAGCCACCCTGCGTAATACCGAAGAGACCTTCCAGGACACTAAGAGACTTTGGGAATATTTTGTCTTTACGGACAGGTACCTGAATGAACTTACCCCTCTTCAGTGAATTCAACCCCCTTAGGGTTTCTTCTCCCTTCCAGGGAAAGGGTACCTGTCATGCTCTCATGCTTCTTCCCGCCACCACCTATCCATTCTACCTCCACCCTTCCCTCTAATTTATGACAAAATGTGGAAAATTTCAAGGGGTACAAATACTTTTTCAAGGCACCGTACATGCCAGAGGTCCTGCCGCCATTCTGAGTTCAGTGTGGCGTCACCTTATGTAAGTTTTTACTTGTCTTATGACTTTCATGCACTGTATATGGACAGATTGAACCAACTACGATATCCTCAAGGTTCAACCACCATCCCTTATGTTTGGATGTGGCAGTTTTTGATGTAAGCTGGTAATACTTACCCATTTATGCTCTAGCTACCTATTTTTGTAGATTATAGTTGTTTTTATATTTTTAAACTCATGATTTATAATAAATACTATACCATTTTTTTCTGGTGTTGGTGTTTCTTCTGTTCTGGGTCAGATGACAGTAAGCAATTCCCTGATGGCCACACTATTGAGATTGGAGGATCAACCATATTTCTTTCTTTCCTTGAAAGGAAGACCAGTGATCAATGAATGCATTTTTGCTGTCCTATAATTTAGGCAGCAAGTGGCTCTGGTGAGTTTGCACTTTGTTTATTTGGTGGAGGCAAGACACTGAGGGTGACTTTTGGAGATTGACGATCATTTATACCTGGATTGTATATTGAACATAAGGACATTTTTCTTAGTTTGTGGTTTACACCACGTGATTATGTCAGTAAAACACTGTTTATGCACTTTGGATAACTCTTGATAGAGAGTAAACTGATATATTTTGTCAATGTTTTGTTTATAGCGCTGCATTTTCCTTTGTAAATGTAGTGTTGGTGTTTGTATATTTTCACTAATTGCACACTGCTGCTTTCAGACCACTTAAGCGGTGGCATAAGATTTATTATTTTTCAAGTCTTGCCACATATTCTCAATTAGATTTAGGTCTGGACTTTGACTGGGCCATTCTAATACATGAATATGCTTTGATCTAAACCATTCCATTGTAGCTCTGGCTGTATGATTAGGGTAGTTGTCCTGCTGAAAAGTGAACCTCCACCCCAGTCTTAAGTCTTTTGCAGACTCTAACAGGTTTTCTTCTAAGATTGCCCTGTATTTGGCTCCATCCACCTTCCCATCTGCTCTGACCAGCTTCCCTGTCCCTGCTGAAAAAAAGCATCCCCAGAACATGATAATGCTGCCACCACCATGTTTCACGGTGGGGATGGTGTATTCAGGGTGATGTGCATTGTTAGTTTTCCGCCACGCATAGCATTTTGCTTTTAGGCCAAAAAGTTCAATTTTGGTCTCAATTGACCAAAGCACCTTCTTCCACATGTTTGCTGTGCCCCCCACATGGCTTCTCGCAAACTGCAAATGGGACTTCTTATGGCTTTCTTTTAACAAAGGCTTTCTTCTTGCCACTCTTCCATAAAGGCCAGATTTGTGGAGTGCATGACTCAGAGTTGTCCTGTAGACAGATTCTCCCACCTGAGTGGTGGATCTCTGCAGCTCATCCAGAGTTACCATGGGCCTCTTGGCTTCTTCTCTGATGAATGCTCTCCTTGCCCGGCCTGTCAGTTTAGGTAGATGGCCATGTCTTAGTAGGTTTGCAGTTGGGCCATACTTTTTCCATTGTCGGATGATGGATTGAACAGTGCTCTGTGAGATGTTCAAAGCTTGGGGTATTTTTTTTGTATAACCTAACCCTGCTTTAAACTTCTCCACAACTTTATACCTGACCTGTCTGTTTCCTTGGCCTTCATGATGCGGTTTGTTAAAATGTGGAAAAATTTCAAGGGATATGAATACTGTTTCAAGGCTTAGTGTGTGTGTGTATATATATATATATATATATATATATATATATATATATACACACACACACACACACACACACATATATATATATATACACATATATATACACACACACACACACACGTGTGTGTATTTTCTCTTTTTGCCTTGACATACGGTTTAAAAGCAGCCACAAGTTTTATTTTTATTGTTTCCAAAAAAAAAAAAACCACGTGAAGAAAAAAACGTGATTTTTTGACTTACCGTAAAATCCCTTTCTCTGAGTTTGTCGTTAGGACTAAGTGAGTTATACTGCCCTCTTCAGGAGTTTACTAGGCAGAACAGGCAGTTCTAACAGAAAAAAGAACAGTAACAGACTGTTACAGGGGGCAGTCCTCACCGGCAGATAACCCCACACCTAGCTGCTGCTAGCTCAGTTCGTAACAAGCAGTGCAACATCCAGAGGGGTGGGTGCTGTGATTGTCGACGAACTCAGAGAAAGGGATTTTACGGTAAGTCAAAAAATCCAGTTTTCTCTTTCGCTCGTCGACAGGCACATTGATTCTTAGGACTGAGTGGGACGTCCAAAAGCAGTGCCAAAAACGAGGGGTGGGTAACAGAACAACAACAGAACTACACCCAACCGAACCCACAGTGAGGAACCACACGTGCTTCACATGGCCGCCTGCAAAACTTTGCGGCCAAACACAGCATCCAAGGATGCTAAAACATCAACTTTGTAAAACTTTGAGAAGGTGTGCACAGAGGTCCAAGTAGCCGCCTTGCACACTTGAGACACAGACACCTGATGTCAGAAAGCCCAGGAAGTGCTAATCACCCTGGTAGAATGAGCCGTAACCGGAAAAGGAGGCTCCAGACCCCGAACAGCATAGGCTCGGATCACCGCCTGTCTAATCCAATGTGAGATAGTAGCCAAGGAGGCCGCCAAACCTTTGCGTGGACCATCCACCATGACAAAGAGCATCTGACCTCCGAAAGGAGGCCGTAGTCGCTAGATACACCCGCAGGGCCCGAACAACATCCAGGGAGTGCAAAGCAACCTCCTTAGGTGTGGGCATAGCGAAGGAAGGACAGTGTCCTCATTGATGTGGAAAGAGGACACCACCTTCGGCAAAAAAGAAGGAGACGGGCGCAAGACTGCCTTATCCTTATGTAGGACCAGATAAGTAGACCTACAGGACAGAGCCGCCAACTCAGACACCCACCAAGCGAATGTGATAGCCATCAGAAAGGCCACTTTCTGTGAAAGCAAATGCAGAGAGATTTCCCTGATATTTTCAAAGGGCGGCTTCTGAGGTACCGAGAGGACCAAATTGAGGTCCCATAGCACCAAAGGCGACCGTACCTCGGGGGGGCGACATGTCGAACCCCCTGCATGAAAGTACGGTTCAATGAACGCGCCGCCAAAGGACGCTGAAAAAAGATGGCCAGAGCAGGGTACCTGACCCTTGATAGTGCTCAACGCCAGTTTCTGGTCGAGGCCGTTCTGTACGAAGGGCCGAAATGGAGACACCGAGAAAGAACGAGAGTTCCACCCCCCGGCTTCGCACCAGGCAATGTAAGCCTTCCAGGTGCGGTGGTAAATCTTAAGTGAGGTGGCCTTACGTGCCTTCAACATGGCACGAATGACCGAGTCCGAAACCCCTCGATCCCTCAACACCTGGGATTCAATAACCAGGCCGTTAAAGCCAGAGAGGGTAAAGCAGCGTGCAAGATGGGCCCCTGGAACAGAAGGTCCTCGCGAAGCAGGAGCCACCAGGGAGCGTCCACCACCATCTGTACTATGGCTGCGTACCAAGGACGCCTTGGCCAATCTGGAGCTACCAGAACGGTCGGTATACCCTCCTCTTCTATTCTGCGCAGAAAGCGCGGAAGCAGTTTGAGAGGAGGAAAGGCGTAGATGAGTCGATACCGATCCCACGGAGCTACAAGAGCATCTGCTAAGGGGTCCCTTGTCCTGCTCACGAAGGTCTGCACCTTCCAATTGAGGCGGGACGCCAACAAGTCTACGTCTGGGACACCCCATCTCAGACAAATCTGATGAAACACATCCGGGTGCATGGACCACTCTCCCTGGTCCAGGCGCTGACGACTGAGATAGTCCGCCTGCCAATTTTCTACGCCCAATATGTGGACGGCAGAAATTGCCGGAACATGGCTTTCTGCCCACCGCAGGATGGGAACCACCTCCGAGGCCGCCGCCGAGCTTCTCATCCCGCCCTGGTGGTTCACATATGCCACGGCCGTGGCATTGTCCGACTGAACCTGGACTGGGCACCCGTGTAGTCTTGACGTCCAATGGGAGAGGCAGCACCAAATTGCCCGCAATTCCAGGACATTGATCGTGAGACGAGACTCTAGTTGAGACCACCGTCCCTGGGCCGAGAGCAGCCCCAGGACTCCGCCCCAGCCTGTCAGGCTGGTGTCCGTCGTGATCACTGTCCAGTGATGGGGGAGGAAGGACTTGCCCGACCGAAAAGCCGGGGCCCACAGCCACCAGAGCAGCGATGCCCTCACCTGGTGATTCAACCTGATCACTCGATCCAGTGAAGATGGGGACCTGTCCCATCTCAGGAGAATTTCCCGTTGCAAAACACGGGTGTGACACTGAGCATAAGGGACTGCATCAAAGGAGGCCACCATGAGGCCCAAGACCCGCACGCAAAACCGGATTGAGGCCCATTTCTTGGACAGTAGGAACCGAACCACCGGCTGAAGTGCCTGCCGTTTAGTTGGCGGGAGGAAGACCTTCGCCTGGGCTGCATCCAGGACCAGCCTCAGATACTCCAGGCGGTGGGACAGATTCAGAATCGACTTTGGGAGGTTGATCACCCACCCAAACTCCTGCAGAGTGTACAGGGTAATTGCCACATTGTCCCTGAGCACTGGAGCCGACTCCGCACGCAGGAGAAGGTTGTCCAGGTATGCCACCACCGCGATGTCCCTCAGCAGAGCCAGAACCAGGGTCAGCAGTATGGTGAAGACCTGAGGCGCGAGCCACGAACTGGTAGTGCTCTTCCCCGACCGCAAAGCGCAGGAAGCGCTGGGCGCAGATAGGGAGATGCAGGTACGCATCTTTGATGTCGAGAGAGGCCAGGAAATGACCCTGGTGCAGGGCCGCTACCACCTAGAGGACCGACTCCATGCGAAACCTGCGAACCCGCACAAACCTGTTGAGGTCCTTCAGGTCCAGGATGGGACGAACCCCGTCCTTCTTCGAAACCACAAAAAGGATGGAATAAAACCCTTGGGAAAGTTCCGCCCATGGAACGGGAACAATTACCCCTTGACCCAGCAGGTCTTGCACAGCCCCGAACAGGACCCGCAGGCAGCTGCAGGTTGGAGGCGAAGAACCTGTCTGGGGGGACGGGAACGAAATTCTATGTTGTACCCAGAGGAGACCACCTCGAGGATCCAACGGTCCGAAATGTGAGAGGACCACCTGTCTGCGAACCCCAGGAAATGCCCCCCCACCCGAACACCGGATGGGGGCAACCCTTCATGCGGAGGAGACCTTGTCCTCTGGCTTGGTGCGCTTACACGGCCAGGGAGGCTTCTGTCCACCCGCGGGGGCCTTGGTGGGCTGTGAACCCTTGCCCGAGGAGCAGAAGGGACGAAAAGGCCGCCTACAGGCCGGAAAGGAAGGGCCCTGCCGGCAACGGGGGTCCGAACTCCTCCTAGACCCTGGGAGAAAGGCTCTCTTCCCTCCCGTGAGATTTTTGATCATCTCGTCCAAGGAGTCACCTAAGAGCCACCTGCCCTGGAAAGGCAAGTCCGCCAGGGCCTTCTTAGAAATCTGGTCCAGCGGACTAGCACTTCAGCCAAAGCCACCGCCTGGCCACCACAGACGCCTTGGATATCAGGGGGGCCGCGTCCAGAGCAGCATCACACAGATACTGAGCCCCCTGGACCATCCGGTCTGCAAGATCCACACACTCAGGAGAAGCCTGCGTCTTGCACAACTCGCTGTGTAGCACCTTCGCCCACTTATTGTGTGTTTAGGACACCAGCGCAGAAGCCACAATGGGCTGCATGGCAGACCACGTTAGAACAAATAGGGGTCTGACGCAAGCCTCGGCCTTCCTGTCAGCCGGGTCCTTAAAGGACAGCGTGCCCTCCACCGGGTTTGTTGGTCACCTTACTCCGGTGGGACACGGGGGGATCAACCACGGGAGGTGATGCCCACTTCTGCAATAATTTATCCTCAAAGGGATAAGGCACAGCGAAACGCTTTGGAATGGGGAGCTCTGAGGCCGAGCCCAGTCCTCATAGACAAATTTATCCAGAAAATCCACATACGGAAAGACCTTAGCCGCAGGGCCCGGTCTATGTGACCCGAAGGGGACGGGCACCCTCCGAGAGGGTACTGCTACTTCTTCGAGTTGCAGGGTCTCACGCACTGAGGTTACCAGAGCGTCTACAAGAGCCTTCTCATGTGCAGCAGTGGAGGCCTCAGACTCTTCCCCGCTATCAGGAGCATCTGGGATCTCGTCGTGCGACAGTTCAAGGGGGGTCCCCCGCCACGGAGGAGCCCCCCTCGGGGTCCGAGCCCTCCCCCAAGGAAGAGGGGGGCAAGGGGCACTTTTTGGTGTCCCTGCGGTTAAACAGCAACTCTACCCGGGAGAAATGTCTCCAGGACCGTGGCCATGGCGTCTACAAGGGACGGGGCCCCTGAAGTGCTGGCTGCAGGCACCGAGAGGTCCGGTGGGGAAGCACCCGCATCGGCTGCCATTCTGTCACCCACCCTGGCAGTGCCAAGAGAATGAGGCCTATTGCCAGGAGACCACTGCACCCCCACCCCACAGCTGCGCAAGGCTTGTCACAGGGGGCACCCCAAGGGGACTCACCACCCGACCCGGAGAAGAGCTGCCTGCTGCTGCTGTCCGCCGCTGTCGCTGTCTTCACCACGCTCCTGCTGCCCACACTGCCGCTGTGCTTAGAGTCACTGAGATCCGCGCCGAGCTGGGGGGTAAATCGGCGCCAGAAACGGCCAGGACCGTCCCTCATCAACACACAGGTCTTCCACGTGTAGAAACCACAGGAAAATGGCCGCCCATGCACACTAGAGGTCAAAACCCCATGTATCAGTGCTGCGGCTACACCAAAATGGCCGCCAACCGACCCCAATGCTTTTAAATGTGGCCAGCTACAAGAAAATGGTGGCTGAATCATGCACAGGGTATAAGTACATTTATTTAACGATCTGTAAGGCAGGCCATATATGATGCATTTTTTTTTTTTTTTTGTCAACCAACAGCAATGTTGATGGGGAAACCCCTTCCATGGAGCTGTTGTATTCTGATAGTGGGGAGACTTCTCTGCCATCAAAATACAATGATCAGTGTTGCCAGCTATAGCCGGCAACACTGATCATTGCATTTTGATGGCTGGAAGTCAATCAAGAAATTGACTTCTGTACAACCAGCCTGTCCATATATGGATTGAAACTCAGTCAGTCCCTGCTGAAGCAGCTGAATTTCAAACCATTTTTGGCCAGCTTTACAACAGCAGTCTTAGTTTTCATAGAGTTTTTGCATAAACATGGAGGTCTGATAACATCACTGTTCATGGAATTACCTGTTTTTTCAGAGAGTAATCAGCCAAGATGTTGAGCAACTTGTAGAAGACTTCAAACCAAGGGAGGTAGCTGAAAGAAACAAAAGAGTTTCCATTTATTCTGCTGTGTTTTCACATAATGTAAGCTGGAAATACCAGTTAATTCACTAACATTACTTTTTATTATTATATTACATTTATCTGTATTACATAGATATATGTTAAAACAAAATTATGTATTGTTATTTAATTTTGTAAAATGCAGTGTGCCAACTTCAGCAACCCACACAACATAAGATCATTATTAACCACTTGCCGGCCCTCATTCTGGGAGGGCGTACTATGACGTCCTCCCAGAATCGGCCACGCACACGGGAGCCCCTGTGCTCGCCGGGTTCACGGGACCCGGCAGATCGCGGTAAAGGGTCAATGGCAGCGGCCCTTTACCACATGATCACTCTGTCCAGTGACGGAGTGATCGCAATGTAAACAAGCTAGAGTCAGAGTGTCAGCTCTCTCCTCTCCTCACACCGATCCAGCTTGTGTGGAGAGGAGATAGATCAATGCCCAGCAGTGTAAAACTGTTATGTGATTTTACTGTGCCCAGCTGTGCTCTACTGTACCATCAGTGCTACATCTATGGCACATCAGTGCTGCCACAGTGCCACATCAGTGCCCTGCAGTGTCGTCAGAGCCCCTTACAGTGCTCATATGTGCCATCAGTGCCACCTGTGCCACTACAGTGCTTACCTTTGCCACTGTGTGTCTATCAGTGCTACATTAGTGCAAGTACAGTGCTCACTTGTGCCATCAGTGCCACATCAGTGCCAGTGTCACGAGTGCCACTACAGTGCCACCTATGCCCATCAGTGTCACATGTGCTCATCAGTGCCACATGTGCCCATCAGTGCCACTACAGTGCCCACATCTGTGGCACATCTGCGCCACCACAGTGCCACATCAGTGCCCTAGAATGTCAACAGTGCCACTACAGCGCTCATCTATGCCACCAGAGTGCTCACCAGTGCCACTACAGTGCTTACCTATGCCATCAGTGCCTCTACAGTGCACATCAGTGTCACCTTTGCCACTACAGTGCCCATTGGTGCTACATTAGTGCAACTACAGTGCTCACATGCGCCCTACAGTGCCTTCATTGCATTTAAAGTGCCACTACAGTGCCCATCTGTGCTACTACAGTGCAATCAGTGCTCATCTGCACAACTACAGTGTTCATCTGCACAACTACAGTGCTCATCTGTGCCACAACAGTGCTCATCTGTGCCCTACAGTGCTCATCTGTGCCCTACAGTGCTCATCTGTACCCTACAGAGTCATTGGTGCCATTAGAGTGCCCATCAGTGCTCATCAGTGTCACTACAGTGCTCATCAGTGCCACCACAGTGCCCAATAGTGCACAATTTTTGACCGCAGCACGGGAAGTGATGCAGAACTTGATGTGTCACTATCTATTCCGTCCCCCCTTCTCACACACTCTTATATGAGTGGATTCAAATTGACACTGAGTCACATATTGGACTCTTGTTTTTACCCAAGCGATTACATACTATTTGCCATAACGACACTTGCCGACCAGGTAATGACATCTGATATGCTCTGTTGGGGGATCTGGTTTTGTGCTCAATTGGTTGTCTATGTTTGAGCACTGAACTCTCCTCTTTCATACAGGCATCACAGGAATGCAGGGGCCCACAAAAAAAAAACAAATGGCGTTCTCCTGGCTCGACCAATCACTCAACAACAAGAAGCACATCATGGAATCCACAATGCTGAATAAATCTACTACTCAGAAGAATCCTGTTTTTAATTACACCTTGATGCTCGTCCGTTGTAAATTACCCCTGATGAAGGGTCTGCTGTTCTAACCCGAAACATATGTTGGGTACCGAATTCCACTTTCGGACAACGGCAAGTATCTACCAGTTCATCTATGACACTCTGTACTTAAGCATCTGTGGTGAAGTCTACCCTTGTTATACAAATGTATTTTATGATCTTGTTTACTTGTTGTTTGTACGTACACTGTCCTATCAGCGGATAACATATAACAAAAATTATTATTCGTTTTTTGATGAATAAAGTAAATTCAATTTTAAGGTGGTTTGGTGTACCTATCTAAAGTCCCAACAAGGGGGTTTACCTTTCTTTATGTATTAAGCATTAGGGATGAGGTGACCACCACTACTAATAGACCTTTAGTCTGCACGGTCTATCATTCAGTTATATACCTCCATCGATGAGTCACCCCAATTCACAGGCAGGCTGGCAATCAAACAGTTTATCCCCAGCAAAAGGGCCCGATATGGGGTTAAGTTGTACAAGCTTTGTGACCAAGCCACCGGCTACATCCATGCCTTCCTAGTTGAACCCTGATGGCTAACCAGAAAATATTTGCTCTGATGCAGTGAGCAGACTCCATGAACGCCACTTTCCTAAGAACCCCCCCACACCCCTGTGAAACTGGCCAAAGACATCAGAAGAAATGTCGGGTGTGCCCCAAAGGTGGAGGTAAGGTAAAAGAGACACCATGTATTTTTGTCCCCAATGTCCTTCCCAACCAGGCCTCTGTATAGGTGACTGTTTCCACCATTACCATACTTCACTACATTATTAGTGAAGTATGGTAAACTTAATTATCATTGACATCCACACCCCTTATGCCGCTGCACTGCACTGTACATACCACTGTCTTCTTCGGAACGGACCCTGGCCTGCTATACGATCACCCTTCTTCCTAACGCTAAACTGTACCTACCTCTGCTCGCTCTAGAACTGACCCTGGCTGTTTGACCACATTTTTTGCCTGCCTCTTGGACTGATCTTTTACCCTGCTGCTGGAGTAGTGGGATTCACACACAGGGGTCTCACATATGTGAGGGGCTCCAAAATAGTTTTTCTGGATGAAGAAAACTATTTTTTTTTATTTTTTCATTCCCAGATTAGGGTCTGGAGACCCAGAGGCTTCAAAGAGATTTGGGTGGGAGAAGCCTCTACCCATGTCCCCATTCTTTCCTGGTATGCTACCCGTACTATGGACCATGTTCCTGCCTACTACCAGGACCAATATTTTGGCCCTGCTGGCAATATCTTCAAATGTACTGACCCTGGACTGTATATGGACAGTATCCCTGCCTGTACTGACAATGGACAATATTCTTGCCTGTTGCCTGGACTATTCCGTTCGCTGTCACTGACCACAACCCTGCTTGCTGCCTGGATGAAGGATCTCCTCCTGTGGACAACTGCACTACTAAAACCACAGGTAATCTTTTGTTTACCCTTTGCTCAGCAGAATGCATGTTGGGGTGTAATTCTTGGTATGTACATGCTATATGTTAGAAATATGAAGGGCTTTCAAAAATGTGATAGGTTGTCAGGAAATGAAATGCATAATTTATGTCCCTAGTACACCTGATGGTGCTCCTTGGATGTTGGGCCTCTGTATGTGGCCAGGCTGTGTAAAAGTCTACACATGTGTATCGCCATATTCAGGAGGAGTAGCAGAATGTATTTTGGGGTGTCATTTTTGCTATGTACACGCTGTGTGTTGGAAATATTTTATAAATGGACAACTTTGCGTAAAAAAAAAAAAACATGCCTCTTACTAAAAATCTTGGAATGTCTACTTTCCAAAAAGGGGTCATCTGGGGGGGTATTTGTACTTTCCTGGCTTGCCAGTGTCTCAAGAAATGAAATAGGCCGTCAGTACATCAGGTGTGATCAATTTTCATTGATAGCCACCATAGCTTGTAGACTCTAACTCTCACAAAGAACAAATAATATACACTGATTTGGGTTATTTTAAGTAAAGATATGTAGCAGTATAAATTTTGGCAAAAAATGTATGAAAAAAAGAAACTGATTTGTAAAATTTTATAACAGAAATTAAGAAAAATGCATTTTTTTTTTTTTTACAAAATACTCGGTCTTTTTTCATTTATAGTCCAAAAAAATAACCTCAGTGATGATTAACCACTTCAGCCCCGGAATGATTTCCCCCTTTACAACCAGAGCACTTTTTGAGATTTGGCAATGCGTCGCTTTAACTGACAATTGCGCGGTCATGCAACGTTTCACCCAAACAAAATTGACGTCCTTTTTTTCTCACAAATAGAGCTTTCTTTTGGTGGCATTTGATCACCTCTGCATCACTTCTGATCACCGCTATAAACAAATAAAGAGTGACAATTTTTCAAAAAACCCAATATTTCTTATTTTTTTGCTAAAATACATATCCAAAAAAAAAAAAAAAAAAAAAAAAAAAAAAAAAAATATATATATATATATATATATATATATAAGAAAACAAATTTATTCATGGCTGATATATATTCTTCCTCATATTTAAGGTTTAAAAAAAATAAAAAAAAAAACCCGCAATCAGCGTATATTGATTGGTTTGTGCAAAAGTTGTCGCATTTACGAACGATGAGATTTATGGGGTTTTTATTTTTTTTACTAGTACTGGCGGCGATCTGTGATTTTTAGCGGCATTGCGACATTGCAGCAGACATGTCGGACACTTTTGACACTGTTTTGGGACCACTGACATTTATACAGCAATCAACGGGTTAACTGTGTTCCCTGGGAGGTGTTATTAACTGTATGGTGGCTGGGCTGAGTGGGGGAGGAGAGTGATCGCTGCTCCCATATACAGGAAGCATGTGATCTCATTCATTCCCCCTGTCAGAACGGAGATCCATTGTTTACACTAATGGATGCCCATTCTGCCACTGCAGGGGAACGATCGCAGGTAGCGGGAGGACATGGAGACCATCCTACCCGCTCCCTGGCTCCCCCTCTACACAGTGAGCAGGCGTGCGCCCACGATCCGTGATCTCACAGCCGCCATCAGTGACGGTGATATGCGATATTGAGCAAAGTTGCCGCTGTCAAGCCACGGTGGGCAGTCAGCAACTGGTTAAATACCACCAAAAGAAAGCTCTATTTGTGTGAAAAAAGGACAAAAATTTTGTATTGCTACAGTGCTGCATGACTGAGTAATTGTCATGCAAAATGTGAGCGCGCTGAAAGCTGAAAATGGGTCTGGTTAGGAAGGAGTTAAGGAGTTAAGTGCCCAGTGGTCAAGTGGTTAAAGGGTAACTCCACTTTCGTGGTGTAAAAAAATAATACACAAAGAAAAAAATATATAGTGTGTATAATTGCGACAAGTCATATTGTTATTAAAAATTATTTTTTAATCTGCAGCTCTGTAATTTTCTGAAAATGCAATGTAATATGACTACCTAGAGGTGTTCTGTACACAGAATGTGTACTGACCACTCCCTAGAAACAACTTTTCCTGCTTGTGTGATTGGCTCAACAATTTTCACAGAAGTCTACACTAAGATACAAGTCATATTTCAGGCATCCCCTGCACCAAAAATGTAATTTTTGGTGAGATACTTCCAATAGGAAATCACATCTAAGGGGATGCAGGCACAGCAACTTTACTCATTAGAGCCCTGCAGGTGCACAGCCAATTAATAATTATGAAACCACTCCCATTAGACTCACTTTCCCACATGGATACAGACAAACACAAAGGGCTTTCTTCTGAAAAACAAAAGGTATCTGCAACAAAGTTAGTTAAAATCCAAATTCTTTGGCAGATCCCTTATATGTATTACAAATAAGTTAACAGTTTGTGTGTCATTCAGTTTTAAAGTGTAGCTCTACTTTTATTGAGAAAAAAAAACACATCCCCCCTATGGGTGATCTATGTACATTAGGATTTTAACACACTTTGTTGCAGATTCCTACCTTTTGTTATTCTGAAGAAATACCTGTGTGTTTGTCTGTATCCATGTGGGAAAATTACATATTTGTTACAGGGTATGTATGAAATCTAACTTGTATCTTAGTGTAGACTTCTGGGAAAATTGGTGAGCCAATCACACAAGCAGCAATTGATGTTTCTAGGGGGCATTCTGTGTACAGAACACCTCCAGTTAGCCATATTGCATTGCATTTTCAGAAAATTACAGGGCTGCAGATTGAAAAGGAAAGGTACTGTTTATAACATTCAATTACAATATGACTTGTAATGCAATTGTATATGCTATATTATTTTTTTCTTTATTTGCCATTTTTTTCCCCACGAAAGTGAAGTTACCCTTTAAACTTTTTGACCCCCCACCCCCAGCCTATGACTGGCCAATAAATAGGTACCAGCCCACCCATGAGCTAATCTCTGTCACTCTGCTAGCAAATACCTTGTTAGCATATGAACACTGATTGGCTCCTTGTGCTGCTTCTCCCTCTCCTAGTTATGTTGTGCAGGGGATTGTAAGGGGGTGATATCAAGTCAAGTTCAAGTATTTAAACTACCTATATTAAAATAAATACATACAATTTAATGATCTATTGATTGAGTTTCATTCAATTTTGTTTTTACATATGTCTGGAGTTTAGCTTTAATTTTGAGAAATTGAAAGTTGAAAAGTTGATTTACCAACCACCACAGCCCTTTGAATGCCTGATTAAAAATACCAGGTCCAAATACTGAAAACTCATTAGCACGCAGAGCATGCTTTTTCAAAAGGTTGGCTCTGATTAACTGTTACAAGTCCTGTGGAAATGAAGGTTACTCGGAGGAGAAGTAGAAATGAATGAGGGCTAACATCCACACTACTAAGTGCTGCATTCAACATTTACAGTATTTCTATGAAAAACGCTGTTAGGCCAAATAGCTATGATACTATGTCATTGCAGCCTTGTGCATCAAAGAGTCTGAATGACAAACTGCCAGTGATGCCTGAAGCAAACAATCCGATTTCAACTGTTATTTTTCCAGTGAAGGTTGCAAAATGAATAGATTATTTTTAATTCTTTTTTTTCATAAGCAACAGACAGTTCATCTTTTTGACACCCTGATAAATTATAGCTAATTAATGTTTAACAATCAGCAATGCAGACAAGAACAAAACCTCAAGCAAATATTAATTTGGTTTTGTTTAGAGGTCTCCTTTAAAGAATTGGTAGAATGCTACAGCTATATAATCCATCGCAGTTGCAGAGAAATAAAAAAAAAAGTTATAATATATATATATATATATATATATATATATATATTTTTATTATTATTTTTTTAACTGTCCATGCCATCCATAATTCTTATGCAGTCAGTCACAAGCAAATGAAAACTAAAATATAGGATGTGCTTTTGGTCGATCTTCCTCCGATGACTGTCAATACTGAGAAGTTGTAAAACAGAAAAAAGCTTAGCTTATATGAAAGCAATGGAAGCTTCCCTTGTTCTTCCTGAGCATGTTGTGCAGTCATCTAGCACAATGTAGTGGAGGAGATGGGCACAGAAGCAAAATGTTTCAGGATGTTTTGTCTTAGATATTTTATTTCCTTTTTAGGAATGTAGTGAAATTTGATAATTGTTTACTGTGGTCAATAGCTTCTTGTTTTCAATTAAATTTGAGTATTATACTATAGAGTACCTTAAAGCCACAGCAACTAGTTTAGCGACTGTGGGGACTGGTGGAGCACCTCTTCTAAGCAAGGATGGGAATTGCTGGGTATCTTGGACCTAACAACCACCAGCTTCTATGCAGGCACCTTACAGCTGAAAGATTCTCTGTCTGACAGCGCCTTCACATTATCAGCAACCACTTCACTCAAGAAATGCAGCCTCTCATTTAACCGTTAAGTAAATGCTGACACCAATAATTTACATCCAGTCTGACCAACATACGAGGCATTTCACCAATGACCACTAAAGTAATGGAGCATTTAACTGTTAAAAAAATAAATAAAAAAAAGTAATGGAGCATTTAATCACTGACCACTCATGTAAGGGGGCACCCCATCACTAACCACCCATTTAAGGGTGCACTTCATCAATGACCACTAAATTAATGGAGCATTTAATCAATGACCATCCATTTAAGTGTGCACTTCATCGTTGACCACCCATGTAAGGGGTAACTTCATTACTGAACACCAACATAATAAGGCATGTTACCACTGGCCACCAAAGAAAGAGCGCACTCCACAACATACAAAAATCGTAAGAAGGCACTTGTACCCTGCAAAAAAAACGGGTCTTCATAAGGAGAAAGAACAAGTGTGTGGGCTACTAATGACCCTTGATGTTGAGGCCATAGTATAAATGTGTCAGGCCCCTAATGATCTGTCCATTCAGGTCCAGCGCTGCAAACATATCAGACAAAACTGTAAATGTAAGTTCAACTATCTGTGAATTGTGGTGCAATCAGTATAGCAAATGACTGAGTGGCATAAACACAAATTAATTGATTAACCCAATCTGCATTTAGACATTCAGGGGTCAATCCATTGGTAAACAATTCATTTATTTTTGTGTTAAAGTATAACTAAAGGCAAAACCCGTAAGACCCCTTTCACACTGAGGCGCTTTACAGGTGCTATTTAACTAAAAATAGGACCTCAAAGATCCCCCCCCATGCGAAAGCCTGAGTGCTTTCACACTGGGCCAGTGCGCTTGCAGGACATTACAAAAAGTCCTGCAAGCCGCATCTTTGGAGCAGTGCGGTGAGCGGTGATACACCAATCCTCCACCGCCCCTGCCCATTGAAAATGGGGCAGCGCTTCCGAATCGGCTGCACACCACCTCGGAAGTGTGGCGCGCCGGCACTTCTAACCCCTTGTGGGGGTTAAAAGCACCACACCCCCACCGCCATATCGCCGATATAACAGCGGTAAATCCCCACTGAAACTAGCAGAGATTTACCGCTACCGCCCACAGTGTGAAAGTAGCCTTAGGGAGATTCACCTCCTCTATTTGTCCTGTTTACTATTATCATTGAAAGTGAAAGTAAAAGAAAATTCCAAACTTTGGGTTGTCCCCAGAAATGTAATAGAGGGGAAATCTTCCAATAGGGACACTAGTTTTGATGACCTGGGCTTCCCCAAGAAATTTCCTTAATTTTTAAGGATTTCCTCACACTTCCTGTTCAGTTATGGGACAGAAAGTGAAAAAAAAAAAAAATCTTCCAATGGGATACAGATGGTGAAAAAAAAAAAAATTGACCGGAGCCATAACCCTCCCTTACTCTATCCCAAATGGAAAAAAAAAAAAAAAAAAGTTTTGCCCATAGTTCTACTTTAAAATCGCTCATGTGGTATTTTCTCAGAAGCAGGCAGTTCACTAAAAAACATGCACTAATTAAATTGTGTTTATTTATTTTGCAGTATTTAGCAATTTTTACATCTTATTTTATCGCAGACCAGATCTCTGGCTTCAGCAGGAAGCAAAACACTTAGCAGCGGTATTACTACCACTGTAAAGGCAAGCCATAGACGACACACTTTTCTTTCCTTCCACTAGGGATGGCAGGAAAGAAAATCATTTGATTCCCCCATCAACACAGTCAGTTTTGGTGGGGGGGGGGGGGGGCGGCGACGCCTCCTGCAGCGCTATTGGGTTTCGCCAGCAGGGTGTGCTTTCTTGGCCGGCAGTAATCAATCACATGTAGAAAATCCAACAGGCTGGTTGTACCCAAGTCAATCGTAGGACTGACCTGGGTAAATTTAGCCTGCTTATACATGGATCGAAATTCAGAGTCCTTGCTGAATCGGCCAAATTTCGATATATGTATGGCCGGCTTAGATGTGACATCTCCAGCTCAGGGATACTAGTTGTCAGGGACCCAGCATCCACTGGCGACCTAACAGTCTGTAACTCTTCCCTACCTGGCTCATTCAGGAGAATTTAAACAAGAAGGGGGGGGGGGGCAGTTAAAAAAAAAGGTGTGGGTGTTCCACCACAATTCATACAAAGCAGAATTTAACTGTAGTGAGCTGACACTTCATATATCGCATATGATATTTTGTATAAAATACATGCAATAAATCTTAATGAATTGAACCCTCAGACTCACAGATATATGAGAGAAATTCAGATCTACAGTAATTTGTTCCGCAGAAAGCAGCATGCGTTTTTACCAAAAATTATATACACATACACCATATTACATTATCTAGCAATATTTAAAACATTTCAATTGAGGGAATTCTATGCATAATTAGCAAAGCATGAAAAAGCAACAGACACACCCCTTGGTCACACTCTCTTACAGATGCTGCACAGGACTGGATTTTAGGATAAAGCAGGACAACCTTTTTTTTTTTTTTTTTTTAATAGTCTTAACAAGATGCAGCAACACTCTGCCAACTGTAAGGGGATCTGTGCCCCTATGGTTAGGAACAAAACAGCCTGCAGTAATAAATGAAGTGAGACACAATTTATGTGACAGTTGAGTGAGAGGCACTAATGCTTGTCTGAAGCCAGCAAGTACTACTGTAAAATGTAAGTAGCTTATCAAAATATACTGATAAGCAACTTAACTTTTCATGTTATATGACAGCGTTATCAAGTTGCCTAATACATCTCAAATCGGCCAGTGCTGCTGTAAACTGGATATTACAGCATGGAAAATGATTACCAGTTTAAACAATGTCCATGGACGAGATACCAAGTAAACATTGGGAGAGGATTAGGAGGTGGAATGGTCCTTACTTATAAACAAACTTCTACGGAATTACAGGGGGTGACTGAGGATCACTAAATCCTTTCAGTAAAAGGACCTCTGAGAGTGAGATTAAAGAATTTATAAACAAAAGGATTACATGACCCTTATCACTAGAAGCCCCCTCTAGTAAAGTGAGAGAACCACAAGACTGAAAATGTATCAAAAAGGCAGACATCCATGCTTAGAAACAGTAACAATCATGATTTAAAGTAGATGTAAAACCAATCACTAAAATCCCATAAAAGCTTTAGGGCTCTTTCATACGCACGGGCCATTCAGGTTCGCCTGAACGGATGCTCACTTTACCTCTATGGAGCGAGGGATGTCGGATGTGGCGGATCGGATGAAAACTGACAGACGGTCCGTGTTTATCCGATCTCCCATAGAGGAGACTGGAGCTCTGACAGGTCCGTTTCTGCACGGAGTGCAGAGACGCTCCTGTCATCCGCCAGCTCAGCGGGGATCAACGGAAGGATCCCCACTGAGCAGCGTAGCCCGTCAAAACGGGCTCCGCCCGTGTGAAAGCACCCTTAAGGCCCCTTTCACACATATGGACCGTTTGTCCTTTTTTCATCCATCCATTGATGGATGTAAAACGGACATCAATGCATCTCTATGGAAAAACGGAAGACAACGGATAATCATCCATTTGCATCCGTTTTCATCAGCTTCCGTCAACTTCCGTTTTTTTGAACAGATGTAAGCCCTATTTTTTATCCGTCATAAAAACAGATTGGACGAAAAATGGATGTAAACTGACAAATGGTCAGTTTTTCATCCATTTTTGCATTGATAGTGGATGTAAAAATAAACTGATGAAAAACTGATGACCACGGATGAAAAACTGATGAAAAACGGATGCAAACTGATGAAAAAAATGATGAAAAACTGATGAGCAATGATGAAAAACGGATGAATACTTCATCCGTTTTCACGTAACTGAACGGATGAAATGAACGGTCCGTATGTGTGAAAGGACCCTTAGTTGTTCATGTAGGGTCCTTTCACACGAGCTGATCGTTTAGGTCCGCCTGTCAGTTTTTTAGGCAGACCGGAAAGGATATTCCATTGTCCTCTATGGAGTGACGGATGTCAGCGGTGACATGTCCACTGACATCCAATCTGCTCCGATTCGCCAAATACAGATGGATGGAAACCCTATTTTCCATCCGTCTGGAGGATCAGATCGGATGAACACAGACAAACAGTGTTCATCCTATCCCCCATAGAGGAGAGTGGAGCTCTGACAGGTCCATTTCTGCGTAGAGATGGTCCTGTCATCTGCCGGCTCAGCGGGGATCAACGGATGGATCCCCGCTGAGCAGCGGAGCCCATCCGCTGGTGTGAAAGGACCCGTAATTTTAAAAGAGGTTTTTAATATTTAAGTGTGCAGCTTTCATTAACCACTTGACCTTTGGGATATGGTTTTGAGATACGGCACTGCTTTAATTCAACTGACAATTTTGTGGTCACACAACACTGTACCCATATAAAGTTTATGTAATTTAATTCCCCACTATTAAAGCTTTCTTTTGGTGGTAATTGATCACCACTGGGTTTTTTACTTTTCGGGGTATAAACAACAAACCAAAAAAAAAAAAAAAAAAAAAAAAAAAAAAAAAAAAAAAAAAAAAAAAAAAAAAAAAAAAAAAAAAGGATGACAAATTTGAAAAAATAAAAATTCTTAAAGTGGTTGTTAAGCCACTATCGCATCTTTATATGACATTTTAAAGGCAGACTAACAGGTCTTTGAGGGTCAGAATTCTAGCTGATAGACAGGTGTTCAAATACTTATTTGCAGCTGTATAATACATACATAGTTTAAAAATAATATATTGTGATTTCTGGATTTTTTTTTTTTTTTTTTAGATTATGTCTCTCACAGTGCACCTATGATGACAATTTCAGACCCCTCCATGATTTCTAAGTGGGAGAACTTGCAAAATAGCAGGGTGTTCAAATACTTATTTTCATCACTGTACATTCACACGAGAATGTCTTTGGAGTGGGAAAATGAGAGTTGTACCAGGAGGAAAGCAAATCAAGCACAGTAAGGGTTTCCATGCAGATAGTGTTGTGAATGGAATTCAAACTGATGACCCCAGTGCTGCAAGGTAGAAGTGCTAACCACCAAGGCTGGCCACCCATGGATTTATTTTTTTTTTTCTTAATAATCCAGTGCTGTCCGAATACACTGATCACTGCAGGTGCTATTTGAATTAAAGTTTTTCAAAACTCCCTTTTGAAAGAAGTGCATCATTAGATTGACTTCTATTGAGCAGGGACAGACAGCCATAGATGGATGGAAATTAGGCCAGTCCCTGCTGAACCTGACAAATTTCGATCCATCTACTGTATGGCCAGTTTAAGCCACATCTTCTCATCTCCACAACATAAATGGAAAGGTTTCTCTACACGTAAGCGATATCTGGGAATAATGTACCCGATAAGAGTGCAACATAAACAGAGAGCACAGGAAATGATCAATTTACAAGATTATTTCAGGGTTTTTTTTTTTGCACTTATTAAAAGGAGAGAACTGAACATATGCAATGGTATAGTCAACTGACCAAAATCGGCAAATAAGAAAATGTGATTGTTAGGGATTACACTTTAAATATTAGTACACTTGATCATGTGATGTTGGGTGTATGTTTTATGTATGTTTAAAAAGACACCAAGAATAAACGCTCTGTTGTTATAAATGTTGTTTGTGAGAAGCACCAAATTTTGCGATTAACAGGATTACTCTGCAAAGCTGCTGCTTTGATATCATGTGAAAAGTGAAGATCTGGAAGTTGTTAGATTTCAAGGCACATGAGATGTTCCCCAGACACAAAGTAAAATGTGGTCTTGTGTAAACTGCATTTTCACGGACACCAAGACTCAGAAATCATTGAGGATATAAAGTATTCCTAACAATACATGAAGCACAATCATAACTACATAGCTCCCAACTGTCCTCCTTTTAGAATCAAATCACTCTGTCCCTGTTCCAACCTCAGGTGTCTCGCTTTTTGCCCTGATGTATAGACTGCTAGTAACAAGGAAAAGATGTTGTGAAAAAGAAAATAGACTGTGGGTTTCACCAATCATTTTTCCATATGAATTTCTAATGGTTTGCGTACCCGGGGATATGTCTGTTCCCTACACACTTTGCACTAAATGGCATCCTCCTATTCCCATCACAGAAAGTTGGAAGGTTAGGGACTACGACATCAAAGCCAAATACGGGTCTAATTGGTTAACAATTTGGGACCGGCAGAGTTGGGGTCCCGAGTTCATTTTTCAACAAAAACACAGTCTATATGGAGAATATGGAGAATATTTTTTTTACGTGTGTCTCCTATGAGTGCTTCAGTTCCCTTCTATTATACAATAAACATACTCTGAGCCCTTAAAGACAAAGGGCTTTACATCTTCTTCCTAATCTGTAGATCTACATTTTATATTTTTTACCATTTACAGCATAAATGCCTGTGCCAATGGGCATGCACAAACATAAGCAGTGTTTGTAATAAGTTATGTGTTCAAGTGTGTGACTAAGTTGTTTACCACTTCCCGCCCACCATATAGCAGAATGATGGCCGGAAAGTGGTTGCATTATCCCGACTAAGCATCCTATAACGTCCAGTAGGAAGGGGCACACAGCGCGGTGATCGGTGGTGTGGTGTGTCGATCTGACACACCACATCTCCAAATCTAGGTTAAGAGCCTCTGACGTAAGCTCTTTACTACGTGATCAGCTGTGTCCAATCACAGCTGATCACAGTGGTAACTAGGAAATGCCATTTATCAACTTTTCTCCATTCGCGCTGACAAGACGTGGATAGAGGAGAGCCCATCTGTGGCTCTCCTGTTTGGGGAGGGGGTCTGCACTGATAATCAGTGCATTGATTATCAGTGCAGACCCATCAGCAATGCCCACCAGTGCACGCCAGTGATGCCCATCTGTGCCCCACCAGTGATGCCAAGCTGTATGTCAATCAGTGCCCACCTGTACCCACATCATATGCCAATCAGTGCCCATAAAGGATGCCAGTGTCCATTAGTAATGCCAGTCAGTGCCCATCAATAATGCTTGTCATTCACTGCTAATTAGTGCTACCTATCAGTGCCATCTATTATTACCACCCATCAATGCCCATCATTGCTGCCTACCAGTGCCACATATCAGTGCTGCCTATCAGTGCCCATCAGTGATGCATATTAGTGCCTCCTCATAAATGCCGTCATCAGAGCCCATCAGAAAAGGAGAAAACATACGTATTTACACAATTTTATAACAGAAACAGAGAAATACTTTTTTTTTTCTTTCAAAATTTTTGGTCTTTTTTTTTATTTGTAGCGCACAAAATAAACAAGCTGGAGGTGGTCAAATACCACCAAAAGAAAGCTCTATCTGTGGGGGAAAAAAAGTTAAAAATTTCAAATGGGTACAGTGTCGCATGACTGCAATTGTCATTGAAAGTGTGACGGTGCTGAAAGCTGAAAACTGGCCTGGGCAGGAAGGGGGTAAAAGTCCCCTGTATTGAAGTGGTTAATAACAGTCACAGTCTGTGTGAAGGTGCTGGAAGTGGAACACATCAACTTTCAGCTAGTGATGGACAAAACAGTGTTGCAAAAGCAGTGCTTTATCAAGAAAAGTATGCCTCCCTTTGCCCCTTATGAGGGACACAGCAAGATTGTCTGTTACGCTGCAAGCAAGAAAAATTCTATAAAAAGAAATAATAAAAAAGAATACATTGTTATAGCCTTCTTTCACAACAGACAGGTAATACAACAACAAGAGGTTAGTTTTCTCTCAGTATGTATATGACTTTTTTTTTGGGGGGGGGGGGGGGGGTTTGCAGAGACTGATAGGAAGGATTCTGTGTAGATATGAACAGAAAATACTGATGATTTTTAAATTAGGAAAATATATAAATCATAGCGATTAACAGCACTTTTCATATTCATTACATTCTTATGATTATGTATTTCTGATACTTCTGATTCTGAATACAAGGTGAAAATTATCGTGCAAAACTGAAATAGCCCATAGGAACCCATCATATTTGAAGTTACTGAAAGTAGAACAGGTAAATCGAGATTAAAAGTTTTTTTCTTTTAATTGCCATAAAATGAACAGTATGCCTTCCTAAAAGTGAAACTTTCGACACTAACCTGAAAAGTGTGTGTGTGTGTGTGGGGGGATAATTTCTCCATGAAAATCATTCTTTGTGGCTGTTTGTTTGCACATATAGCTTTATAAAATAAGCCTGACTATGACATAATAGTATAACATATGTGCAGTATAGAGTATTGCTGATAACAAGGCATTTATGGTGTGCACAGAGGTAGATGTACTTGTAGCTGTCCGATGCTGTATTATCCATGCTGCGTGCAGTATTGACAACACAGACACAGAGAATGTGCAGTGCCACAGTATGTCTGTTGATGGCAGTGTTGAGGTACGCCAGGCTAAGGATTCCTTACACTTCTGTCTCCCATACAGTAAACACCTTAGGTAGGTTCATTCTACGTATAAATCCTCTTAGATAGTTTACATAAATATTCTAATTAAATTTGAACTCAGCCTCAGAAATACATTTGGCAACCGTCTAAATCACAGGCATGTGTTTAACAGGGATTCATTTTAAGAAGAGATATCATGTAAGCACTTTAGGCTCTTGATATCTTTATATTATTGCTCAGCATAATGCTTTTAACAAGACATATCAACAGATCTCACTCTGAGACTTACAGAAACCTGCAGTTTGAAATGTTGGACGAGAAAGGAAATGGCTTCATTCATTACCCATTAAATCTAATAGTGGTGGCTTAGGAAGGTCAAATCTTTCTATGCTTTTTGTAAAAATATCTAAAATCTCTTTGTCCATGCAATGATCACCAAGCATGTTTAGCTAGCATTTCTGATTTGGGCAACAAAGCTTCAAAAATATGCTGAATTCTTCCTTTGTCATTCAGAGAGAAAAGACTTAAAACGTGGCTGCAGCATTTTCACGTCCTGCAGGAAAGCATTTGCCACCAGTGCTAAAAAGTAATCATTTGCAAATGTTTGCTATTTATCATCCTTTATAGCACATTTACTGGTCAGAAAATTCAAATTAGGAATACTATTGGTTATTGTATGGTTATCTATAGATAGTCGTCTGTTTTTGTAAAAAAAAGTGACACATTTTAAATCAAAAATATCCCTTGTATTAGCTTTATGTTTAGGATACAAACTATTAGTGGATATTAAGTCCAAAGAGCCTAAGGGCGTAAAAGCCTAAGGTCAATAGTGCGCACCAAGTATGGAGCGAAACTTCCCTACCCTAACCTACAGTACACATTCTGAGGAAACATTCATCCACTTCTCTTTTTCCCTCTCTTTCTTCTCCCCATCCCTGGGGCAAGTCCCCGTTCCTTACCAACTCATCTTTCCCTTCTCAATCTTACACCCTTGTATCACCCCACTTATGGCAAGGTCCAGGCAGGAACCAAGGAGGACCTTAAGGGGAAGAGTTCTTTTAGCTGAATCTGGTGAGACATAGTTCCGAACACCTACTAAGTTGAAGGGTTGAGGTTCGGACAAAGTTTTATAGTCTGGGGGGGGGAGGGGGGGCTCCCCGGCCAGCTGGCACAGCAAGCTCCCCATTGGGGGT
>BLSH010328900.1:283121-296536 GCA_018402905.1 Glandirana rugosa
AGTGTGGGAGGGAGAGAGAGTGGGAGGGAGAGAGAGTGGGAGGGAGAGAAGAGAGAGGGAGGGTGAGAGAGAGGGAGGGTGTGAGAGAGGGAGGGTGTGAGAGAGGGAGGGTGTGAGAGAGGGGGATGGGGGGGTGAGAGAGAGGGGGGTGATAGAGAGGGGAGGTGAAAGAGGGAGGGCGAGAGAGAGAGAGGGGGTGAACGAAAGAGGGGGTGAGCGAGAGAGGGGGTGAAAGAGAGAAAGAGAGAGAGAGGGGTGAAAGAGAGAGGGGGTGAGAGAGATGTGGGGTGGGTACTCTCAGTGTAGAGTGCCTCACTCAGTCAGCGAACCTTTGTTAGTAGTGAGTAGGGCTGTCCCCCAGCTCAGGCATAGCAGATAAACAAAAAGACAGACAGGGGAAGCGGAGCCCAGACTGGACTGGCAGTGTGATCAGATCCAGCCTGGAGAGTAAGGGACATGAGTAAAGCTGTCCCCAGGTATAGCATAGGACAGTGAGTGGGTTCCCTCCTCCTTACGGGACCCCTCACCTGTGGAGGAGCCGTGCACTGCGAATGTGTATACGGTATTTAGCTGTACAGACTGTGCCCTCCATGTGCATGCCGCCCCCATCCCATGTCAGCCTGCTCCTCTTCACTTCACCATCTCCATACAAAGAAGGAGTGTGAAGTCTAGGACTGGAGCCTCTCATGGGGCCCACTACTACTGGCCCCGGGCACTGCCCGGGTGCCCAAATGGTCAGTTTGTTCCTGGATATCTGTACACTGAGTGCTATTCCCTATAAATAACACTGCTATCTGTACACTGTACACATCTATGTGCAGGTGGCAGTGTTATATACAGGGAATAGCACTCAGATATCAGTTAGTTATATATATATATATATAGAAAGAGAGAGAGACTAACACGCAATAACAGCTATTCCCTATTTAGAACACTGATCTCTGTAAACTGAGAAACTGAGTGACACTCAATGTACCAGATATCAGTGTGCAGTAGGAGGAAATATCACTTGGACTTAGTAGAGGATCTGGGCAAGAAATTAGGAACACTCTCGGTCAGCCTGGCTCTGGCTGATGATTTTTAACACAATACACAGAACTTCTGCTGTCATTATTGACTGACACAAGGCAGGTCAGGATGGCCAAATCTGAGATGAGATGACTCCGCTCTGTCTACTCTGCAGCCTCCAGCAGCTCCCTCACTGAGTCAAACTGTCCCCCCCGCCCCGCAGCAGTGATGTGTGGCGGCGGCCCAGCCCCCTCAGCTGAATTCCACACGGGGAAAGGTGGCCAAAGCGCCTGTAGCTGCAGTCATCCCCACACACACTGCTGATGCATGATCGCCACCGACGCTCTCTGATTCATCCTGGGCCCCGGCGGCTCCTCTTGTATAGCCGGCTAGCCACATCAACTGCCTCCTCGGGGAATGTTCTCAAATTCTGCAGGATAAGCTATAGGCACTGGCACCTCCAGGGGTAGACTGACTGAGCCTCTCATGCCCCCCCCTGGGCCCTCGGGCAGCGCCCGAGGGACTGAATGGTCAGGCCGCCCATGGGCAAGTTAATTGTTACTGTACTAGGCATGCCTTCCACCAGAATAATATTTTCCAAAGGCCCTTTCCCTACACATTGTTTGTGGGCAGGCTGTTGGGAGTCAAGGCAACAGCATTGTTTTTCTAAGAAAGAAATTCGTATATGCACATGGAGTAGAACAGGGTGATGTATATGTGTTGTTCTATAGTCTAGGAGGCAGTCAAAGTCACAAGAAAGTCAAAGCAGCAAAGTAAGCATTGTTATGTCAGCTCATATCAGGACGTTAGCAGTACAACTAATTTCTGGCAGATTAACAAGTGTACTTGCAGCTCTTTTTAAAGAGAAAAACATGGTAAAATATACATGTATTGCAGCGATTCATTTAAAACAAAAATCATTTGAACAATGCAGAACAAATTATTTTTCCAAAAGAATTGAAAATCACTGTCCTTAGACCATTTTTGGAGAAAAATGATATCAATATTCACACAGAGCGATGATGCAACATAACACACCATGATGTGTGTTATGTTGCGTCAGAGTTCAACCATTCTTCAGTAATAAAATGCTGTGAAGAGTGAGGTAGGGAAGCATAGACAATTTAATTTCTTCACCAGTGATAAAGGTTTTAGTGCATCTTGGAAACATTGTGTTTGAAGGATGGAAGCACTTAAAATAATTATGTCTCTATTCTTCAGACCCCCTGCTCTGCTACTGTATTAGTATAGTAGCTTAAAGGAGACCTTCTGTGTGTAGCAGCCTCCCCAGCACCCCCTACTTACTTACCTGAGCCCCATCTCTCTCCAGTGATGTCCACGAGTGTCTTAGCCATCTGGCACTCTCCTCCTGATTGAAGACACTGCAACGGTGCCATCGGCTCCCATGGCTGTAATCAAAGTCAGTAAGCCAATCAAGGGAGAGAGGGGGTGGGGCCAAGGTTCCGTGTCTGTATGGACTCACAGAGCTGTGACTCGACAGGAGGCAGGGGCCAGGAGCAGCAAAGAGGGCCTCGAGAAGAGGCCCTCTTCACTCCTCTGATCCCCGCTGAGCCGACAGATCTGTCTGCGGAAACAGATCTGTCAGAGCGCCGCTCTCCTCTATGGGAAATCGGATGACAACGGACTGTCTGTCCGTTGTCATCCAATCCGATCCTCAGATGGATGGAAAAATAGGGTTTCCATCCATCTGACTTTACGGACCACGGATTGGATAGCGGCGGGTGTCAGCGGACATGTCCCCACTGACATCAGTCGCTCCATAGAGGAGAATGGGGCGTCCGTTCAGGTCTGTCTGAAAAACGGACAGGCGGATCTGAACAGAACACGCCCATGTGAAAGGGGCCGAAGTCTCAGAAGGTGTGTTGTTAATAGAGGAATGATCAGTGCTCCACACTTTTGATAGTTGATTTGGAAATTTGAAAGTGAGCCATACATCTTCAGTTTTGTTGTGAGATTATGCAACAGACTATCTAGTTGCTAATAAAGAAGATGGATTTTTTTTCTGACCCATTACCCCATCTACTGAACACATCAAGGGGGAACAATTACATTGCACATGATGTATAATAGAAAGCTTTAATGCAGGTTATTATATAGGCCAATATGCTTTAGATCAATGAATTAAAGCAGATGTAAAAAGCATCTGCAAATATAATATACACGGCAGCACACAAAAGACATCATATAAGATATAAAATCTCAGTATACAAATTTCTGTAATTATGTGATGCTTCGTAAAAACATGAAACTTTGTAAAAACATGTACCTCTATGATGCTTAGACTGCAAGTGAATGTGATCGCCACCTAACAATGAAAATGGGCAGCAGCACATAAAAGATCAATATATACAGTAAAGTGTCTGTGTATAATTTTCTGTGATAATGTTGCCCTTCGTACAAACATGAAACGTCTATGCATCTCCATGAAGATCAGACAACAAACAAAATTGACTTTGATTCAAAAATAAAAATGGATGACTAGCTAGCTAGAGTTGGACATCATATGAGTTTACTAGAGGGGGCTCAACAGAGCCTACAGAGATGCATGAAAAACCTTTTGACTGAAGCCAGCATCAACAAAGGCCTGAACATCCACCTGGTAAAAATGAAATGTGTGAACAAAAGATCAGGTGGCAATCTTAAATATCTGAGAAAGAGATGCCCGATGCTGAAAAGCCTAAGGCCTCATACACTATCTAACTTTTGTTGTCAGATTTCCTTCAGATTTACCAAATCCATGTAGTGCAAGGGCCTGCCTGATTACATACAAATTGAAGGTCTTCAGGTTTGACCTCATATTATATGGTTTGGGTAAATCTGAAGGAAAAAAAAATCTACAGAAAATTGGATAGTGTGTATCCAGCTTAAGGCCCCTTTCACACGGGGCTGTCTGTTTTAAAGGGCTCTGCTTCCTCAGCAGGGATCGCTGAGCCGGCGGATGACAGGTCCGTCTCTGCTCACTGTGCAGAGACGGACCTGTCAGAGCCCTGCTGTCTTCTATGGGAGATCGGATGAAAACAAATCTGCCTGTCCATTTCCATCAGATCCCATTCACAAGACAGTTGGAAAATAGGGTTTCCATCCATCTGGATTTAGCGGACCCGGATCGGATAGCGGAGGATGTCACTGCTGACATCCACCACACCATAGAGGTGAATGGAGCGTCCAATCGGGTCAGCCTAAAAAACAGACAGGCGGACCTGATCAGTCTGCATGTGTGAAAGGGGCGTAAGAAGCACTGACCTGCTGCAGTGCATTTTGACAAGGAAAGGTGGAATTGTGTTCTGAAAAACATGAGCTTGATTAATGAGTCGTCAAAGCCACCTGGTGATAGTAGAAAGAGAAGCACGCTGTTCCTATTGGGACCTTCAGGGATGACAAACAAAATCAGACCATCTAAGGGGAGCTATAGCTAAACATTTGACTCAAACAGTATGTACCACAACCAGACCAGAGAAGTATCCTTAAGCCTTGTACACACAATCCAATTTTTGGACGATAGAATGTCAGTTTTTTGTTGGATGCTAGTCTCATGAGGAAAGTGAAGAGCGTACTAACAATATGAAAATTTTGGTACAACCAAACTCAACGTCATTAGTGACATAATGTTTTGAATATGTTTGCAACTTTTTTTTTTTTTGTTTGTGAGCATGAGTAATGTCGGTCGTACGATTTTTTTAGTACGAAAACTGCACTAATGGAACGAAAATTGGACGTTGCATTGTCGTACGACAAAAATGTACTAGTCTGCACATCGAGCTTTTGTCTGACGAAAAATCAAAAGCAGCTGTCAAAAGGAGCATACTAACGGTAAGAATTTTTGATGATACGTTGTTGAACGAAAATTCCCATCCCAAATTTGCATCGTGTGCACAGGCCTTAAGGATGTCATGGAGCAGGAGAAAGATAAAGGAAAACAATGTCCTGGTTAAGGTGAAAGGAAGAAACCTCTTGGGAGTAAAGGAGGGTGTGTAGGACAAGGAAGGGGTTATTTTACAGATTAAAGCTGCCAACTCAGAAATTTGCCTTGTAGAGGAAGGCAACCCTATGACTACGAGTAGACAGAGGAATATCCCTGATAGGTTTAAAGAGTGGTTTTTGACAGAACCAGTTCATATGGTGTTGTTGGCAAGTAAATACATGGCTTCCTTCTCATTTGAAGTGGAGATAAGGAATCCCTCTAAACACACTGTATAGGGAAATGTAATAATAATGATAGGAACATAAATTTGTGTTATGAATTTGGAAAAAAAAAAATAATTTTTTTTTAGATCCAACTATTTTTGTTAAAGATCATATTTTTGGTACCAAACCCTTCTTTAAGGCCACTAGCAGAAATAGGTTTATTCCCATCACAAGCTGTTACCAACATTTACATGGATAAAATAAAACAATGTGCATTTATTAGGCCAACTGTAATAACTAGACTAATTATTATCCACAGGTTGAGGTATTAAAAACATTTATTTAAGGTCTCATGCACACAGGGCATTAAAAAAACGTATTAAAAACGCCAGTAGCGTTTTTGCATTAGTGTTTTTTTTTCATGGAAGCAAAAAAACGTTTATAAAACGCTGTTGAGACGTGTTTTTGAGCATTTATCAGTGTTCTTGGGTGCTTTTGGGCATTTGCGCATTTTTACAGCTGAAAAACTCCTCTCAGACCCCACTAGTCTTGGGTTTTTTTTACAAACAAAAAACGTACCAGCCAAAAACAGTTGATAACGGTCTATGTGTGCAAGGACACCTCACATAACATGCTAGAGAGTTTATTGACTGTAGTAAAAAATGTCTGAAGCCGAAAACAGCTGCTGTAAAAACATCCTGCATGCATGAGGCCTTAAACACCCCATCATGTTATCCTATGTGTTCATGTACAGATAGGCTGTTATCAACTGTTTTTGGCTGGGGCGTTTTTGAGCTGTAAAACCCCCCCAAAACTAGTGGGTTCTGAGAGACGTTTTTCAGCTGTAAAAACGCTCAAAAACATGCAAAAGCACGGCTTCCCAATGTTTTTGAACGTCTTTGATCCATTGAAAAAAATAAATAAATAAATAACGCTCAAAAACGCTAGTGCAATAACGCTCAAAAAAGCTGCAGTTTTTGTAACTTTTTTTAACGTCATGTGTGCATGAGGCCTAAAGCAAGATAGGGTGTTGTATATTTTCCTGCCCAGTAACCCACCTATTTTCTTTAAAAAATCTCTATAAAAGGCTAATGGTTCCCACAGCCTCAGCAAAGCCTGTGAGAGCTGCTACAGATAGGCACAGTGCTGGATCAAGTGAGAACTTAGGTACATAAACAGGGGTGAGGGGGGTGATACTGGTAATGGGACTTTTTATATCTTTTTTTGCAATTCCTTTATTTACGAGTATAAGTCATATAGTCAAACATAAGCATCAACAGCAAATGCGTATATCAAAGTACATTGCCAAGTACATAGTTATTTTAGTCTTCAACCGTTGAACAGTTAACAGAACATAACAGATAGGTAATTGTCCCGGTGGGAGTAAACACTGTAATAAACCTATAACTGAGCAATATCATGCATATTCTCAAACCCAGGCTTACATTGGTACACTCATAATGAATGAGGAAGCGGCACTCTTAGCAGAGCCATGAATGCCATCTTAGAGAGGACCTCGAGTTGTAGAGGTTCTTTGGTTTTTCGATAGCAGAAAGGGGAAAGAAGAAGACGGAGCTTAGAGAGGAATAAGGAACCTCTGGATGGGTCAACCAGAGGGGTGGAAAGAGAGAGCAAGGGGAAAGAGAGAAAAAAAGAAATAAATAAGGTGAAAGGGAGGGGGGGGGGTAAGGGTAACCAGTCATCCCACTCCATAGGGAGAGCAGTCAAACCCATGCTCACTGAGTGGGATAAACGCACACTCACTGGGCTCTGGGCAGCTCAGAGAGGTAGGCATCCGTGAATACAATCTTAACCACTTCAATACTGGGCACTTTTACCCCATTCCTACCCAAGCCAATTTTCATCTTTCAGCAATGTTGCACTTTGAATGAAAATTGCGTGGTCATGCAACACTGTACACAAATTTAATTTTTATCATTTTGTTCTTACAAATAGAGCTTTCTTATGGTGGTATTTAATCACCACTGTTTTTTTTTATTTTTTGCTTGACGAAAAAAGAATGAAAATTATAAAAAAAAACAAAAAGAAAACAAACTTTTTTTTTCGTTTAATTTAAAAGGGGAGGGTACAGAAAAAAAGACAAGAGTTGACATTGAGCTCCACTTACCAATGATCCTAGCCACAACAGGGCATATAATTTGCACTGCAGTGTGAGTCACATGCGATCTCTGAGCGATGCAAATTCAGCCATACAGATTGCATGGCTGAATTTGCATCGCAATCAGAGCAAACTGGCATAGGACCCTTTTTTTTCGCAGGGTCAGAATCCCTGTGCGAGTTTGCAGTTCGCAGTGCGATAGGCAAACTGATTTGGGGTGTCATTAACATTGTATTGACACTCCCCACAGTTCGCATATGGCAGTGTGAACTGCCGCCCCGGAGACATGCGATGCGGGAGCCCGCATTGGATTCGCAGGGTTCCTGCATCGCTGCAGTGTAAACCGGTCCTAAACTCTATATCAGCGACATGCGGCACTTCATGCAAGTATGAAACTTCTATGCACCTTTGTAAAGATCAGATTGAAAACAATGGAGGTCAGGGCAGAGAGGGATAATTCACAGTTGAAATATAGTAGAACGCCGGGGGAGCGGTGGTCAGGCACTGGCTAGTATCAGAGCCAGATACACACAGGTTACATACGCCTCGATCTTAAGAGTGAGAGCAAGAATTCTAGCACCAGACCTCCTCTGTAATTCTAAACAGGTAACCTCTAAAAATTGTTAAAGTGTTGTGTATGGAGATTCTTAAAGCAGAGTTCCACCCAAAAGTGGAACTTCTGCTAATCAGATTCCTCCCCCCTCAGGTGTCACATTTGGCACCTTTTAGGGGGGGAAAGAGGAGAGGACACCTGTCTCTGACAGGTGTCCTTTTCCCCCACATCCAGGAGCTCGGGCTGGCGGCTGCGGCTGCTGACGTCAGCAGCCCGGCTTCCCCCCTCCCCCTGCTACTGGACGGGCCAATAGCAGAGCATAGCAGAGCCTCACTTATGTGCAGTAGGGCTCCCAGCGTGAAGCTGTAATGCTACACTGCTGGGTTCCCTTACCTGTAATGGTGGCGGCAGCACCCAACAGCTAATGGAAACATAGGTTATAACTTACCAGTAATTACACGGTAAATAGATAAATAATAAATGATCTTATAACATATAGCATATTAATAAATTATTTAGCTCAGGGCTCGACAAACACTGGGCGCCAGTTCGCCAAGGCAACCAGATGTTTCTCTTCCCTCACTATCTCTGATTCAGTGAAGAGCTGTTCTCTGCCTAAGCTGACAGCTGGTAAAGATAAACAAAAATCCGGGCAGCCTGCCAAGTTCTCACAAGATCGCTGATAAGTAGAAACAAAGTATATATTTTTCTAATCTTTTATCAAAGGAATGAACTCCAGTCTGTAAATGAGGGTAGTTTAACCACTTAAAGACTAAACCTTTTTTTGACATTTGTTGCTTACGCGGGACAAGCCGGGATCAGGTGCAGGCAGAGAGCAGGAAGGTCTGGACAAGCTGGGTCGGTAACAGATCAGGAACAGATATCAGGCACAGGAAAACATGGGATACGCGCTGTAGATCAGACAGCACCCGCTCTGAGCATTAGCAAGGCTTAAATGGCCGTTTCTGGCGCCGGAATGTGCACACGCGCGCAAACAGCACCAAACAAGCAGGGATCTTCAGGTATGCCTCTCCTGAGGGGAATCAAGCTGAACGCCTTCCTGACAGGTTGTAAACCCACCACTCACCCAGTAAAAACGAATGGCACAGTATTAGTGTATATGTACATGCAAGCCTCCTGCATGTATCCCTACCTTGCAAATGTCACCCCCTCCAGCAGCAGCAGACCCACAAATCTCTGGAATCAGTGGGTAGATCTCTTTGCTGGAGCTTGGTGGTGGAGTCATGATATCACACGACTCCCCCGCTCATGTCTACATTCTCCTACTTTGCTATTCCAAAGTTTTGAGAAACATCCTGTCAAAACTCAGGAAAGACACCACATGACTTTAGCATGCCCAATCATGCTGAGGTGTAGAGCAGCCAATCCTGGGAGAGCTGGAGAAGAAAGGGGGGGTGGGGTGTGAAGCTTTGTCTGCTCTGTGCATGAGATAAGGAAATTACCTGTCACTCACACAGCACTGGGAAGAAACGTCTCCTATTTCTCAGTTAGTCATTTTTTTTTCTTACTGAAAAAAGATAAGGGGATTGCTCAGAGCTGGATTAACTCTTTGAGGCAAGACTGGGCACAGATGACATGGCATGCTCTACTCTACTAGGCAGAATTATTAATTCATTTCTTTTCTTTTTTTTTTTTTTGGGGGGGTTACATCTACTTTAACCACTTAAGGACCGGAAGGATTTCCAGCTTTAGGACCGGAGCCCTTTTTGCGATTCGGCGCTGCGTCGCTTTAACTGACAATTGCGCAGTCGTGCGACGTTGTACCCAAACGAAATTTGAGTCCTTTTTTTTCCCACAAATAGAGCTTTCTTTTGGTGGTATTTGATCCCCTCTGCGTCATTTCTGATCGCCGCTATAAACAAAAGAAGAGCCACAATTTTGCAAAAAAACCCAAATTTCTTACTTTTTGCTAAAATACAAATCCAAAAAAAAAAATATAAAAAAACATTTTTTTTCACCGTTTTAGGCCGATTTATATTCTTCCACATATTTGCGATAAAAAAAAAATCGCAATTGGCGTTTATTAATTGGTTTGCGCAAAAGTGGTCGCGCTTACGGGTGATGAGAATTCATTTTTGGGGTTATTTATTTTTTATTTTTTACAATATCGGCGATCTGCGATTTTTTGCGGTACTGCGATATTTCAGCGGACATGTCGGACCATTTTGACACTTTTTTGGGACCATTGGCATTTATACAGCGATCAGTGCTATAAAAATGCACTGATTACTGTGTAAATGTCATTGGCAGTGAAGGGGTTAACCTGCAGGGGGCGCTCTAAGGGTTAAGTATGTTCCCTGGGCGTGTTCTAACTATGGGGGGACTGCCCTAACAGGGGAAGGGAAGTGGTCACAGCCTTCTTGTACAGGAAGGCTGTGATCACAGCCCTTCACAGAGCGGAGGTCCGTGTTTACTTACACGGACCTCCGCTCCTTCGCTCCGGGGGGGCCATCGCGGGTAGCCGGCGGCAATCGAAGCCGCCGCACCTGCTCTCCGGCCCTCCCCGGACACAGTGAGTTGACGGCGATCCGCTTTACAATGCCACTTTGCCGCCGTCAATTGCCGATTGACGGTCGGCAAGTGGTTAAGGCATCAATGCTGTATAAGCTTGTTACCATTAGTGTTGCTTGCTAAATGACAGATTTCCAGCTGTGGCAATTCCACCAGGAGTTCCGGGTGACATCACTGGCCAAATTTGGTCAAAAATGTCACCCGGGGTTCCCAGAAGTATTATTGCATTATAATTTAGCGAATAATCATGATTGACCTGTATTACCTCTCTGGACACCATGATTGATGCTGATTTACTTTGGGAGACAGTGATACTTTTTAAAAGCAGTTAAGTGTCTACGTTTTGTTGCAAATTTTATTTATTTGGTTTGTGTGTTGTTTTTACATTCACCTCTTTGTTGGTTCTTAGGCTCGGTTCACACTACAGCGACTTGGGATCCGACTTGTGTTGTCCCTTGACATAAGAAATCCCATTGAAGTGAATGAGAGCCATCTTAGTGTACACTACTGAAGTTGCTCCAACTTCAAAAAAGGTTCCTGTGCTACTTCAAGGCAACTTCTATCTGACTTGTGCCCATCGAATTCAATGGAAATAATCTCCACGTTGGATCCCCATCTATATTGAAGCGACTTTACAGGAAAAAGAAAAGTATTTACATAGGTACTCCCCACAAATTACCCAGGCAACCCCCTCCCTCCCTTCTCTGATTGGCCACAGGTAAAGTTGCCTGTCATGGAGGTCGCTTTAAGTCGCGTTGTAAGCTGTCCAAAGTCGCACTGAAGTTACCTTGAAGTCACGTTAAAATTGCCTAGCAAAGTTGCGCCTGAAGTCGGATCGTCCCTGTGTGAACCGGCTCTTAGGGTTGCCTCCTCATCCCTTTAAACCCAAACACATATTAATTAGACAGGATCGGAGACTAATTTACTGTAGATAAGGCACCTAGTGAGTGTAATCACTACCATAATCAGCCACAGAACCTGTGTAATTAATATGTGTTTGGGTTTAAAGGGATGGGGTGGCAACACTATTGGTTCTCGTTTTTATCAACAGGGTTTAGCTGCACTGTCATCTGAGTATTTTTTTACCATTGCATGCATGCTGGTTGCCAGTGCCCAGCCTGCTTGTGTTAAGCTGATCAGTGCTCCTGTGCCTTGCTCTGTTCCTATTGTACCTGTCATTAGGGCACATACACGCTTGCACTGCATTAGCAACATTGAAGCAATACAGCTGAGAAGCAACATGCGGCTGGCGATATAGAGCAAATGTCTTGTTTTATTGTTATACATGTCATGTATTACTTTGGGTAATAGGAAAAAATGAACACCTTAAAAACATAAGCACACCCCACTCCTCGTTCTTGGATATTTTTTTTTTTCTTATATTTTGTTCGGGACTTCCATCCCACGGCGAGGTACATATTTCCCACAGGTTTTTTGCCCTCCTCCTTCCTCCCGTCGCCTTCTGGGCCCTGGAGGTGTCCCAGAATATGACGGGACCATTCAGAAAGCATTGCGCGACTTGCGCATGCGCAGTAGGAAACAGGCTGTGAAGCCGCAAGGCTTCACTTCATGTTTCCCTTAGTAAGGATGCCGGCACCTGCACCCAGAGCCGATGGAGGGGTCGGCTTCGCGTGCAAAGATTATGGGATCCCTGGACAGGTAAGTAACCTTATATTAAAAGTCAGCAGCTACAGTATTTGTAGCCGCTGTCTTTTATTTGTTTTTTTTCACCCAGGCTGTAACTCCTCTAAGGCTAGCCATACAAGTAGACGATACAAAAACCAATAGATTCCTACATCAACATTGACTGCCTCCTGTTGACTTATTGGGGGGGGGGGGGGGGGGGGTTGGCAGAATACAATGGTTACTGGTGGCGGCCATAGCCGCTGGTAGTAATTTAAGTAGAAAAGTCTGATATGCTGGTTATACCAAAGTTGATCGATCAGCCTGCCCATACCTAGATTGAAATTCAGCTGGTTTAAATAATATAATAAATTGAGCAGTGTTGTAACACTCAGAAGCTCAACTGTTCAGCCTTCTCACCAGTGTACAATTACAAATTATTTTTTAAGGAAACCTGTACAAAGAAAATATGTAGGCTGCCATTGCTTAAATCTTTTGAAAATGATAGTTTGGCTGCCATGCTGAAAGACATACATTAGTTGTTACATCTGAACAAGTTAGCAGAATCAACAGTTCTGACTTTTTTCTATATTCACTAGCTGCATGCTTGTTCCAGGTGAGTGAGTACCGAGGACAAATATAAACAGGAGGTCAGCCTCCATATTTCATTTCAGATATCTTTTTCACTAAAAAAAAAAAAAAAAAGTTTATGAAGTTCCTAGTAAACTGAACTTGGGCAGCACAGACTCGGAGAGAGAAGCTGCAGGTCAGGAGGACACTGATTTATACACTCTCCAGTTAGGTTTGGCAGGCACGTTTAGTGACTGTAGTAAAGAAGGTGATGACATATGGATACTGAATGAGCCACTGTGCAGCAGAGTTTATACAGACATCAAACGCCACATTAAAAAGTTGATTTAAAAGTAAAAAAAAAAAGGTTCTGTTTATTTCTCACATAAAGAAGCATCCTTCACGTTGTCTGGACCTGCTCCAAACATGTGCTTTTCTCTTACATCCCTTTTTTTTAGGGAAATAATAGAAAAAAGGAAAGGAAGGGAGCCAAGAGATGAAAAAGACACACACGGGCATGAGATAAAGTGTTCTTTATTCAAAGCCGATGGGGGAGGTTTAGGGGATTTCTTGAACATGATAAACTACACACACATTTTTAAGTGCCTCTACACTGGGAAGTTTTACAAATTTTTTTTTATTTGATAGATAAAATAACCTTCAAGACATTAACAACTGTGATCCAACATTATTTTTTATCTCCTCCAAGCCAACCAGTCCAAAGATCAGGCACTGAATGAGCCACTAACACAAAGACTAGGTTTTGTGTCAGCACTAATGTCAACATCTACAGTATCTCACAAAAGTGAGTACACCCCTCACATTTTTGTAAATATTTTATTCTATCTTTTCATGTGACAACAC
>BLSH010328900.1:296626-307237 GCA_018402905.1 Glandirana rugosa
CAACAGATGAGTCAAAAACAAATGAAAAAATCCATTTACTTATAGAGGATTTGGACGTACCAAATCCTCTATAAGCGGGATTTACGTCGGTGACTGAAGTGACGCAAAAAAAAAAAAAAAAACCTGTAAGGGAAAGGCATAATGAGCTAGTATGCACCATATACTTCACTCAGAATGAAGCTTCGATGGGTCTGCTCGGTCCTCACAGACGGAACCTACATGTTCCCTCGGGGGATCCTTCCGGGTATGCGGCTCCGGCGCTGTGAGCATGCGCGCTGGAGCCCGCCTGTCCGGCAAGGTCCAGCGATATGCGCCGGACCTTTCCCGGGACCTCACGGCGCATGCGCAGTGAAGTCAGTGGCTGCATTTAGGGCGAATATCTCCTAAACCATGCAGGTTTAGGAGATATTCATTTACCTAAAAAAGTAAACAAAAACTGAGTAGACAACCGCTTTAATGTGCAAACCGTTGGCAACAAAAGTACACCCCTAAGTGAAAATGTCCAAAATTGGGCCAAATTAGCCATTTTACCTCCCTGGTGTCATGTGACTCATTAGTGTTACAAGGTCTCTGGTGTGAATGGGGAGCAGGTGTGTTAAATATGGTGTTATCGCTCTCAGTCTCTCATACTGGTCACTGGAAGTTCAACATGGCACCTCATGGCAAAGAACTCTCTGAGGATCTGAAAAAAAAAAAAGAATTGTTGCTCTACATAAAGATGGCCTAGGCTATAAGAACATTGCCAAGACCCTGAAACTGAGCTGCAGCACGGTGGCCAAGACCATACAGCGGTTTAACAGGGCAGGTTCCATTCAGAACAGGCCTCGCCATGGTCGACCAAAGAAGTTGATTGCACATGCTCCGCGTCATATCCAGAGGTTGTCTTTGGGAAATAGACGTATGAGTGCTGCCAGTATTGCTGCAGAGGTTGAAGGGGTGGGGGGTCAGCCTGTCAGTGCTCAGACCATACTCAGCATACTGCATCAAATTGGTCTGCATGGCTGTCGTCCCAGAAGGTAGCCTGTTCTAAAGATGATGCACAAGAAAGCCCGCAAACAGTTTGCTGAAGATAAGCAGACTAAGGACATGGATTACTAAAACCATGTCCTGTGTTCTGATGAGATAAAGATAAAATTATTTGGTTCAGATGGTGTCAAGCATATGTGGTGGCAACCAGGTGAGGAGTACAAAGACAAGTGTGTCTTGCCTACAATGAAGCATGGTGGTGGGAGTATCATGGTCTGGGGTTATATGAGTGTTGACGGCACTGGGGAGCTACAGTTTATTGAGGGAACCATGAATGCCAACATGTATTGTGACGCACTGAAGCAGAGCATGGTCTCCTACCTTCAGAGTGGGCTGCAGGGCAGTATTCCAACATGATAACGGCCCCAAACACACCTCCAAGATGACTACTGCCTTGCTAAAAAAGCTGAGGGTAAAGGTGATGCAAGCATTTCCCCAGACCTAAACCCCAAGCGCAAGATCTCTAACATCCACCAACTCTGTGAGGTCATCATGGAGGAGTGGAAGAGGACTCCTCCAGTGGCAACCTGTGAAGCTCTGGTGAACTCCATGCCCAAGAAGGTTAAGGCAGTGCTGAAAAATAATGGTGGCCACACAAAATATTGACACATTATGCCCAATTTGGCCATTTTCACTTAGCTGTGTACTCACTTTTGTTGCCAGTGGTTTAGACATCAATGGCTCTGTGTTGATTTATTTTGAGGAGATGGCAAATTTACACTGTTATACAAACTGTACACTCACTACTTAACATTGTAGCAAAGTGTCATTTCTTCAGTGTTGTCACATGAAAAGATATAATACAATATTAACAAAAATGTGAGGGGTGTACTCACTTTTGTGAAATACTGTAGCTGAAGATTTGGGGTTTGAATCAGTTCTGGACACATGCTACATTTATGTGTGGCCTGCCTTGACCAGAGATCTCAAAACTTTCAATCAAATAAAAAAAGGCATAAATCATATGAAGTGACCTAACAATTCCCTAAAACCCCAAGCGTGTAGGCTTACAAAAAGATACACGATAGCACAATGAAACCAGGACAGCCTACTGCCTCTCTGAAATCTTGCAATCCTAGGCCTGCACCTAAAAGATGATTTCAGCAAATGTTGGTCTGCTCCTAGGCACGGTGGGACAAATTGCCCCAGCTAAATTCTAGAAATCTCTAACCCATTGGGTAATGTTGCATGCTATCAAATGGGCTTTGCCTTAATGGTTACTAAATTCAAAACCGACACATCAGTAGTTATTACATTGTGACAAATAAAAGGACTCTCTAACGTTTCTTATCGCTTGAGAACTATCAATTTATATTGGCTCTGCCCTGCCAGCCTTAGAATTCTTTTAAACTTGCAGATGAAGTCTCAAACCTCTTGCTACACTGGTATTATAAAGAATATGAAAAACTCTAAAGCTGGACATAAATTGTTAACTGCCTCCCACTGTCATATAAACAAATGACGGCTGAGCAGGGCGGCTCTTGTTCTGGGACGACGTCATATGACAGCGCCCAGTTTAGCCACAATCGTGCTCCCAGGGGGGCATGCAGTGCGACCCCGATCTCGGCAAAGAGCCGCAGCTATCATGTGTCTGAGCCCAATCACAGACGATCACACGTAAACCTGGAGATGCTGACAGAGTGTGAGGTGAGGAGAGCCAATCAGCGGCATCTCCACACAGGGGAGACGTGTATAGGTAATCAGGGCACTGTTTACAATGCAGCCCCAACAGTGCCTAACAGAGATGCCACTCTGTGCCCATCAGTGAAGCCAATCAGTGCTGCCTTTCAGTGCCACCCATCTGTGCCACCTATCATTGCCCATAAGTGCCACCCATCAGTGCCACCTATCAGTGCTCATCAGTGGCACCCCAACAGTGCTGCCTCAGTGCGGCCTTATCAGCACACACCAGTGAAAGCGAAAAAAAAACACATATTTACAACATTTTGACAAACTAAAAAATATTTTTTTCAAAATGTTTTTTTTTTAGCAAAAAATAAAAAACACAGCAGTAATTAAATATCACAGAAATAAAGCTCTATCCGTGTGAAGAAAATGACAAAAAATTCATTTTGGCACAGTGTTGCATGGGTATGCAATTGTCAAAGTGTGACAGAACTGAAAGCTGAAAATTGGACTGGACAGGAAGGGGGTGAAGTGGTTAAACTAGCAGATTCCTCCATCCACTCAAGTGAGGTGGATATAGGTATCCCCCCTGCCGGGCCACTGTATATCGACCGCAAAATCTGCCGCTGTCAGAATACCCTAACTGGCGGCTGCAGCTGATTCACTGCAGTCACTGAATAAGGAACCTTTTCCAACATGTCCCTTTAAAAAAGTCAATCAAATAAGCTACTTCTGTCAAGGGAAAAAGCCACACACTGATCAAATTTCTATCAATGTATGGCCAGCTTAACAAAGAAAGTGCCACCCCCCCCCCCCCACACCTCAAAATTCCATTTGGCCACACCAGATCTAGGAATTACCCTTATATTGTAGCTTCCCCTGACCCTAAACTGATGTGGGGCCAGTCTAAAACTAATTTTTTCCCAATAATCCAGCAAGATATTGCCGAAAAGGCTGCATAGATTCCTGTCAAAATCTTTGGAGCTCTATGGGGAGTTCATGCTCCAGTGGTATACAAACTCACCATAGGATTAAAGGGAGAGTACATAGCGCAAGTGCAAGCAGAGGATTTTGGTAGGCATCTATGTGATGTCAACAAGCTGTACAGTCAACTTCTCACTGGATCAGGGACAACTGAGTATAAAAGACTAGCAGAAGGGCTGAGGGAAGGGTGAGTACCAAGTCTGCAGTTACACTTTAAGTCACAGATATTGTACTACAGGACTCTCAGAGACCAAAGAAGCTGAAAAAATATTGCACACCTGACAAAACCACTAATATCAGCATAGAAATCTCTCGATTAATACTATCTTTACCCTATGTTCACACCTGTGCATTTTCCGTTTTTCAGAAACGCACTACAGTCCATTTAACATGGCTTCTTATGGTACACGTTAAGATTTATGCTTTTTTCAGCCGATGCGTTTTTGGAAAGGGTCAGGGCCTTTTTTTTACCCACAGCAGATTGTGCTTTGTGTGTAATAGACTTCAATGGAGTCACACCAGAAACGCAAGTGTTGCGCTTTTGATGCGTTTTGCATTTTCTATTCCCTTTAAAACACTGTATATAGCTGGTTGCTAAGGAGCAGGCCGGGAAGCGAGGAAGCAAGGAATTGTCAAAAACGCTTGTACTGTCTTTACTCACTTTTACCCCACACCTGCAGACCCCCAGAACTACAGCCCAGGGTTGTGGGGAAGAGGTTCTCGACCCCATCAACATGGGAACATGGTGCTTTGGGGAGGGAGGGGGGCAGAGCATGTGGCCTGGTATGGTCCAGCGGGAGGCTTGCTCATCCCCTACCTTTACTGACCTGCCAGGCTGCATGCTCGGATAAAAGTCTGGATTTTGGGGGGACACCACATAATTTTTTTTTTACATTTTGTCGTGGGGTTCCCCTCCAAATCTATACCAGACCCAATTTTTTTGCCAGGGAATAAAGTTCCTGACCCTTTTCAAAAATGCACTGGCTAAAAAACGCATAGAAACCATGTTAAATGGACTGTAGTGCATTTCTGAAAAATGGAAAATGCACATAAAAAGTGCATAGGTGTGAACATAGGGTAAAGATGGTATTAATCAAGTTTGATAGTTGTTGATTTATTATCAGACTTATTTTATGGGGTTTCTGTAGAGAGATTTCTATGCAGATATTAGTGGTTTTGTGAAAAGCAAAAAAAAAAAAAAAACCTGACAAGACGCATGAAAAATGCATGCAAAAACGTAGGTTTAAAAATGCACCGCAAAACGTGTCTAAAAAATGCATCAACAGCAATCACATAGATGTGAACCTAGACTTAGATAGACATTTTGCAATTTGCTGGAAATTGCAGGATAACAATACCACAAACCATTACAACAGCTGTCCTTCTAAAGTAAACTTGGGATAGTAATTTCCTTTTGTAGCATGGCCTGTCATAAAAGCTCACCATACTCTGTAGAATTAAACATATAATCAGCAAAATCTTATAATCTCAAGCTAGAAATCACTACAGTTGCTATATAGTTACATGTATAGTTATGTTGAAATAAACACAAGACAGACACATCTAGTTCAACCAATATGTGGTTTGTAAGGCTACATTCACACTGCTGATTCAGGTTTGGTACAAATTTGCATAGGCCAAAATCGCCAGTGTGAATGTAGCCTTGATGAAAGTTGCTTAAGTCAGACTTTTCAATGGGCGTAAATGTGAGCTTTGCATGTATTGGTTTATATTAGATAGACATCACTGCAGCCTTTAAAACATTGAAACATGAACTGCATTGTACCCTGTCTCATCACTCGGTTATTACGCCCCTTGCATTCTTTGGATTCCCGAGTTGGTCACTATTTCATATATTTTTGAATATGTGTAATTAACAGTAGTAGTGATACACAAAATGCATAATAATTGACAGGGCCGTTTATGAAGGTTTCTGAATGCTTTATATGTTTTTCTACGGTTTGTAATACTGGAATTTTCTATGAATAAAAATATATTCAACCATAAAACATTGAAACACAAGCTGCAGATCCACTCAGAAGTGTCTACCAGAAAATCTGCTTCTGCTGCATTGAAATCTCAAGCAGTTCTGTAGTACTACATGCACAATACACCTCCTGCCCTAAGGTGACAATGCTGTTTCACTATACAGTCCAGTGAGTGAGCAATGTCAACTTAAAGGGAAATTTAACTCCACTGTAGTTTTTTTTAATGGGCCCTAGGTGGTTTATGTTATAATGTACTAGTACAGCATATTACCGCATTATGACATTTACCTCTAGAGCTGCTCTGTCAACTCTCAGGGCACTTCCATTTTGTCTCAGTCTTCCTACTGGGTTCGCTCTATTTGGCTGCTTGAATGGCCAGGCCATGATAATGTTACTCCCGCACATGCGCACAGGAGTCACTTCGTCACAACACATATCACTCCTATAAATATACGCTGAGCTGTACTTTCTCCACCATTGCCTGCCGCAACTTTAGGAAATTTACCCATCTGTACTTTGTATGGACAATGATAATGACCAGGACACCCGTCTGGCTGTCCCTGTACCCTACCATGATTTCCTGGACTTTTTCAGCAAGAAGGGAGCTGACGTACTCCCTCCGCACAGACCCTATGACTGTCCGATCTACCTCTTCATGGAAGAGTGTACAGGTTGGGAGAAGCATTTATGACAGAGGTGATTAATTGGGTCTCTTCTGTCACAAAAAAAACCCTGCCTTGCAGCGTTATTTTTTTTTTTTTTTAAATGAGTTTAATTCTGCTTTAAGTCAAAGTGTGTACTGTCAGAATAACCAGGTTATAATAATAATAAGGAAAGCATAAAAAAGAAAAGTAAAAGTAAGAAAGTAAGCAGATACTGTACTTATTACATTTTTGTTTTTGGGTTTAAATGCATGTTAAATTTGACAAAGCAAGTGGCAAATTACTAAAGAAGAGATGGGGGAACTGACCTTATTGATGCCTGAGCTTGCAGGAACCTTACCTCCTTCCACTTCTCCCTCCTCTCCCCTTTTGTAAGTCAGACTCAGTCAGCCTGGACAGACCAGTGGCTCAAAGTGTGAGGTTGCTGCAGACCTTTTAGTCCTCAAGCACACAGGATGTAAAAAAAAAAAATGTTCTAAAAACGTCAGTAGCTTTGTAGGGGGTTTTTCAGCTTTTTTTCAGCGTTATTGCACTAGTGTTTTTGAGCAGTAGAGTTTCTGAGGGTTTTTTTTTTTCGTCCTTCAATGGATCAAAAACATCCAAAAAGTTGGTTAGCTGCGTTTTTACAGCTTAAAAACATCTCTCAGAACCCACTAGTCTTGGGCTTTTTTTACAGCTCAAAAACGCCCCAGCCAAAAACAGTTGATAACAGCCTGTGTGTATGAACACATAGGATAACATGCTGGGGAGTTTATTGACTGTAGAAAAAAATGTCTGCAGCTAAAAAGCAGCTATAAAAATGTCCAAAAAGGTCCTGTTTGCATGAGGCCTTATAATACAGACCAATACTATGTTGTATAAGATCCCACTCTTATCTTTACAGTATGCTCATCTGTTGTTAACCCCCTGTGTGGGAGACCAGTTGTCTTGTTACCTTTAAAACCTATCAATAAAAATTATTGTACAAGAAGAGACAGGGGAAAATGTTGAATGGATGCAAACATATGTTTCCCAAGATAGAGGAAATATTCCCACAAACCATGCAGAGCTTTGGAAGTGAGAGAGCGCTATTGAATACATTAAATATTCCTTATGGTGAAGGGGAGCGAATATCACATCGTCAAACAAACAGCAGAAAGCTCAGACCACCCACTGAGAAAGATTTCTAGGAAGGATGCACAGGAGTGCGTATTGAATAATAGGTAAAATTGCTGCTGCTGCACTGCATATCTGTCCCTGAAACCAACCAGCAAACAACCACAGACACCAGAACTGGTGTAAACGGAACAATAGATCTCCCATGATATTCCTTCAGGATCTGAGCTTGGAATCTACCTTTCTTTCAAAACAAAAACAGTAAAATAATATGTTTCCAAAAAACGTCTGCTTTGCTAAATTACGCTAAATTTCAACAAACACTAAAAAGGTAGATTGCCAACGTGAAAAAAAGGCAGTATAGTGGGTCCCCGGATAACAAACATCTGACTTAGAGGAAAAAGAAAGAAAAGGGAGACTAGCAGGAATATATCCTGCTAGTCCTGGACTTAATTGGCAAGACATGAGACAAAATTCTAAAACATAATTTTATGTGTGCAAAGTTAAAATCAGCATTGTTCATAAAGTTGTATATAAAAGTATACACAAAAAGGTTGTGCCATATTGTGATACTTTAACCTTATACCTATATTCCTGCTTATACAAAACAAGTTAGAAATATGTTGGCAGTGCGGTCCATGAAGGGTCGATGTGTTTCGCTAGACTGCGTAGGATTGCGTAGATTAAATATCAAATTTCTGCATAATGTAACAAGCATATATTAGTATATATTTTGGTATCTACAATACATTTACACATAATAACATTGGCCTATTCTACTTACTATGGCACATATTACAACATTGGAGACAAACACGTCTGTGGGGCGGACATAGAGACCCATAAAAGCTCCAGTGGGGCACCTGAGCTCTGCCCATGGATTTACGAAAATAAAATGTTTTACCTTCCCAATGGTAATCTTCACACAATCCCTCACCATGTCAACTGCCAGACTATTGGCAATGTATATATCATGTTTTGTGTATGTGGAGTACTTTATGTACGGAAGACGAAATGCCCCTTTTTGGTGTCGTATCAAAGATCATATATATTATATTACAAGCAACAAGCACCTATTGAGAGACATGTCGCCCTCACCCATAAATGGGACACAAGCTTCATTAAGTTTGCTGCACTTGAACGCATTATACCTGATCCCAGAGGGGGTGATTTTGATAGGAGGATTCTACAGCATGAAAACTAGGTGGATACACCTGTTGCACGCTATTGAATCACCTAGATTGAACAAAACAATCGGCTTTAAACCCTCTCTCTAAAACATCAACAGATATGATGACACTTTCTTACATATACAGCATCTCACAAAAGTGAGTACACCCCTCACATTTTTGTAAATATTTCATGATATCTTTTCATGTAACACCACTGAAGAAATGACACTTTGCTAGAATGTAAAGTAGTGGGTGTACAGCTTGTATAACAGTGTAAATGTGCTGCCCCCCCAAAATAACTCAATAAGCCATTAATGTCTAAACCACTGACAACAAAAGTGAGTACACCCCTAAGTGAAAATGTCCAAATTGGGCACAATTAGCTATTTTCCCTCCCCAGTGTCATGTGACTCGTTAGGTGTGAATGGGAAGCAGGTGTGTAAAATTTGGTGTCATCACTCTCACTCTTTCGTACTGGTCACTGGAAGTTCAACATGGCACCTCATGGCAAAGAACTTTGTGAGGATCTACAAAAAAGAATTGCTGCTCTATATAAAGATGGCCTAGGCTATAAGAAGATTTAAAAGACCCTGAAACTGAGCTGCAGCACCATGGCCAAGACCATACAGTGGTTTAACAGGGCAGGTTCCACTCAGAACAGGCCTCGCCACAGTCGACCAAAGAAGTTGAGTGCACGTGCTCAGTGTCATATCCAGAGGTTGTCTTTGGGAAATAGATGTATGAGTGCTGCCAGCATTGCTGAAAAGGTTGAAGGGGGGGGGGGTCAGCCTGTCAGTGCTCAGACCATACTCCGCACACTGCATGGCTGTCATCCCAGAAGGACGCATCTTCTAAACATGATGCACAAGAAAGCCCATAGTTTGCTGAAGACAAACAGACTAAGGACATGAATTACTGGAACCATGTCCTGTGTTCTGATGAGACCAAGATAAACGTATTTGCTTCTGATGGTGTCAAGCGTGTGTGGCAGCAACCAGGTGAGGAGTACAAAGACAAGTGTGTCTTGCCTACAGTGAAACATTTCTGGTGGGAGTATCATGGTCTGGGACTGTATGAGTGTTGTCGGCACTGGGGAGCTACAGTTAATTGAGGGAACCATGAATGCCAACATATACTGTGACACACTGAAGCAGAGTATGGTCTCCTACTTTCAGAGAATGGGCTGCAGGGTAGTATTCCAACATGATAATGACCCCAAACACACCGCCAAGACGACTACTGCCTTGCTAAAAGGGTAAAGGTGATGGACTGGCCAAGCATTTCTCCAGACTTAAACCCTATTGAGCATCTTTGGGGCATCCTCAAATGGAAGGTGGAGGTCTCTAACAACCACCAGCTCTGTGAGGTCATCATAGAGGAGTGGAAGAGGACTTCAGTGGCAAACTGTGAAGCTCTGGTGAACTCCATGCCCAAAATGTTAAGGCAGTGCTGGAAAATAATGGTGACCACACAAAATATTGACACTTTGGGCCCAATTTGGACATTTTCACTTAGGGGTGTACTCATTATTGTTGCCTGCAGTTTAGACATTAAAGCGGTGTTCCAGGCAAAATTCAACATTTAAGACAAAAATACCTCTTTAAAAGTCATTCTTAGTGTTTTATAATAAAGGTTTGCTGTATACTGAGGTTTGTTTATCATGATAGCTGCATCAATTTCTTACCTTATAAAATTACAGCAGAGCGTGGCCATCTTCTGTGTGGGCATCCTGAAGCCACAGTGTATCTCTTCCTGATTCCCTTCTCTCTTATCTTCCCATAATGCACCTGCAAATCTCAGACATGCTCTGTGCTGTGTAAGCTGTGTAAAGGCTTGTGGGTCAGGTTTCCATAGCAATGGGAGGGTTAGAGGATGTCCCCGCCCCTTAGCCAGTAGACAATAGTCATTTCCCGGGCCATAGAATTGCATTGCTTCCAAACAGTAAATCAGCTCTGTTAGCAGAGCCTAGGGGGATAGCACAAGGGGGCAATAATGCAGGTGCAATTATGAGGGGGCAGAATGATGGGGCAATGATGACGGGGCAATTATGATGGGGCA
>BLSH010328900.1:310707-326085 GCA_018402905.1 Glandirana rugosa
CGACTCACATGTCGAAATATTGTCACATTTAAACGACAGGGGAGTTTTTATTGAGTTGTGTTCCGGTAATTTCGCCTCAAGGTGGGTGGAAAAATTGGGGAGTGATAGATAATCGTTTACCCAGTATGTAATTATTTACCGTGTAGAAAAAAAAAAAAAAGTTCATGAATGTAAAAATAAAGTCGTAGAAGTCAGGCGAGGAGGAGAGAGCTTGCGCCGGGCGGCGTAGTGAAGGCCAGACGTTACAGAGGACCCTAACTATAGGGTCTTCTGTCATCCGTTAAGAGAAGGTATCGTAGCGCAATGAAGTGTTGGCCTTCACTGCGCTACGCTCCGCCGCGGGCCGACCAGCCGCGGTAGAAATTTTTCCCGGTCGGGTAACAAAAAAATGTAAGTACTTGAAAAAAAAAAAAAAGATGTGCCATTTATTAATGTATGACCCATTTGCTAATAGATAGTGAGGGGTTAAAAAGGTGGGTGGAACTCCGCTTTAATGGCCTTGTGTTGAGTTATTTTTGAGGGGACAGCAAATTTACACTGTTATAAAGCTGTACACTCAGCACTTTACATCGCAGCAAAGTGTCATTTCTTCAGTGTTCTCACATGAAAAGATATAATAAAAGATTTACAAAAATGTGAGGGGTGTACTCACTTTTGTGAGATACTGTATATATATACATATATATATATATATATATATATATAGTTCCCATATAAAAGGTAGTTCAAAATGACCCTAAATTCATAAGATGAGAAGCCTGGATAGACAATTCCAACACATGCTATTGCATGTTTCTTGTCCAGAATATATACAAAAAATGGACCAAAATGCAAGATTATGGATTGATGATGATGATGATTATACAGGATTTATATAGCACCAACAGTTTGCACAGTGCTTTACAATATGAGGGCAGACAGTACAGTTACAAAACAATACAGGAGGAATCGGAGGGCCCTGCTTGTTAGAGCTTACAATTTAGAAGGGGGGGTCAAGTGAAACAAAAAGCAATAACTGTGGGGGAAGAACTGATGAAGAAAATGAAAATGTAGTTGTTAGGTGTGGGTAGAATAAGCTTCTCTGAAGAGGAGGGTTTTCAGGGATCATCTAAAAGCTAGCAGAGTAGGAGATACTCAGTTTTGGGTAAGTAGTTCCATAGGATTGGAGAGGCTCTGGAAAAATCCTGGAGGCGAGCAAAGGAGGAGGTGACAAGGGAGCTAGAGAGCAGGAGGTGTTGAGAGGAAGGAAGAGAACGATTAGGTTGGTATTGTGAGACTGACTAGGCTGGTGATGTAGCTGGGGGTTAAATTGTGGAAGGCTTTGTAGGTTGTTGTGAGTATTTTGAATTTAATTAGTTGGGTGAGTGGGAGCCAGTGGAGGGATTGACAGAGAAGAGTAGCAGACACAGAGCGATTGGTAAGGTGAATGAGTCTGGCAGCAGCATTCATGATGAATTGAAGGGGGGATAGCCTGTGTAGAGGTAAGCCATTGAGAAGGGAGTTGCTGTAGTCGAGGCAAGAGATGACCAGAGAGTGAATTAAGAGCTTTGTTGTGTCATTGGTTAGAAAGGGGCGTATTTTTGAGATGTTGCGAAGGTTAAGGTGGTAGGATTTGGACAGTGATTGGATGTGGGGCTTAAAGGAGAGTTCAGAGTCTAGGACTACGCCTAGGACCTTGGCATGTGGGGATGGGCTGATAGTTGTGCCATCGATTATGACTGAGATTGGGGGAAGGGGCACGTGGTGGAGGAAAAATGATAAGTTCAGTTTTGGATAGATTAAGTTTGAGGAAGTGGTGTGACATCCAGACTGATATATCTGTTAGTAAATCAGTGATAGGAGACTGATGGAGTGAGCTGAGGGATAGAGAGATAGATTTGGGTGTCATCAGCATACAGATGGTATTGGAAGCCAAGGGAGGCTATCAGCTGACCCAGGAAGGAGGTGTAGATTGAAAAGAGGAGCGGCCCAAGAACAGAACCTTGGGGGACCCCAACGGAGAAAGGAAGAGGAGAGGAGGGAGTAGAATTGTAAGTAACGCTAAAGGTGTGATTAGACAAGAAGGAAGAGAACCATCAAAGAGTACAGTCATGGAGAACAGTGGCATGGAGTTTATGGAGGAGGAGGTGGTGGTCAACCATATCAAAGGCAGCAGAAAGGTCCAAGAGTAGGAGTACAGAATAATATTCATTGGTTTTGGCTGTTAGTAGATCGTTTGTTAGTTTTAGAAGAGCAGTTTCTATGGAGTGTTGAGGACGAAATCCAGACTTCTCGGCAAGGTGGTTGTTCAGTCAGTTGTAGACTAGACGTTCAAGGAGTTAGGATAAAAAGGAGAGCAAGGAGATGGGGCGTAGGTTGTTAGGGTTGGTTGGGTCCAGTGAAGGCTGTTTAAGTATGGGGCTAACTAATGCATGTTTTAGAGTTGGGGAAGATGCCAGAAGAGAGGGAGAGATTGAAGATGTGGGTTAAAGAATGTAGAATTGAGTCAGAGAGTGAACATAGTATTTGTGAGGGAACAGGATCCAGCGGGCAGGTGGTTAGTTTAATGTTAGCAAGTAGTTTAGCAACCTCATCTAAAGTGGCGGGGTTGAATGAGGGAAGTAGTGATTGTACCTGTAGGCATTTAGTGTGAAATGTGGAAGTTAACTGAACAGCAGAGATCTCTTCACAAATTGTTTCAATCTCCAGTTTGAAGTGATTGGCCATCTCCTGGGCAGTGAGTGAAATAGTGGGTGGAGGCAGAGGAGGACGAAGTAGAGAGTTGAAGGTAGAGAAGTGTTGACGAGGACGGGATGATAAGTTGTTAATGAGAGTGATAAAATAGGTCTGCTTGGCAGTGTGGAGGCAGGAATTGTATTTTTGGAGGGCAAATTTATACTGGTTGAAATATTTTTGAGATTTAGTCCTACGCCATAGGTGCTCACGAGTACGGCTATGTTTTTTCAGACTTCTAGTGTCATCTGTTTGCCAAGGTTGAAGGGGTCAGGGCCTGATTTTGTGAGTAGTGAGAGGGGCTAGTGTGTCCAGGGCCGTGACGTGGAGGCTTACAAACGCTCTGGCACAGGAAGAGATTTCCATCTCGCAGCAACAAGCTCCACAACACAGGTAAAGACATGAAGAAGTAGCCCTTGCTTCTAGACCTCTCCACCTTCAGGGCAGGCATGATGTGTCTGCTGCCTTAGTTTGTTTACAACATACCCACTGTATTTCTTTAGGTGATACACTCAGGACTGGTGGCACGGGGATAACTTGCAGGGGGACAAGCTGCTGCATGCCTTATTCGTTAGACATACCCCATTATACATTAACCCCTTCCAGACCGCCGTACGTCGTTTGACGGCGGTACTTTGAAGTGGAATACCGTTGTTATGGTAGCAGATAGCTACCATAACCCCGGTATCTTTTTTTTCAGCAGGGGATTCCCTGCAAGATAAAAGTGGTCTTAGCGGCGGATTCGCCACGAGATCACTTTTATCAGCGGCGGGAGAGGTGCCCCCCCTCCCGCCGCTTTCCGGTCATCTCCGCCGCTTACCGGACCCGCCGGCAGCAGCGGAGATGATCGGGTCCTTCCCCCCCAGTGTCTGTGAGCCGAGTGAGTGGCTGAAGCCGTTCACCCGGCTCCATAACATGGCTGGGCGGAAGCTACGTCACAAGTCGCTTCCGCCCAATGCTCTTAAAGGGGACATTTTTTTTTTCCCCTGCCATTTTTTTTTTTTTTTTTTTTTATGCATTTAAGTGTAAATATGAGATCTGAGCTCTTTTTAACCCCGGATCTCATATTTTGGAGGTCCTGGCATGCTTTTTTCTATTACAAGGAAGGTTTACATTTCTTGTAATAGGAAAAAAAGTGATCAAAATTTTTTTTTCAAAAAAGAAAGTTGTAAAAATAAAAATTAAAAAGTAAAATAAATAAAAAAAAATAAAAAAAAATTAAAGTGCACCGTCCTTGTGAGCTCACGCGCAGAAGCAAACGCATACGTAAGTCCTGCCCACATATGAAAACGGTGTGCAAACCACACATGTGAAGTATCGCCGCGATCGTTAGAGCGAGAGCAATAATTTTAGCCCTAGACCTCCTCTGTAACGCAAAAATGCTAACCTGTAGAATTTTTTAAAGTCGCCAATGGAGATTTTTATGTTGCAAAGTTTGTCGCCATTCCGCGAGCGGACGCAATTTTGAAGCATAACATGCTTGGTATCATTTTACTCGGCGTAACATTATCTTTCACAATATGGAAAAAAAATGACCTAACTTTAGTGTTGTCTTATTTTTTAGAAAAAAAATAAATGTTTTTTTTTCAAAAAAAATCGCGCTTGTAAGACCGCTGCGCAAATATGGTGTGAGATAAAGTTTTGCAATGGCCGCCATTTTATTCTCTAGGGTCTTAGAAAAAAAATATAATGTTTGGGGGTTCTAAGTAATTTTATAGACAAAAAAACTGTTTTTAACTGATAACCACCGAACTCCAAAAAGAGGCTCGGTCTTAAAGTGGTTAAGGACCGGTTTTACTGGGACAAGCTGTTATATGGCCTACTGGTTGGCTATATCCCAATGTATATACAGGTAAATTTCCCCCCTATGTCTATGTGCGGTGGATGTCTAATATATTCCAAGTACAACATTACTTCAAGGAGTTGAGTGCTCCTACCCCTTAACAAGTATGTAAACACCATACTTCTATGATTTTATATAACATCTATTCACATCAAGTAATTGCATCAAAATATAGAGAATTGAAATAGACATATGAATCATTATACTCTTCATTTTCAGTAGGAGTGTAGGGTGTACATTTAACCACAGAATATTCAGGTGCCCCACTGGAGCTTTTATGGGTCTCTATGTCCGCCCCACAGACATGTTTGTCTCCAATGTTGTAATATGTGCCAAAGTAAGTAGAATAGGGCAATGTTAATATGTGTAAATGTATTGTAGATACCAAAATATATACTAATATATGCTTATGTTACATTATGCAGAAATTTGATATTTAATCCACGGGTCTTGAAGACGCTACGCTACTGAAACCTGTCGACCCTTGATCACCCGCACCACCAATATATTTCAAACTTGTTTTGTATAAGTGGGAATATAGATGTTGTAAGTAAAGTATCACAATACGGCACAACCTTTTTGTGTATACTTTTATATACAACTTTTTTATTGAACAATGATGGTTTTAACTTTGTACAAATACAATTATAAACAAAAAAGTGATAATCTGCGCTAAAAAAATAATAACTTGAATAGCAGCAAGCACTATTTGTTGATCATCAAACATATATGCATAAAATGTCCATATGCGGCGCTGAATGGAAGAACAGAAAAGAAGTTCAACACAGTCTCTGGTCAGAAGAAAAGATCAGGTAGAGAGACCCACACCAATTCCTGTGCACAGAATTGACAGCACAATGCACCCTGTGGCCACGCAATCTTCTTACCAGATGATAGAAAAAGCTGGGCATGTATGATCATAGGTATCCAGGTTCTCATAACCATCCAATGGTAGCCACCTGCTGGTTAGTAGGGAGCTGGACCATCCACCAAACTGCCTCAGCAATATACACTCTGACCCACATCGGTTACATGAAGTAGAGATAAAAAACAGTGCATACAGAAGCCCGCAGGGAAGGGTTAACACATTTATTAAAAATATTGCACTTACAAAACAACAGCGTCAAAGAAGCATTATAAAATCTAAGAATCTGTGTGTGAGCTCCCCTTTTTTCCTGGCAGAAATGGCCAAAATATGGCCCCTAACGACACACTTGTGTGCCTCCCACTGCATCAGGGGGGACACATCAAGTGTGTCAATATGTGTAAAAAATTCAGTGATGTCCTGCTTCAACGTCGATAAGTCCACCGGGTCCGAGAGGAGGGACGCATCCATCCTCCAGGTCTTAGTGGAGATAGCGTATTCCGGGAAGATAAGAATGATGGTGATAGGGTGGTGGTGGAGAACCATAGCCTCAATGGTCGCTCGGTGCAGGCAGGGGAGGTCAGGTTGTGAAAGAATGACGTAGTCCAATCTGGTATATCTACGGTGTAACAGGGAGTAGAAAGTATAATCTCGATCACCTGGGTGCAGGGTCCTCCAGGTGTCATGCAAAGCCAGAGATGCAAGTTCAAGACAAATCAGCCTCAACGCTGAGTATGGGAGGGACAAAATACCTGTGGAGGTTTCCACAAGGGGGTCCAAGGGGACATTAAGATCACCTCCCAAGATTAGAATCCCCAATTTAAAAAGTGTCAATTGGGCTACAACTTCCCTCACGAATGGGACATGTTTCACATTGGAGCAGTATATATTGGCTAACGTGATCGGTTTATCATGCCATGTATGTCTGCCCTCCCAGTCCGCTAACTGGTCAGTGACCATGAAGTGGCTGTTTTTAGCCAGAAGGATGGAAACACCTTTGGATTTGGAGGATGGGCCAGGGGCGTGATAGGCCTTGGGGAAGCGAGGGGACTGGAGCCGTGGGACCGAGCCCTCCCTGAAATGGGTTTCCTGCAAAGACAGGATCAGGCTTTTTGTCTTGCTGCATTTGCCAAAACACTGCTTATCTTTTTGGGTATGTTTAGACCTCGTGCGTTAAGGGAATAGACTTTGAGTGAGAGGGGAATGGAACGCGGCTTGGAGCAAGCCATCTGGGCGTGACTCCTGACCGGGGGTCTCAACAGTCGTCTTACACTATATAAGAGGGAGAGCAGTCGGGGCAAAAGAAGGGAAAGGAGAGGGGAGGGACAGAAGAGGGAGAGAAATAAATAAAAAAAAAAATAAATAAAAGGGGGGGGGGGGGTTTAGGATAAGAAGAGGCACTTAGAGTGTAGGTCTATGAAAGCGTTATTGCCCACAGGCAACCGGGTATGGGTAAATAACTGGAGGGGAGAGCAGGCCAGCTGGATCACCCAAAGGGATAGGGTAATGAGGGAAAACAGATATAGGTCCAAGGGGGGCCTGCCAACCAGGTGTGGGGGAAGAGGCTAGCAGAAGACCTAGTAGAAACCAGAGCCATTGGAGAAAAGCAAGCAGTCAAAAAAAAAAGATCATATCAGTACGGGCCGACACTCCCAGCCTAGGCTGCAATGGGATCAAGGGAGGGTATCCCCCCTCCCTGAGAGACCTCAACGGGAGGGAAGGAGAGCCCGCCGAGGAGGTACCTCAGAATCCAATCTCAGGGGTCGGGTCAGGCCAACATCAACAATCAATAGGGACATAAAGTAGGGATTGCCAGAGGGAGCGACTAGCCCCCATCACCCAAAGTAGGGTGTGAGACCACCCGCCCCCTCCCCCCAGAACCGCCCCAGTCTCCACCCCCATCAGAAGGTGTCATTGTGTGCCCCTTCCCGATGGCGGTGGAGAGCAGACACGTACAGAAAACAGTCAAACATAGCAAGCCCCCAACCATAAGATATGTCAACCAGCTTGATAAGGCTGACTATTGCTAGTCAGACAAGGGAGGATACACTGGCCAACCCGTCCCCAGCCACCCCGGAGCAGGGGGGGGCGTGGAAGGGGGGCAGGTGAGGGGAAACCCCTGGGGTGATTGATCCAATAGTGATCCAATCTGTCCCCCGAGCCGACTGCGAGAGATAATCAAGTCCCCCTCAGACCGCCGGGAGATCACTGCCCCGTCTCTAGGCACAAGGGCGCCTGGCTATAATGAGAGTCTCTCCCGTAACTTTTAATGATGGGGTCAATCTCCAGGGTCCTGGTAAGGGCCCAGAAGGTGACCACAACCCAGAGGTCAGGACCCCTCTGCCCCCCCCACCTCCCCGGGGAGACTCCTGGGATCCGGATTACCCCAGACACAGTCAGCAAAATAGTATGAGGGCATGAACAGGCAATGGAAACAGATTATGCAACATTATTACTAACAGAAATAGACATTTTCGAGACCCGGGGCGCTCAGCCCCCCCCGTGGCGCCATCACCCCACACATGTAGGCTAAGGGCATCTGATCAGTGCGTGCACCACAGCGGGGGACTCGTGCAACCGGGCCAGACCGAGCCCGCCATTGCAAAAGGCTTAAAGAGTCTATAACCTGTGCCTCCATAAACAAAGGAAGCAAAACAAGAAAAAAGCCAAAAAATACAGTCATCTGAACAGGGAATGAAACAATGCAGGTGAGATTAGTAAACCTTGTGCAACACTCCACAGGGTGCGGGAGAAATTAAACGTTAGATGCAGTTTAACCACTTGCTGACCGCAGTCAGACGGCCACAGAGTGGCTCGTTATCACAAACCGCCCTCATATGACGGCAGCTGCGATAACTAGTGCTGTGAGCGCGCGCGCCGCCTCACTGTGTCCAGGGGGGCCAGGGAGCAGGTAGGGCAGACTCAATCGTCGCCGTCTACCCGCGATGGCCCCCCCGCAATGAGAGAACGGAGGTCCGTGTAAGTAAACACGGATCTCCGTTCTCATAGAGGAGGAAGGGCTGTGATCACAGGCTTCCTGTATATGGAAGCCGTGATCACTCCCTTCCCCCAGCCAGGCCAGCCCCCATACAGTTAGAACATGCCCAGGGAACACAGTTAACCCTTAGAGCACCCCCTGCAGGTTAACCCCTTCACTGCCAATGGCATTTACACAGTAATCAGTGCATTTTTATAGCACTGATCGCTGTATAATGCCAATGGTCCCAAAAAAGTGTCAAAACGGTCCGACATGTCTGCTGCAATATCGCAGTTCCACTAAAAATCGCAGATCGCCGCCATTACTAGTAAAAAATAAAAAGTCCAGAAATGAATTCTCATCATCCGTAAACGCGGAAATTTTGCGCAAACTAATCAATAAACGCCAATTGCGATTTTTTTTTTTTACCAAAAATATGAGGAAGAATAAAAATCGGCCAAAACCGATGGAAAAAAAATGTTTTTTTTATATATTTTTTTTTTATTTGTATTTTAGCAAAAAGTAAGAAATTTGGGGGTTTTTTTGCAAAATTGTCGCTCTTCTTTTGTTTATAGCGGCAATCAGAAATAGCGCAGAGGTGATCAAATACCACCAAAAGAAAGCTCTATTTGTGGGGGAAAAAAAGGGCGCAAATTTTGTTTGGGTACGTGTCGCATGCCCGCGCAATTGTCAGTTAAAGCGACGCAGTGCCGAATCGCAAAAAGTGCTCTGGTCCTAAAGTGGGAAATCCTTCTGGGGCTGAAGTGGTTAATGCAATACCAGATTGTGAGGCACCCGAGGCAGAGAACTCAAGTACAGGGAAATCCAATAGTTGGGATAGACTCAGCCTCCCCAGTAGACGAATAGGAGTGAACAGATGACTAAGGAAGCTGTGTCCCTCCAACCTTGCTAGGGTATTCCAAAAGTTAATAAGCCGGATAGGTCTCCCCAGGTGCTCCCTTACAAGGCAAAACTAGTGCCATGTCTCAAGTGCTGCTCATAGCCGCCTGTCCCCATAACAAGCAGACCGCCAGTATCAATAGTAATGAAAAAATGTTCCTCAGGGGTACGGTATAAGGCCTGCTAGTCTCGTTAAGACAAACCCAGTGGAGATAGCAACAAAATCACATCTAAAGCCATTCCTGATGGGGGGGATCAAAAGCATCTGAGGGCAAAGTTAAAAGTCAAGCAAAGGGAGGCAAAAAAGTAATAAACGCCAGCATACAGTTACCAGATCGGGCGAAAGATAAAGATTGGGCCTTGTTCGTGTTCAGTCTTCCATCTCGCACATGATGGTTTTGCTCTCGCAGGCTTCTCAGTGACCATTGCATCTGGATTGTTGCAGGGGGAACCCGAGGAGGACCTCTGACGTCTCTGCCTGTTCCTATGGGATCAGGGAGTGCCCTCCTGCTGAAGCGGGATCCAAGGATCAGGCTGCATGAAGGGGCTAAGCCAGTCAGGTACAGGAACCAGCGGCAGGTTCAGGGTGTCAGAAAATGTCAGTAGATCCATCTGGGTGCGCAGCATGGCCGATCTGTTGCCTAAGGTGGCTACTAGGCAGAAAGGGAATTTCCAGCGATATACAATATTGCGTTCCCTTTAGGCTGTAAGCAGAGGGCGCAGTTCCTGCCTATGCTGTAGTGTAATTGCTGACAAGTCCTGAAAGATCTGCACCGGTCTGCCCCCATGCTGTAGGTGGCCTTGGGTGCAAGCCTGCCGCAAAATCTCCTTTTTGTGTGAAACTAACAAAACAGCACACAATGTACCGGGGGGGGGGGGGGGGGGTTCGGTATCCTGGCCCCTCGGCCTCAGCGACTAGTGGCATCTCTCCAGGTCAATGGGGGCATCGGGCGGCCTGCCTAGTAGGGTGTTGCAGATTGCCCATACTGCCTGCTGAAGCTGGGGGCCCTCCACCATCTCCGAGACCCCCCTAAATCTGAGGTTCCGCCTGTGCCCCCTATTATCTAAATGGCGGTGCATATCAAGCAGGTGTTGTGTCTGCGTGCTTACCGCCTGTTGGACATGCTGAATGGCGGCTGCGTATATCGAGGCCGCCGTCTCCACGTGCTCTAGGCAGGCTGCAACAGAGTGCAAGTCCGACTTCAGCTCGGATATGGCTGCCGTGAGAGTCCCCTTAATGTCGGCTGCGACTGCGTGGAGATCAGCCAGACTACGGAAGGGGGTGGCCTGCGCCCTGTGTGCCGCTTCGCTCACCTGGTGTGCGTAGTCTGGTGTTGGAGATCTGTAGACCAAGAGACGGAGCGCGCGGATCACACGTCCATCTCGGTCCGCTACCAGGCCATGCCCCCATAAAAGACTTAACAACTTAAGGGCCGCCCGCCGCCATCATATGTCGCTACTTTGACGTGGAATACCGTTGTTATGGTAGCAGATAGCTACCATAACCCCGGTATTTTTTTTTTTTAGGGGGTGGCCTTCTTTCAAATAAATGTGGTCTCTGCTGCAGATTTGCCGCGAGATTACTTTTATCGGGGGTTGGGAGAGGGCCCCCCTGCCACTTTGCGGTCAACTCTGCCGCTTACCAGATCCACCGCTTACCAGATCCGTCGGTAGCAGCGGAGACGATCGGGTCCGCTCCCTTCACTGCCTGGAAGCGATTGAGGGCAAGATGGTGCCTGCTCGGCTACATGGCGTTTAAGGGTGAAAGCGACGTCAACACGTCACTTCCCCCCAATGCTCTTAAATGAGACATTTTTTTTTTCAAGTTACATTTTTTTTTAATTGCATTTTAGTGTAAATATGAGATCTGAGATCTTTTTGACCCCCAGATTTCATATTTAAGAGGTTCTGTCATGCTTTTTTTCTATTATAAGGAATGTGAGATATCGCCGTGATTGCTATAGCGAGAGCAGTAGACCTCCTCTGTAACTCAAAACTGGTAATCCGCAGAAAATTTTAAACTTCACCGATGGAGATTTTTTAAGTGCCAAAGTCTGTCACCATCCCACAAGCGGGCGCAATTTTGAAGCATGACATGTTGGGTATCAGTTTACTCAGCGTAACATTATCTTTCTAAAAAAAATTGGGCTAACTTTACTCTTTTACTCTTTACTCTTTTCTTATTTTTTTAAACCAAAAAAGTGAATTTTTTCAACAAAAATTGAGTTTTAATAGCGCTGCGCAAATAAAGTGTGACCAAGTATTGCAAAAAACGCTATTTTATTCTTTAGGGTGTTATAAAAAAATATATAATGTTTGGGGGTTCTAAGTAATTTTCTAGGAAAAAAAAATGATTTTAACTTGTAAACACTGAATCTCAGAAAGAGGCTCTGTCCTTAAAGCGGAGGTCCGCCAGGGAAAAAATAATAGGACACTTACCTGTCCTGGAGTCCAGCGATGTCGGCACCGCCGCTGATCTTCGGATTGGGGGTCGGGTGCAGTCGCGTCCATTGCGGGTAAGGGAACCCGGACGTGTAACATTACAGCTTCACGCCGGGCACCTTACTGCGCATGCGCGAGGCTCCGCTGTGCTCTGCTATTGGCCAGGCGGCCAGTAGCAGAGCGAGGAGGGAGCCGGGCTGCTGATGTCAGCGGCCGCAGCGGCCAGCCAGAGCTCCCGGATGTGTGGAAAAGGACACCTGTCTAAATACAGGTGTCCTCTCTCCCCCCGAAAGGTGCCAAATATGACACCTGAGGGGGGGGGGGGAATCTAACCAGCAAAAGTTCCACTTTTGGGTGGAACTCCGCTTTAAGTGGTTAATATAAAAAAGAAGGTGGTAAAGTCTTTAAATAAAACACTGACTTCATGCCTACAAATCCTATGAAGGATGACCATCAATACATTTTGCTTCGATTAGACTAACATGGCAACTAATGCAGATATGTGGTGTTGGGACATTTGCCCACATAGTTATGAGAGTAATTAGCAGCTATTGCACATTTTACATGTCCATAGGAACTTTCCATCAGTGTGTCACAGTATTCCAAATTGGTGTACGAAATGATTTTATATCTCTAAACATATGACAAATTACACAACTGACAAAAAATGCTGCGTGTATGACTTTTGAATTGTCTTTTCCAGAATTCAGTTATAGATTTTAGTAAGAATATATTTTTACTTATATTTGTGTGACTTTTTTTAGGATTTCAAACTTTTGTTAACTTTTTTTTTTTTTCACTGAATGTGGTTTGTAAAATTTTAAAATTACTCTACTGTAAATGCTTAAAGGAGAAATTTGGGATTAAGAAAAATCAAACATTTATACACACCTAGGTGGATGCAGCATCAATCTGATGCTGCAAAGCAACAAGATGTGATCATTTTCAAGGGGGGTGATTATATTTTATGCCCACTGTATTAGTTAAATTTGCTTCCCCATGTTCATATTAGTTCATATATATTTTTTTTAAACATTACCAAACATATTTTTTATCGGTATACATCAAGTTTATCTCTTTTATACGTATAGATAAAATATTATTGAAAACACTAAACATTTCCTTTAAAGTGAAATTCAAGGTACAAGAAAAAAAAAAAAAGATAATATTTAGTAAAGACACTTATTTTACATATTAAAAAAAATAAAAAAACCTAGAATTGAAATAAAAAGTTGGGTCAGGTTGCATGATCTGCATGTCTCAATTTCTATTTCAAATGTTGAAGCCAATAAAAAAAATTGCGGAAAAGGTTCATGTTGGCAAGTCATGATATAGTCGCATTACACTGGGAGGAGGTTCAACAAGTCACTCAGCTGGCATAACACAGGAAGGTACTGTGATGCCAATCATCCTTTATCAGCAAAAGATTTTCTGTCACAGAAGGGTTACATTTCCAATGGCTACTGAGAGCCATAAAGCGTAAAATTGCTCCTATTTTATTGCAGCACACACACTACAATGCACAGAAGCTGTTGCCCAGAGATTTAGTGCCTGGTAAAGTTAAAGCAAGTTGATTAAAAGGACAGATGAAAAAAATTGCCTTGACTTCCACTTTAATGTTAAAATCACCTCATATTTCCAGGAATGTCATCTCGATTAAGCAGGTATGGAAACTATTACCTGAGATGCTCATATTCTGGAATTAAAGACTTTCAAATACACATACAACATTTGAAAGCCTACAGTGATGGTATAGTTTAATTTCTGTCAGTGGTACTTTGTACATTGCTCCATTGCAACAACGATACTATATAATACATAAGCATGCATCCCGTGTGTGTGACGTGTAACATTCAACCAAATTGGCATTACACATGGATATGAAGAACTTTCCACTATGTGTGCAGCAAACACATTATCATTTAAACCTCATGGACCAGAACAGAACACTAGTAAAAGGAAAAACTAGCCACCCCCTTGTCCCTGGGACAGCACTAAAATGCTGTCACAGATAGTGGTACAGGTAGATCCAAACTTCAAGATGCCAGTGAAAGGGATACTACCCCACTCCAAGCCACCAGCCAAAGTTAAAAAATGGGTGTTCACCAGGACTTGTTACACGATAGAGGACAGATCTTCAGCAAGAAAGTGGGGCTTCGTATCACTTGATCCTGCCCCTTCCAAATTTATTGTGCCTGGTCTGACTCTGTTCAGCACCACCATCCATGCATTTCAATCATTACAGGTAAAGCTGCTTTCACATGCTATATTACAGGCAGTCAATTTGAGGTTCTGAACTTGGATCTATGAGTTAGAGAATTGGGGTAGCATTGTTTTACCCACTTGTAGCTCCAAGCTTCTAGGATTTTCTTGTTAAATATATTTATAGGTTTACAGCAGTGGGAAGGCACTTTAATTAAGCTGGCCACACATGGATCTATATTTGGCTAGTCCAGCAGGGACCGGCCAAATTGCAACTCATGTATGGGCAGGCTGTTTGTACACAAGGCAATTTATCGGTCGCATTGTGTACAATTGGTCTGTCGTTTTTTTCTCAAAACTATCAGTGCTGCCGGCTATTGCCCACAGCCCTCATTATTGAATTCTGATGGTGGGGATGGCTTCCCACTGTCAGAATAGAATACCCCAGCAGGAAAGATTCTCCCATCCTCTTTATGAATATTGGGAATCAGATCATTTTTTTTCGTTCAACCCCTTGGTTGAACACACATTAGAGGTAGTATAGCCAACCGGCTAGTAAGCCAGATTAAACACAACATAACACAGCAAAGTGCAGTAACAAAGAGCTCAGAAACAGTCAACCGATGCTCAGATCAACTATATTTTGCACACTTTTGCCTGCAAAAAGATGTGCATTTATTTTTATTGGAAAAGGTGAACTTATCCTTTAACTAGAGAAAAGAAAAAACAGGTCTCCTGCTATGCAAGACAGAGTTGTCCTGGGTGGCACTGTGTAAATTTCAGGATTGGATAGAAGGAATGCAAATCCTTTGTAAGGTGAAACCACTCAAATATATACATTTTTACTATTTAGTTATTTTCCTGGAATTAAAGTGATGGTAGTGCACAGAGTAATGTCTTATTATACTCCTATTTTGGAGTCCCCCGCTGGTGCTCCCCACTCGTTCTTTCCTGTGGGCACCCCCTCAGCAAGCTGTGTGCTGAGGGGGCACCCATGTGGGCGGGCTCCCGAGCCAGGCTGTTTGTTTCCATATACACGCACAACATGGGCCAGTCACTTCCCCTGCTTCTTCCTCACAGAATTTGACTGACAGCAGCAGGAGCCTCTGAGACAAGAAAGCAAAGGAGCAGCACAGAGATGGATTGGTAAGAGGCGCCAGGTAAGTATTTGGGAACGGGGGGATAGTAAGACAGGTAAAGGAGTGTTTATTACCTTAATGCAGGCAATGCATTAAAGTAAAAAATGGTTTGAGCTTAGAGCTTGGGTTTAGCAAACCAGTCCTCAGGAGGGATGTGCTAGAACTGTAGAGAGACCAGAGAAGGGCAACAAAACTAATAAGGGGACTGGAGCACTTCAGTTATGAGGAATGATTACTAAACATTAAACTTGTTCTCGCTGAGAGGCTTAACCACTTCCTTACTGGGCACTTAAACCCC
>BLSH010328900.1:348795-370716 GCA_018402905.1 Glandirana rugosa
TCTTCTTGTTCGCGTCTCTCCTCTTCTCGACCGTATCCATCTTCTGCGGCCTCGACTCGGACTCTGAAATTGGGGAGGTCTAGGCGCGATAACGGCTTCATGCCGAGGTCGCGCCTAGACTTTACGGGCCCGCTGCAGGTACCTGCAGCGGGGGAAATTGGCGGGGGGCGGGCGTTAGCGCCCGCGCGACGGGCCTAAAAGACACTAGCGACACAGGGAACCTGTGTCGGTTAGTGTCTAGCACCATTTACCGGTTAGTGTCGCCGGTAAATGGTGTAGTTGTCGCCCAGGTTACTTGGGTCGTAATGCGGGCGGGGGGCGGTTAAAGGGGGCGACGTCCATGGACGTCGCCCGGGCATTTCAGATCCGCGCTGGAGCCGTACTTCGGCAATAGCGCGGATCTGGAGGGGTTAAAGTCTCAGGCTCAGCTCCGGCGTCTTCTACCTATGCCAGCTCTTCTCCTCTCTGCGCTTGTTCTTCTGCCGGGTCTTCTCCGTTGTCTCCTCCCTCTGTTCTTCTTCCGATGTTGACTCGACACGATCGCCCAGTGTAATGCTGGGTCCGCCATGTCCAAGGACATATATTGGCATGGGGTGGGGCCACCAGCTGACATCACATGGAGGCTCCACGCCCTTGTAATGTCACCATCCAGGGTGGGTCCTCCGGATGACGTCAGCGGGTGGCCCCGCCCCATGCCAATAAAAGTTGTTGCGCGCGGTGGACCCAGCATTACAACGGGAGATTGCGTCGAGTCAACATCGGAAGAAAAGACCCAACAAAAGAGTGAGAAGACAGAAGACCCGGCATAAGAGGGAGAAGAGAAGACAGCGCAGAGAGGAGAAGAAGAGGCAGAGGGAGAAGACATTGCCAGAGCTGATTTTATTAATGCCGGGTCTTCTGTCTTCTCGCTCTTTTGCAGAGTCTTCTGTGTAATGCTGGGTCCGCCGTGTGCAAGGACTTAAATTGGCATTGGGCGAGGTCGCCCCCTGACTTCATTTGGAGGCCCCACCCCTTTGTGAAGCCACCGCCCCCTCATTCCCCAGACGGTGACATTACAAGGGGTGGGGCCTCCGAATGATGTCAGCGGGTGACTCGGCCTCATGCCAATATAAGTCCTTGGACACGGCGGACCCAGCATTACATCGGGATATCACGTTGAGTCAACATCAGAAGAAAAACAGAGGGAGAAGACCCGGCAAAAGAGCGAGAAGACAGAAGTCCCGGCAGAAGAAGGAGAAGATAAGACAGCGCAGAGAGGAGAACAACCAGCAGAGGGAGAAGACATCGCCGGAGGAGGGAGAAGACACTGGAGCTGATTTAATAAAATGCTTTAAAAACCTGTGTAGTGTTTATTTTTGTCACTTTTTTTTTTAGGTAAATAGGTAAGGGTACAACTCCACTATATAGTCAATCGAGATCTGGGACCAAGGTTGCTTCGGGATGGGTAATGGAGTCAGCAGACCCCAAGCTTTAGACCTCTCAGTCTTACTCTCGGCACAGACAGGGCAGGCACTCACATAGTCCTTACAGTCCTTGTTCAGGTGAGGCCACCAGAATGAGCGCTCTGTCGTCTTACGACCCCCAAAGTGACCGGCTAGTTTGAGGTTGTGGCAGAGTTCAAACGCTGCTAGGCGCAGCTCCTGCGGGATGAAGAGTCGGTTGCCTGACAGCCACCACAGCCCGTCCTTTATGGTGAGCCCTTGATCCGGCGGCATGGTGCGACCGACTAAGGATCGTCTGATCCAGGTAAGGAAGTCCTCTTGTGTCAGCAGAAAACTATTGGCAGGTAGGATGGTGTCTGAGGGAGAGGGATCTCCCGGGTCATGGAACATTCTGGACAGGGCGTCTGGCTTCACATTTTTAGACCCAGGCCTGTATGTTATGTGCATTTGGAACCTCGAGAAGAATAGTGCCCACCTTCTCTGGCGAGGTTTAAGCCTCCTGGCGGTCTGCAGGTACTCGAGGTTCTTATGGTCTGTGAAGACCAGAACAGGGTGAGTCGCTCCTTCTAGGAGGTACCACCATTCCTCCAGGGCGGATTTGATTGCCAGCAGCTCTCGGTCACCGACGTCTTAATTCCTTTCAGGGGGTGAGAGCTTCCAGGAGAAGAAGGCAATGGGATGGAGCACGGCCTTAGGGCCTCGTCTCTGGGAGAGAACTGCTCCCACTGCTGTCTCTGATGCGTCCACCTCAAGGACATAAGGCAGAGCCGGGTCTGGGTGTTTGAGGATGGGAGCAGAGGTGAACAGTTCTTTAAGTCTTGTGAAAGCCTCTTGAGCTTCAGGAGTCCAACGGAAACGTGAACCCTGTTTCGTGAGCTGGGTGATGGGCGCAATGACCGCCGAGAATCCCTTAATGAACTTTCTGTAGAAATTTGTGAATCCTACAAACCATTGGACACCCTTTCTGTCGACTGGCACAAGCCAGTCTAAGATGGCTGAGACCTTCTGCGGGTCCATGGTTATCCCTGTGACCAAAATGTCAAAGCCGAGGAAGGAGATGCTGGTGCGTTCAAAGGGGCATTTCTCCGCCTTGGCGTATAGGCAATGTTGCCGAAGGCGGGCAAGCACACATCTCACATGCCTGCGATGTTCTTCCAGGGAAGGGGAGAAGATTAAGATATCGCCCAGATAGATCACAACAAATTGGTCAAGATAGTCTCTGAAGATATCGTTCACCAGGTGTCGGAACGTAGTGGGGCATTGCAAAGTCCAAATGGCATAACTAGGTATTCATAGTGACCAAACCTGATTCGAAAGGCCGTCTTCCACTCACCCCCTTCCCGTATGCGGATGAGGTTGTACGCCCCGTGGAGGTCCAACTTTGTGAACATGGCTGCAGTTCATAGCCTCTGGAAAAGTTTGGGGACCAGAGGCAGGGGGTACCTGTTCTTGATGGTGATCCTGTTAAGATCCCGGTAGTCTATACAGGGCCTGAGGGATCGGTCTTTTTTCTCCACAAAGAAGATTCCTGCACCGGCGGGTGAAGTAGATGGTCTGATGAACCCCTTTTCCAGGTTCTCGTCAAGGTAGGCCTTGAGGGTCCCTAGCTCTACCTCAGACAAGGGGAAGATCCGACTGAAAGGGACCTCAGCTCCAGGCAAGTCAATCGGACAGTCATATGACCTATGCGGTGGGAGGACATCAGCTCCCTTCTTATTGAACATGTCCAGAAAGTCATGGTAAGGTACAGGTACAGTCAGGCGGGTGTCCTGGTCGTGTTCAGTGCCCAGACAGTATAGGTGATGGGGTCTCAGAAGGTGATAGACAGTGCTGAAGCCAGTAGGGTGAACTGAACTGCACTTCCCCTGTGGCCCAGTCAATGTGGGGGTTGTGCATCCGGAGCCAGGGGAGGCCCAAAATGACTGGAAATAGGGGGGACACAATGGCGTCCAGCAGTAGAAATTCTAAGTGCCCCCCCTTCCAACTTGGCGGGAATAGGAATGGTCTCCTGAGTGACGTGACCCGGATTTAATAGTGGTTCCATCAGCCAGCTGGATGACCATGGGATGGTCCTTGGGTCGAAGTGGGATCTGGTGGTTGGCTGCAAAAGTGACATCGACAAAGCAACTGCAAGCTCCTGAATCGATAATTGCCTGCAGCCGGGTAACCCCACTGGGAAGCTGTAGTGACAGAGAGATGACCAGATGAGCTTTGTTGCTTGGTATGTGCATCAGGCTTTCCTGGGTCGGAGTGGTCCATTTGCCGGCCTTAGCGGGGCAGTTCTTTACCAGATGCCCAGGCTCTCCACAGTATAGGCAGAGGCTGAGGACCATGCGTCTCTGGCGCTCTTCTGAGGTCAATGGTGGGCAGGGGAAACTGGTTTGTATGGGTTTGGACGGGTCTGGTAGAATGGAGGAGGCGGCCGGACTGGAATCAGGAAAGCTGGGATTTCTGGGCATCATCCCGGTAAGGTGTGCAGCCCCCATGGACCTCTCAACCCTGCGTTCCCATAGGCGCCGATCAATCTGTATGGACAGATCGACCAGGGTGTCAAGGGTAGGAGGCACCACAACGCGAGCCAGCTCGCCCTTAAGAGGCCCAGCCTGAATTGATGATGGAGGGCCGCCTCGTTCCAGGCTGTGTCAGCGATCCAGCGCCGAAACTCGGAAACGTATTACTCCATTGTACGGTGGCCTTGCTAGTCTCCGAGGCTTTCTGCTCCAATAGCTGATGGGCCCATGCTTGCGGTTCTTCCAAGAGCAGTGAAATCACCAGCCCCACCTTAGTCGCCTCCACTGAGAAAGTCTGGGGTTGGAGAGCGAGATATAACTCGCATTAAGTACGGAAGCTCCGGAACTTCCGGTGGTGCCCCGAAAACCGCTCTGGCAAAAGCACATTGGGCTCCATGGGCAGAGCAACAATGGTGCATGGAGAAGACTGACGGGGATCAGCTGGAACTGACGTGGAGAGCTCCCGGATACTCCCTTCCAGATAGGTGTACCCCTCTTGGAGGGTCCTTATGGCGTGAGTGAGGCCAGCCAGGTGCACACTCAGATCGTCCATGGGAGAGGTCCCCTGCGCAGACTCGGGCATGGCTGTCCGTTACTGTCACGTACCTGGTGGTCGAGTCTGACTTGTGCAGGGGACAACCTCTCTTGCGGCCCTAGTTCAAGGACCCCTTGTAGTGGGGACAGGGAATCCTGGAGCACAGGGGGGCATGAGGGCTGGATATAGTCTCTGATGGCAGCTGAGAATCCGCTGGAGCTCGTGCAACAGAAGGATAGTGATGTAGGCCGGGTCGTTAACAGGCTGGCGGTGAAGTACAGAAGGATCAGGCAGGTGGGCGGTCGAGTTCAGGCAGCGTCGGCAACGTGCGGGCAACAAAGGTACAAAGGAGCAGGCAATGAGTAGTCGTAGACAGGCCGAAGGTCAGGGCAGGCAGATAGCAAACAAAGTCCAAGGGGAGCCGGGGTCACAGATACAGGAAGTCACTTCAGAGTAGCTCACAGGTCACAGGATACTGGAACGCTGTAGAACGGACAGCATCCGCTGCAGGTTCTCCCATGCATCAAATAGGGCCGTTCTGGCACCACTTCCGGTGGGTGCGCGAATGGATGTGTGCGCACCACCGCAGAAGACTGCAAAAGGCACCCATGGCCACAAACAAAAGGTATTACCAGAGCAGCATCAAAACAGATTTTGCATTTTAGAATGATTTTTATCTAGCCCAAATCACACTCTTATGCCTGGGCCCGCCGTTGCACTGGTTGCCACTCTGGTCGTCTTGGGTGAGCTCATTGGACCACTACCAAAACACTGTTTTTCCAATGCTTGATGTGTAGGTATATGTTGTCAGTTATTTATCTTTTTGGCTTATTGAAGTAACGCTATGCTCCTTTTTAGACTGGGCATGTCTCCTCCTCCTGAAGAAGTGGCTATAGCCGCAAAATTTGTTGAGTGCCCACTGATGTGTTGCTTTCCCTACATTTGCCACCTGGAGAACCTTTGCTATTGCAAATTCGGAAACCCCAGCAGGACTAGAGGGAAGCTTTGCTATCCACTGGTTGTAGCATCTTTGTAAAGATTTTGTTCTTACAGGGCCCCTGATAGAAATCATGGGCCCCGTACAGCCTTACTGACGGGCCCCCTTTAGCCCCACCTGACTCCACGCCTCTCCCCTCCTTCAGCCCCACCCCTGGCACCTCCCCAGAGCCTGCTATAAACAAAGAAAGACGGAAAATTGTGAAAACATTTTTTTTTACTTTCCGCTATAAAACATACAATAAAAATGTAAAAAAAATCTAATTTATTCATCAGTTTAGGCCAATATGTATTCTGCTACATGTTTTTGGTAGAAAAAAATCTCAATAAGCGTATATTGATTGGTCTGTGCAAAGGTTATAGCGTGCCATAATGTATATGGTTATCAGTGATGTACCCTTTACTTTTTAATACCTTTATAAATGATATTGGGTCTGGGATTAAAATGACCATTTCAGTGTTTGCAGATGACACCAAGCTGTGCAGTGGAATAACGTCCTTACAGGATGTCTCAAACATACAAGCTGACCTCAACGAACTGTTTAATTAGGTGACTATGTAGCAAATGAGGTTTAATATTGATAAATATAAAGTTATGCACTTGGGGTCTAAGAACATGCATGTATCATACATACTAGGGGAGTATAGCTGGGGGAATCCATAGTGGATTAGGATCTGGGGGTTTTGCTAGATCATAAGCTTAATAATGGCATGCAATGCCAAGCTGCGGTTTCCAAAGCGAGTAAAATCCTTTCTTGTATCAAGATAGGTATGGACCCCAAAGAGAGAATATGAAGCTCAGTTTTGGACACAGTTCTCAAAAAGGATATCGGGGAACTGAAAAAAGCGCAGAGTTGAGTAACCAAACTGATAAAAGGCACGGAGGTGATATGAGGAAAGATTAGAGGAGCTGAATTTATTCTCACTTGAGAAGAGGAGATTAAGGGGGGGTATGATCAACATGTACAAATGCATAAGTGGTCCATAAAGTGATATTGTGTTGAGTTATTCACTTTAAGGTCATCTCCAAATACGGAAAGGTTTCTTCACAGTTAGAGCTGTGAAAATGTGGAATAGACTCCCTTCAGTAGTGGTTCTGGTCAGCACGGTAGATTGCTTTAAAAAAAATGCCTGGACTCTTTGCTTGATGTACATAACATAATTGGCTACTAACATTCATAGCTAAAATGCCTCTCGGGGGATCAGGAAGGAATCCCCCCTCCACCCCGCAATAGCAAATTGGATCATGCTTTGCTGGGGTTTTTTGCCTTCCTCTGGATCAACTGTGGGTGAAGGATTGTGTATACGGGATTATATGGTTATATATATTTTTTCTATTTTTGTTTGGTTGAACTAGATGGACTTGTGTCTTTTTTTCAACCTGACTAACTATGTAACAATGTATGTGCTGCAGAGACCATCCCATCCATGCCAATGCCATGCCATAATGTGTATGTGCTGCGGAGACCGTGCCATCCATGCCAATGCCATGCCGTAATGTGTATGTGCTTTAGAGACCATGCCGTCCATGCCAATGCCATGCCATAATGTGTATGTGTTGCAGAGACCATGCCAATGCCCTAATGTGTATGTCACCTGCTGCAGACAGAGACAGATACAGTGTAATTATTAGATCTTGTCTGAATCCCAAGCAAGGACACACCTCTGTTAGAAACTGGCAGCCACACAAACCATTTCCTCTTTGTTCCAGCTGCTGCCTGGACAAATGTCAGCTGAGCTGCCTCCTCTGTCGTTCACCTCACAGCTTCTCCAGTCTCAGGCAGAGTGAGGAGCTGATCAGAGGAAGATAAATCAAACCGCAAGGGAAGGCAATATGCAGGCAGGTGGCCGGGACTTGTGCCAAGATCAACATGTGGAGTGGGCACAGCGTGGAATTGACATGCGCCCGAAACAGAACAAATAGTCCCTCCCACCACACACCCACTATCACATTACAGAGGGAGAGAGGGACCCAGAAAATAGATAAAAAAAAAACCCAACGAAGTTAGGAGGGGGGCAGGGGGTCGGATCATGGTTGTAATTCAGAAAGGTTTTTTTTTTTATTTTGCACTCTGTTCAGATTGTCTGGGCCCCTCTGCTGAGCCGAGGTCGCCGCGCCCGGAACAACAGGGCCGGTTGTACTGGCTTATCAGCAGCCCTGTGTTCTTAAAGCAGAGTTCCACCCATTTTTTTAACATTGTCTGTGCTGCAAGCACTTATCTCCTAGTTTTCACAATGGCCATTTTCATTTTTTTTTAATGCTTGTAAATACCTTGAATTTGTATTTATTCGTGACTTCCGCCCCTTCCTAGGCTAGGCGATTAAGTCACTAGGCGATTTGCAAGGGTTCCTGGGATAGCAGCGTCAAGTATCCCAGAGAAATCGCGTGAGATTTCCGTATAGGATATGACAACAGGCAGGAAGCTAGGCGGTGAACATCATGAGAGAGCGGCTCTACCTTCTCTGCTAACAGGAGAAAGGGAGGAGGGTGGTGAGCGGGGGAAACATTCTGACAGCCGCCTCCCCATCTTTCACGCCACCTCTGCCTGATTTCAGATAAACTGCAGCCCACTCGCTCTGTCACCAATTCACTGATGGGAGGGGGGAAGGGAACCCACTACAACTACCAGAGCTGGGTGCGTTCCTCCCCCCATCAGTGAAGTGATGACAAAGCCAGCCAGCTGCAGCTGGAGAGGACAAACAGTGCGTGGCTTCAGCCACCCGCCCTGGGGATTACATCTAGTGACAGGGAACACACTGAGCAGCAGCAAAATACTGTATTGAAGAAAAAATATGGCCAGCCACAACCGCAGTGCGGGAGGTGTTTTAAGGGGCGATTGAATGCCTGAGCACACATTATCTTCTTCTCTTCTCCTGTCCCGTCCTGATTGACAGGTTGCTATAGCAATGGGGCGGGAACTTCCACCGATGCTGACATTGCTATAGCAACCTGTCAGGAAGAAGGACGGCCTCCATGAGGCATTACTGAGCATGAGATCAGAGGTGCATGATGGGAAGGCAGACAAACAGATATCCAGGAAATGTATACAGGAGGGCTTCAGATGCCCACAAGTAGAATGGAACCTGCCTGCTTCCGAGATCAGTGAGTAAAAAAATATTTTTAAACAAAGTAAAAGCACAAAAAATATGACATCTTAGAAATGTTCATTTACAGGTTATGGCAATCACAGAACAGTCTTAAAAAAAAAAAAAAAAAAAAAAAGTTCGGGGGACTGGAACTCCGCATTAATCAAATAATTGTAATAAATGTTGATATATTTTTATAAATATGGTTTTGCTTCCGGTCTTTGGGGTACTGGGGAAATCCATGACCCTTTGGGCTGTTTTCAGTGCCTTGCGAATCAGTTAGGATGCGGTACCCTGCTATTTTATATTATTATTATATTAGAGCCTCAGTCAGAATCATGTTGTCAGGTCCAGGATAAAACAACAACTAAAATCACCAATATATAGGCTAAATCCAGTATAATAGCTTTGTTTGCAAAGTCATATTCATTCGTAAACCTATGGCAAGAAAAAGCTTTCAGAGCTTCTGATCTCCACATTCAAATATACTACCACTGGACAAACACCATACAGTATCTCAAAAAAGTGAACACACCCCTCACATTTGTGTAAGTATTTTATTATACCTTTTCATGTGACAACACTGAAGAAATTAAACTTTGCTACAACTTAAAGTAGTGAGTGTACAGCTTACAGTGTAAATTTGCTGTACCCTCAAAATAAATCAAAACACAGCCATTAATGTCTAAACCGCTAGTAACAAAAGTGAGTACACTTCCTAAAAGAAAATGTCCAAATTGGGCCCTAAGTGTCAATATTTTGTGTGGCCACCTTATTTTCCAGCACTGCCTTAACCTTCTTGGGCATGGAGGTCACCAGAGCTTCACGGGTTGCCACTAGAGTCCTTTTTCATTCATCCATGACAACATCACGGAGCTGGTGGATGTTAGAGACCTTGCGCCCCCCCACCTTCCCTTTGAGGATGCCCCACAGATGCTCAATAGGGTTTAGGTCTGCAGACATGCTTGGCCAGTCCATAACCGTTACCCTCAGCTTCTTTAGCAAGGCAGTGGTCGCCTTAGAGGTGTGTTTGGGGTTGTTATGTTGGAATACTGCCTTGTGGCCCAGTCTCCAAAGGGAAGGGATCATGCTCTGCTTCAGTATGTCAAAATAAATGATGGCATTCATGGTTCCCTCGATGAACTGTAGCTCCCCAGTGCCGGCAGCACTCATGCAGCCCCAGACCATGACACTCCCACCACCATGCTTGACTGTAGGCAAGACACACTTGTCTTTGTACTCCTCACCTGGGTCCACACACGCTTGACACCATCTGAACCAAATACGTTTATCTTGGTTTCATTCTAGGATGGCAGCCATGCAGACCAATTTGATGCAGTATGCGGCATATGGTCTGAGCAGTGACAGGCTGACCCCCCCCCCCAGTCCTTCAACCTCTGCAGCAATGCTGGCAGCACTCATACATCTATTTCCCAAAGACATCCTCTGGATATGACCCTCAGCACGTGCACTCAACATCTTTGGTTGACCATGGCGAGAGTGAAACCTGTCCTGTTAAACTGCTGTATGGTCTTAGCCACCATGCTGCAGCTCAGTTTCAGGGTCTTGGCAATCTTCTTATAGTCTAGGCCATCTTTATGTAGAGCAACAATTCTTTTTTTCAGATCCTCAGAGAGTTCTTTGCCATGAGGTGCCATGTTGAACTTCCAGTGATCAGTATGAGAGAGTAAGAGCGAGAACAATAAATGTAAAACACCTGCTCCCCATTCACACCTGAGACCTTGTAACACTAACGAGTCACATGACACCAGGGAGGAAAAATGGCTAATTGGGCCAAATTTGGACATTTTCACTTAGGGGTGTACTCACTTTTGTTGTCAGTGGTTTAGACATTCATGGCTGTGTGTTGAGTTATTTTGAGGGGACAGCAAATTTACACTGTTATACAAGCTGTACACTCACTACTTTACATTGTAGCAAAGTACCATTTCTTCAGTGTTGTCACATTAAAAAGTATAATAAAATATTTACAAAAATGTGAGGGGTGTACTCACTTTTGTGAGATACTGTAGATACGCCTCATATCATTACATCATATTTATTTTTGAAGAGCAAGACGTGAGGTAAAATGGCTTCAACTGGGATAATGCAATAAAACCATAACAAAGTAGCAAAGTGTAAGGGTGACTGTCAGATACTCATGGACACTTGTTTCTCCATTTGGGGAGGCTAACCCTCACTTTGAGCTTGGTCATATGGGCAGAAAGTGAGAAGGAACACAGAAAGCCATTCCCACTTTCTGTTCTACTTACAGCAGCATGTACAGTTGTGCTCATAAGTTTACATACCCTGGCAGAATTTATGATTTCTTGGCCATTTTTCAGAAAATATGAATGATAACAAAAACTTTTCTTTCACTCATGGTTAGTGTTTGGCTGAATCCATTTATTATCAATCAACTGTGTTTACTTTTTTTTAAATCATAATGACAACAGAAACTACCCAAATAACCCTGATCAAAAGTTTACATACCCCAGTTCTTAATACCATGTATTGCCATCTTTAACCACTTCCACACAGCGCGCAGTATATTTACTGCGGCAGTATGGACGTGTACCGTGAATCACCCTAAATAAACAGCGATTTGCGGAGTGGCCGCTAGGGGACGAGCCGCGATAAGCAGCCAGAGCCAAAAGAATGGGGAACCACGGATGTAAACATGGCGGTTCCCCATTCTGACACTGGGGACATAAGAGATCTACTGATCCCTGTCACTGGGATCAGTTAGATATCTTATGCCCATAGCAGCCCAGCCCCCATACAGTTAGAACAAGCCTAGGGAATACAGCTAACCCCTAGATCTCCCCCTGCAGGTTAACCCCTTCACTGCCAATGGCAATTACACAGTAATCAGTGCATTTTTATAGCGCTGATGGCTGTATAAATGCCAATGGTCCCAAAAAAGTGTCAAAATGGTCCAACATGTCCGCCCCAATATTGCAGTACAATTAAAAAATTGCAATTGTTAAATATACCACCCGGGTAAAGAACCCTACTGCTGTCATCCCTTATTAGATAAGTAGTACTAAGGGGTCCCCCCTGAGAGGTTGGGATTTTTACAGGCAGACCGAGTATTATAAACCAAAGTTTTTTTATATAAAATGTACAAATTCATTCATATACATTAAAATAGTACAGTCATCAAGGGTGAGCATAAAAGGTTTGTAGCACTTAAAAACAAAGAATTGTTACAACTACGAATGATGGTTGACATTGCACTTCTCCGGAGCCCGACGCATTTCAGGATGAACCTTTCTTCAGGGGCCGTACTGGAGAAGTATAGATAGTACAACAAGTGTTCAAGTGTTTAGACAATACTCAAAAGTACAAGTGCAAAAAACATCACAGGAGTATTTCACAATGGGTACCTTAGGAGAGTGTCACCATATTCATGTATGTAAAGCATCAAACCACAATGGCCATGTTGATGAAAGCCAAGAATGACTGACCTAGAAAGAACTGGGCGGTCACAAAAGTGCCGCTGCCACCACCTTGCCTCCACGGTCACCACTGAGCCTCAATTTACACCAAACCGAGCATCCAAAGGTCCCCGCTGGAGCTGATGGTTACAGGTGCATGTGTTGCACCCAACAGAATAAGTGTCAGGGTGACCGACAGTCTGAAAAAATGATAACAGAAAAAAATAATAATAAATAAAATGTATAACCCCCATTTACTATCTCTCACAGCACCAAATACAGCCCCTTCTTCCATACTGTTTGTGGCTGATAAAATTAGGGAGGCATTGGATAAGTCTGACCTATCGAGGAAACACAAGAAATTTTTGCTGAAGTGTTTGGAATTTTGCTTACTGAACAATTATTTTTGGTATGAAGGGCAACATTATTTACAAGTCAGGGGAGTTGCGATGGGGGCTCGATTTGCTCCCAGTGTGGCCAATCTATTTATGGCCCACTGGGAGGAAGAGGTGATTTTTTCCCATCGTCCCCCCCAACTGATTTGTTGATGATCTCATTCTGGTATGGAAGGGTGAATTGTCTGATCTCGAAGTCTTTATGACCGAGATGAATGACAATTCTAAAAACATTGTCATGACCTGGAACGTTGATTTTGAACATATGGTATTCCTGGATCTGGAGATCTTCAAGGAGGGGGATGTATTCAGATTCAGGAACCACTTCAAACTGACGGACAGGAATTCGTACATCCCTTTAACGAGCTGCCACCATAGGAACTGGCTCACTAACATTCCGAAGGGTCAATTTGTGCGCCTTCGGCGCAATTGCTCATTGGAAGATGATTATAAATCTCAATCGGAAGTCCTGATACATAGGTTTCTGGAAAAGGGCTATGATCACGACCAGGTTTGCCATGAAAGAGACAAGGTTTTAAACTTGGATCGTGATAGTATGCTAAGTAATCCACCCAGGGTAGTTGAAGCAGGGAAAAGTGAATTCAGGATTATTCTGGATTACAGTATACAACACAAGAAGGTGGAGAGGATTATCCAGAATCATTGGCCCATTCTTAAACAGGACCGGGTTCTAGGTCCTGCATTACCGGATAGACCGCAATTTGTCTATCGGAAGGCAAGAGCTCTGAGAGACATTGTTGCCCCTGGAGTAATCGATCCTCCTGTGTACTCTGAGAATCGTTTATTCTCCTTCCTGTCGGGCTTTTACACTTGTGGTAGATGCGTATCCTGTAAGACCGTACGGAATAATAAGAAAAAATGTAAGGAATTTATCTCTACGGTTACAGGTAAAAAGTACGCCATCAAAGACTTGATCACATGTGCTACCAAAGGGGTCGTGTATATGCTGGAGTGCCAATGTGGCTTCCAATATATAGGGAGGACCAGTAGACCCCTACAGGTTAGAATTAGAGAGCATGTGACAAACATTAAAAAGGGTCTACCGACACATAGTGTTTCGAAGCACTTTAGAGACCACCACCACAGGGACCCGAGAGGCCTGCAATTCTGGGGAATTGAAAGTGTGCGTCATCACTGGAGGGGGGGTAATATCATTTGGCGTCTGAGCCAGAGGGAGTCATTCTGGATATTTGAGACAGGAGTGATGGCTCCCTCTGGCTTGAACGTCGAGTTTGACTTAAATTGTTTCATTTCAGATAGATGCTTTTGAATTTCACTGACTGATATTATTTATAGACTTTGTATTTTTTATTTTTATTTTGAGTATATTGATATTTTATTTCCATTTTTTGGTTGTTCTGATTTCGGTTAAATTGAGTTATATTACACCAGGATGTATCGTGGGATGATGGAAGACGTTTTTTATTAAAACAAAGGTTTTCCACAATTTTAATATGGTCTTAGTCCTTACATGTTTTTAAATGAGGTTTTCTTTTAACTTGTCATTTCTCTTTTGACCACTGGAGGGAGTAACGCGCTTTGTTTATGGCCAGAGAGACTTAGTTACGTTAGTTACGGCCATCTGAGCTGAATTTCCGGTCATGTGACCGCCCTCTCGTGAGCACATGATTGTGAGACATGTGACCTAGCCCCTGTGCGAATTACAGGGTGCTAGAGTAATGCTGTGGCTATTTAAGGAGTGAGGTGACGAGGTGCTCGCAGCTCCCGCGCTGAGGATGTCCCGCCCCGGACGTAACGCGTACGCGGAAGAGCGGCGTCTGACATCACCCACAATCATTCTGGTGTCTCCACAGCACGTACATCATGTGTATATTGCTGCACTCGGACGGAGTGCTTTTTATGTGAGTGGCATATTTTATTCTTAAATAAATGTGACAGTTTTACAGAGAGCACTATTTGTAGCATCTCTTTTTGCATGTACTTACGAGGCATGCAGTAAAGGTACAAACAGGATTTGAGCCCAGTGGGGAACGTCTCCAGTTTAAGCCCTCTATTGAGGAAGGTGTATCATGGGCCTTATGGTCCTGGAGTGAAGGTGAGAGGCAGTGTGTTTATTTCCGGTGGAGGATTTTTCATCACGCACCTGGGTAAACTGCTTATGCTCCCTCCTTTCTAAACATCTTTTGGCACTGGGGACTCTTTTTCCTCTATAGGCTGGTGTACCACTTAGCAAACAGAGGGCATTAGATGCGATTGTTTCTGCTTCCTTTTCATGTACACTGAGGCCGTCTAATCAGCTGGATCCCATTGAAGGATTACCCATTCAGAAGAGTGATTATATCTCTGATTTCATCTAGGAGGAGTAATGAACTTTGTTGGTGCTTATGGACTTTTGAGATAAGGACCTTTTATTACTATTTTATCATAGCGCTGCACTTTCTGATGTCATGTAAAATTAGGGAGGTGTATTAAGGTTTATCAGAATAGAAATTAAATCTAATAACCATTATTGGTATAAACCAGAGTATCAAAACTTCGGTGAAAAGGGGGGGGGGGGGGGAGAAAAAAATAGTGATGAATTTTTTCTCCCCCCCCCCTTCACCGAAGTTTTTGATACTCTGGGTTATACCAATAATGGTTATTATATTTACTTTCTATTCTGATAAACCTTAATACACCTCCCCAATTTTATCAGCCACAAACAGTATGGAAGAAGGGGCTGTATTTGGTGCCGTGAGAGATAGTAAATGGGGGTTATAAATTTTATTTATTATTTTTTTCAGTTATTTTTTCAGACTGTCGGTCACCCTGACATTTATTCTGTCGGGTTCAACACATGCACCTGTAACCATCAGCTCCAGCGGGGACCTTTGGATGCTCGGTTTGGTGTAAATTGAGGCTCAGTGGTGACCGTGGAGGCAAGGTGGTGGCAGCGGCACTTTTATGACCGCCTGGTTCTTTCTAGGTTGGTCATTATTGACTTTCATCAACATGGCCATTGTGGTTTGATGCTTTACATACATGAATATGGTGACACTCTCCTAAGGTACCCATTGTGAAATACTCCTGTGATGTTTTTTGCACTTGTACTTTTGAATATTGTCTAAACACTTGTTGTACTATCTATACTTCTCCAGTACGGCCCCTGAAGAAAGGTTCACCCTGAAACGCGTCGGGCTCCGGAGAAGTGCAACGTCAACCATCATTCGTAGTTGTCACAATTATTTGTTTTTAAGTGCTAAAAACCTTTCGTTATGCTCACCCTTGGTGACTGTACTAGTTTAATGTATATGAATAAATTTGTACATTTTATATAAAAAAACTTTGGTTTATAATACTCGGTCTGCCTGTAAAAATCCCAACCTCTCAGGGGGAACTAAAAATTGCAGATCGCCGCCATTACTAGTAAAAAAATAAATATTTTTTTTGGATTTTTTTTTTAGCAAAAAGTAAAATATTTTTTTTTCCCAAAATTGTCGCTCTTTAGTTGTTGATAGTGGTCATCAGAAATGGCGCAGAGGCAATCAAATACCACCAAAAGAAAGCTCTATTTGTGGGAAAAAAGGGACGCAAAATTTGTTTGGGTACAACGTCGCACGACCGCGCAATTGTCAGTTAAAGCGATGCAGTGCCGAATCGCAAAAAAGTGCTCTGGTCCTAACGTGGGAAATCCTTCCGGAGCTGAAGTGGTTAACATCAATGACAGCTTGGAGTCTTTTGTGGTATTTGTGGATGAGTCTCTATCTTCTCAGATGGTAAATATGGCCATTCCTTTTGGCAAAAAGCCTCTAGTTCCTGGAAATTCTTGGGCTGTTTTGCAGGAACTGCACGTTTGAGATCTCCCCAGAGTGGCTCAATGATATTGAGGTCAGGAGACTGAGGTGGCCACTGCAGAACCTTCACTTTATTTTGCTGTAGCCAATGACAGGTCGACTTGGCCTTGTGTTTTGGATCATTGTCATGTTGGAATGTCCAAGTACGTCCCATGCGCAGCTTCCTGGCTGATGAATGCAAACGTTCCTCCAGTAGTTTTTGATAACATACTGCATTCATCTTGACATAAATTTTGACCAAATTTCCTGTGCTTTTGTAGCTCATATATCCCCAAAACATCAGTGATCCACCTCCGTGTTAAACAGTAGGAATGGTGTACCTTTCATCATAGGCCTAGTTAACTCCTCTCCAAATGTAGCGTTTATGGTTGTGGCCAAAAAGCTCAATTTTGGTCTCATCACTCCAAATGACTTTGTGCCAGAAGGCTTTTATCTGTGCTTTTTGGTATATTGTAAGTGGGATACTTTGTGGCATTTGCATAGTAATGGCTTTCTTCTGGCGACTCAACAATGCAGCCCATCTTTCTTCAAGTGTCTCCTTATCTTGGCATCTTGAAACAGCCACACCACATGTTTTCAGAGAGTCATGTATTTCACCTGAAGTTATTTATGGATGAAAGATGCAGGGGTCTGTCAGGAGACCAGAAACTCATTGACCTTTTATACACACACAGTAATTACAAGCAAACAGATGACAGGTGAGGATGGTTACCTTTAATAGCCATTCAAACCCCTTTGTGTCAATTTGTGTGTATGTTATCAGGCCAAAATCACCATGGTATGTAAACTTTTGATCAGGGTCATTTGGGTAGTTTCTGATGTCATTATGATTTAAAAAGAGTAAACACAGTTGATTGATAATAAATGGCTTCAGCCAAATACTAACCATGCAATGCATGAATTAATCAGCTATGATAAAGCGTCTATCTGTGATGTGAAACACGTCAACTGTTCGTGTTTATCCTCTGGTTTCACGTTGTATGTCTGCTGTTTGACTATGGATTTTATGGAAATCTAAATAAAGGTGCTTTTATTACGGAGTGCGGCCGTCCAGTGAGCTCTTATTTGCTTTACAAAACACTAACCATGAGTGAAAGAAATGTTTTTGTGTAATCATTCATATTCTCCGAAAATTGGCCAAGATATCATACATTCTGCCAGGGTAAGTAAACTTATGAGCACAACTGTATATATTATACCAAGATGATGTGCACTGGTGAGAGTGACCTACATTTGTGCATTTGCGAAAGAGAAAAAAAAAAAACATTTGAGAGGCAAAATACACATGACCAAGTCAACACCTAGTTGAATTCAGTATCTCTAGGATAAAAATCTTCAAAAAAGTCTACTTTCACCAGACAGCATGCCACATTAATATGCATTCTGGCTTATTTAAAAGAACGAAAAAGATTTTTTTTTTTTTTTTTTGCCACCGTGAACCGTAAATAGAAGCATAAATACAGACCTATGATTAATCATTAAAACCAGGTGTTATAAACAAAGCATAACAAAATTGCAAATTGGTAGCTCTACAGCTGAAAGGTAAAAATTTTCCATTATTTATTAATTTATACACTCATACATTCTCGTGCTGCCAGAAAAACTGTGGGCTCCCAGTTTCTCGTATCGACACATATTCTAACACTTAAAGGCTTAAATACATAAACACATACACAGATTTCCATAGCAACATCTGCTCAGTTTATAGTGTGTGCTGGCTGCAGCATTAAAACTCCCATGAATCTTCACAACACCTAACACACAAAAGCTGCAAAGCCCGGCACAAGCATGAATGGGTGGCTTGGTAAACGGCTGCTGCAAAAAAATATTTAGAAAAGGGAACCATAACAATTGGAGTATATGCACATTACCGTTAACTACTTCTTATTTCATCTGTTTTGCTTTAGTAAATATCAACTAGAATTGCCAAACAAACACAGTTCATTTATTTATAATCTGTGGACATGCGTCACATATACTGAAAAAAAGACCATCTAGTTCAACCAAAATAATTGTTAATAAATAAAAAACCTCCATATACACAATCCAATACCAACAGCAGATCCAGAGGAAGGCAAGAAAAATCCCTATAATGCATGGTCCAATTTGCTTCTACAAGATGGGGAAGAGGGGGGAAGAGTTAGAACCATTACAAGTTGTCCTCATTGGAATGCAATCTCCTTCACTTTATGTTCTGTCGGACCTATACAGGATGTGAGGGTAAATCCCCCTTATGGAAACACAGACAACAACAAAAACAAATGTTCCAAACCTTCCCCGTTTTGTTAGAAACTTGCTGTGTGTCCCCGTTGGGGGATTTTTTTCCATTTTCTATTTGCTCTGATATCTGTCAAATAGGCAGGAAGTGGAGAATTATCCCCTCACCTTCGAGTGTGTAGACATCTCTCAAACAGGAATACTGAGAATAACATGTATTTACATGTATCCCTTACAATCTAAAATCTAGAAAAACAAAAAAACAAAAAAAAGGTTTTGGCTGGAACTGGGCTTTACTCAATATTGGTGGCAGATTAGACTGTGAGCTTTTGCGTTTTATCACATTTCCCATGGTATGCTTTAACAAAGCAAGTAAATATGTAAGGAAGGATTCTGATGTCAGCCATTGATGTCACACATATTTGTGAAGTTGATAATCTGTCAAATGCTAAGCACAATACATTATGAATGGGCATCAACAAGCATTGCAATCATATGTTTTTACATTCTGGAAAGGAGACAATATAAGTGTACCAAGCTTACACCAATGACATAGGTAAGTGCTAAAAAGGCTAAGGAATGTTAAAGAAGACCTGTCTTGAGGGAACATGGATGGTGCCAATACTTTCCTCCCACTGGATATTACAGTTGATTGGCTGTAATACTGACCTAATCGCTGCAATACTTTAAGTCACTAACCAATTTTTCCACAAGTTTTATTAACAGCACATTTGTTCTACATCAGAGGCTCAGAAGACATGAAAAGACATGAAAACTGGCAGGCAACTAGTATTATCACAATATGTGTAGCAATGCTAGCCCCTGAATTTCTCTTGTGACACATTGAAACTGAAAGTCCATATCCTGTTAGGGCCATTCAACTAATTAACATGAAATGACCCCTACCTATACAGTCTCTCTGCAAATAGTGGAACCTGTGTACTTCTGATGCTCATGTAATACTTGAAAGTCCAGTGTATAAGTGGAATCTGTATTTGCCGTAATCTGCTCTGAGAAAACTTGGGATAAGCATGAGAGTAACTCGCTTTTACTACATTAAGTGGTCCTAAACCCACAGGATTTGAGGAAAACATGGAAATTCCCTTTAAAGTGTTTGTAACCCTAAAAAATCATTTAAAAAAAGATCCCGTTCCCTTAGAGCATATTAAACAGCACAGTGCTTAAGCTGTCTAACTTGCCCCTCCCTAAGCTGGAAAAACCTGGCAGATCCTGCCACTTCCTGTGCCCCCCTCTGTGAGCTGACCACAATAATCATGGCTGCTGAGCCCTGACTACCGTGGTCAGTTTACGTGGCTCCGTCATCCGCAGCTCTCCTCTGTCCTCCTTTCTGCCTGTCAGTTTCAATGTCTGTGTGAGCTCTCTCCGCCCCCCTCCTGTTGCTATTCGTAGTAAAAAACTTTACAAAATATCTTGACAGCCCTTCTCCTTTATCTGGCGATATCTCACTGTGAAAGTGTTTGTTTAAATAGATGCCTCAAAATACCTTTATTGTTATCTTCAGGCTGGCCACATGACTCCTGGCCACTCTGCTACTACTATCCATGGCTACAGTGGGAGGTGCCGACGGCCTGCACGGCAGTCACGTGACTCTTGGCCGATGTCAGAGGGAGATCACGGTCCCTCCCGCTGTAGCTCTGGATCATAGTAATAGAGTGGCCAGGAGTCATGTGACCGGCCTGAAGATAACTGAAAAAAGGTATTTACAGGCAACTATTTAAACAAACACTTACACAGTGAGTTTTCGTCAGATAAAGGAGTGGGGCTGCCAGTGAAAGGGGTTTTTAGGGTTACAACCACTTCAGCTCAAAAAAATTACACACATACAACCTTACATGAAATGCAGTCATTTTCATCTCACATTTACATTTCAAATACATTGGTTTGAGGATTAAATTATTCCACTAGTAACTGTCAGCTGTGGGCATAAAAGATTGTGGACACAAATCAATATATTCAGATATGATGCTAATGACAAGGTAGGCAGGCTCTGTATTTATTACACTTGTCTACTAGAGCTCTTTGCTAATAATTATACATTTTTCTCATTTCAAATATTTTATTGAGAGAATAAAAGTTGCAGATACAGGATTTTATTCAACTAAAACATTGTTACAGAGGTGATGGTTCACTAGCAGGGTGATATAATGTGGCATAAATGTGGACAGTTCACCTTGTAGTTACCATATCACATTATAATGAATCCAGTATACCTTAGAAGAGATTAATAACCAATAGCTTGAAACACTTAGGGCAAAACCAGTGAAATCAGCTCAATACCGAGAACAATTCAAGTAGGAACTGTGGAAATCGGGGGATTTACTGCCCCGACTGGGATCCAGCTAAATGGCCCAGCCAAAGTAGGGGAGCAAAGGCCTCCTGTGAACATGGCATCTGTGATAGGGAGAGGAAGTAAAAAAAGAAGAAGAAAGAGAGAGGGGGAAGAAAGGGGGGAACAAGGAGGGGGGCAGTCTTCAGGGGGGGGAGGCGACTCGAGAAAGCCTGCAGGTGTGCGGCCCGAGGCGGGGTAACTGCATCCATTGTCCATGATTAGTGAGTGGTTGAAGCCTGGTGGAAGACCATGAGTGGCCCAAGGGGCGCCAGAGCTTTTCAAACATGGGAAGTTTGTCTAGATAGATGGCCTCGGTTTTCGCATGTATAAACGCCTGGTTGATCCTGTGTTTAACCGGGATCATGGATAGTGTGGTGGATTTCCAAGCCTTGGCTATAGACTGTTTGGTCGCAGTTGTAACCACGAGTAGGAGCTTAAACTGTCTTTTAGTCAAGGTAGGTGGTCTACTATTTTTTAGGAGAGCTACAGCAGGGTCAGGTGGTAGGGGCGTGTCGAACATCAGGGATAGTAAATGGAAGACATCGGTCCATAGACCCTGAGCAATCTGACAGTCCCACCAAATATGTATGTGGTTGCCTTGGTCTGAGCAACCACAGAAACAAGTAGAAGGGTAATTTTGGTGGAATCAGGAAATCCTGGAGGGAACCAGGTACCATATAGTGAATACTTTATAGTTAGTTTCCAAGGCAACCATATTAGGTGATGCGGATTTGGTGGACTGCCAGATTTGGTTCTAGTCTAGGTCGTCACTGTGGGAAGGTAGGTCATGTTCCCATTTTCCAACGTATGTGGGGGGCGTAGACGTGATAGCAGATAGGAGCAATCCATAGAGGTCGGATAGGAGGCCTTGTTTGTGGGGATCAGTATGGCAAGCCTGTTCAAAAAGTGAAAGGGAGGGCATAGAATTTCCGGGGGGGGGGGGTGCACTGTGCATAGAAGTGTTTTATTTGAATGTACCTGAATACTTCAGTGGAGGGTAGGTGGTAGGTCTTATATAGGGTAGTGAAGGGGATGATGGTGCAGGATCTAAATAAGTGATGTGCCCAAAGGAGGCCAGCCCTAGACCAGTTGGCAAAGGAGTGTGGAGAGGCGATTGGAGACCAGAATGTTTTT
>BLSH010328900.1:383418-397747 GCA_018402905.1 Glandirana rugosa
GATTTATATTTTATAAGGTACCTGAGTCGAACTAGCCCTTATTTGTTCCGACACTTAACAACCAACTTGACCTATTACTTCCCAGTTTAAAACTCCTCGGCTAATTTAAGTCCCAATGTGACTCCTGCTTTCTCAAATAATAGTAAATTTACGTACTTGGCGTTCTAGACAAACATAGTACGGGACCAGTACCTTCGTCTCTTGTGCCCGTATACCACTTACCCCAGTCACCTGGTTATACTTGCGTTGAGGCTAAAAAATGTATACGAGTACTCCACCCTTTCCAGGCCTTTCCATAATTTAAGATGGCTGGAAACCTATTACGGTTCTAGAATTTAATACCTTTCCGGACCTTTCCCACCTCATGAGCATATGTAAAAAATCGGAGTTGCGTTCATATTGGTCCACTGACCCCATTGACCATATGCCCGTGTTCTCTGCTTCCATGACCAGGGCATGATACAAACAGATCTTGCGGTTCATGCATTTAAATGATAATAAACTCTTTCGTCCTCAGTGTAACCCTGAATTTAATCGGCTCCTCAAAATTTGACCCTTCATTATCCAGTTCAACCAACAATTCACAGCCTTGTTTATTCCCGATCAAGCTGAGTCCATGGAATATTTTATATTTTGTCACAAGTTTTGGGAAAACTTTTTTTTTTTTGCACAAGGTTGTCACTAAGTGATATATTGCTCGAACATGCCATGGGTATATGTGGAATTACACACCAAAGTACATTCTGCTCCTTTACCTGAGTAAGGGGATACCACATCTGTGGGACTTTTTGGGAGCCTAGCCGCGTACAGGACCCCAAAAACCAATCAGGATTTCTTAGGGTGTAAAAATGGGATTTTTGACTTACCGTAAAATCCATTTCTCTGCGTTCATTGACAGACACAGCGCTTCTTTACCATAGGGTTATACCGCCTCCTACAGGAGTAGGACACTAGGCAGAAAAAAGACTTGGCTATGCCTACGGGCCCGTCCTAGGTGGTGTACACCCCCACCTCTGCAACAATCCTTAAGTCTAGTAACAAGCAGTGTCAGAAGTATTAAAAACCCCTTAGAGGGGTGGGTGCTGTGTCTGTCAATGAACAAATCCCAAGGCTAACACAAGAGCCAACCAGGTAACAGGAGCTCAACAGAGAACTACTGGAGCCCAGCCTAAATAATACGCCCTCAAGAAGGGATTGACCCTCCAAACCGCAGCCTGCAAAACCTGAGGCCAAACGCAGCATCCACAGATGCCAAAACATCCACTTCGTAGAATGCTGTGAAAGTGCACACGGACAACCAGGTGGCTGCCTTGCTGGTCACGAAGCAGAGAGCCCCATTCTTGACCTGTCCACCATCACAAACCATGAGTCTGACCTCCAACAAGACTGGCTGCCAAATACACCCGAATCACATCCAGGACAAGGAAGGCAAACAGAGAAAGTAGCACAATGTCCTTATTCAAAAAGGAAATCGGAGGAAGGAGCAGTGGACGAGGGCAAAAAAACACTGTATCCTTGTGGAACCATGGGTAAGGTGTGTGACAAGATAATGCCACCAGTCCGGACACCTTGAGAGAAGTTGATAGCCACCAACAAAGGCCACCTACTGAAAACAGAGTAAGCAGGGAAATCCCCTGAATCTCCATAAACAGAGGTTTCTGTAAAACTGAAAACACCAAGTCCAAATTCCACGGCGGTTTAAGAGACCGCACCAGTGGAGACAGATGTCGAGTCGCTGAACAAAGGTACGCACCAGGGAGTGTGAGACCAAGGGACGCTGAAGAAGACTGCCAAGGCTTACACCTGGCCCTTGATGGTACTCAAGCCCATGTCTGCTAAATTCCTTTTGAAGGAAAGGCAGAATCAGAACCACCGAGAAGACGCAAGGGTCACATCTGGTGGTAGCATTTCCTAAAGGGAGACTTCTTAGTCTTCAGCAGTGTCGGAACTGGAGCACCTGGCTCATCACAACCAGGCCGTCAACAAAACCAGCGACTTTAAAACAGGATGACAGAGTGGCCCTTGTGACAGTAGATCCTCCCTGAAAGGCAGTCAACAAAGAACGTCGGTGACCAGGCGAACCAGGTGGACTTACCCAGACTGACAGTACCAATCCTGAACCAATAGAGTGACTGGAATCCCTGCGGCCATGATCCTGTGTCAAGGCCACAGCCAAAGCTGGGGAGGAGGAAAGGCCTATATCAAATGATACCAACCCCACAGGCCACCAGAGCGTGTGAGATGCCCACCAGAAGATCCCGTGACCCTGCCAGAACTCTCTGCCCCTTTTTTTGTTGGGCCGGGATGCACAAAGTGCCCAATCAGAGACATATCCATTGAAATACAGCCCCAAGAAGGTCCCACCCCTGGTCCCACACTAGCCGACTGAGGCGTCCGCCTGCCAGTATACCACTCCCGGAAAACGTATGTTAGAGAGGGCCAGAACGATACGTTCTGCCCACTGGAGAATTCTGGCTACTGTCAGGGCTGCAAACACTCAATTTGTTCCGATCTGGTGATTGGCATAGGCAACTGCCATTGCTTTTGCCCACCGGATTCGCACCGGGAACCCCCGAAGTCGATCCATCCATGATCCAGACAAAGTCTGATAGCTTGAAGTTCCAGGATATTGATTGGCAGTCTGGATGTTTCCAGCATCCAGCAATCGAGCAGACAGAACTCAGCCCCAGGAAACCTCCCCACCGGTGATCACCATCCATACAAGGGGAGAAAGGATTTGCTCTGTCAGACAGAAACACTCTGGCCAGAACCAGAGCCCGAATCAGACCCAGTGTTCTGGAAAGATTCAGAGTGGACTTCAGGTAGAATAGAAGCCAACCGGATTCTGTCAAGGTCTGTATATGAGCGATTTCGCCCCACGGGGCAGTCGAGGACTCTGCTCGCAGAAGATGATTGTCCAGGTAGCCTAGGACCGCAAACCCCCGCTGACATAACCAGAGGAGTGATGGCGAGACCAAAAGGGAAAAAACACAAGCTGGTAATGCTCTATTCCCACAGCAACAAGGAGGGAATGTTGGGGTTGGGCACATAGTGGAACGTGTAAGCAGGCATTCGTGATGTTGAATAAAAAACAGAAAGTCCCTATGCGTAAGGGATGCTATCACCATGAAGATGGATTCAATGCTTTACTACTGTACCCACAAAAGCAGGTCAGAGCCCTGGGGTCCAGAATTCAACGCACCATGCCCTCCATCTTTTGGACAGTCGCACAAGGGGAGGAAAAAAAACTAATTTGGGGAATAAGGCTGCAACACTATCTTGTAAATGGACAAGATCAACACATCCCCCCCACTCCATACACAGGTGAGGGCGCACCTTCATGCTAAAGGGGCCTTGTCTGCGGGTCAGAAAATCCCGCTTTCGGCCTGCTAGACCAGGTCTGTCCGGAACCTCCCAAGGAGGGTTTGACAGGTTTCAAACCCGTAAGTGGAAACTGAAGAATGAAAAAAACAGTGTGCCGTGAAGGGAGGACTGCATCTGCGATGAGCCTCCTTTACTTTTAAGACTGTGGAAGAGTTGTACCTTCCCCCCTCGTGAGACACGTTGTGGTGTCATCCAGGGTAGCCCCGAAGCAACAATGGCCTGTAAAAACATAGTCCGTAGACCAACACTTAGGCCACAATACATTTCCAAGCACCACTATGGAAACAGAGAGTGCAGTAACCAGGGGAACTGCAGCCAGAGGCATAGCAGACCAACCACGGTCCTTAGATCCACAGGTCCACCAATTCAGCAAAGGCAGGAGTATTCAGCTCTCCCTCCAGGTATATCTGCCGGATCTGTAAAAAACGGAGCTTCTTCTACAGGAATCATGGTTGTCTCTTTCCACCAAGAGACAGGGGGATCCACCACTGGTGGAACAGTCCACTTCTTAAGGAGGGACCCCCCAAGGGGTACACCACCACAAGCTTCTTTGGAAACACAAAGGAGTGCTGTGGACACTCCCATTCTTCATGGGCAAATTTTGCCAGATAGGAGGGAGAAGGGAATGCTTTCGTCGTGCCAGACGGCTCATGGTGCCAAAAGGAAACAGTCCTCCACCGCAGCCACAGCTGCATCCCCCCTATTCAAAGTTTCCCACACAGATGTAATAAGTGCGACAATCAGCCATTTTGTCTGCCCCTTCAGTTGTGGAGAAATCATCCTCACTATCTGACCGGAAAGGGAGCATGGCCACGACTGTGGCGACAGAGCCAGATCATCTGAGGCCCTGCAAAGGGGCCCCCACACAAGGGACGCCGACCTAGGACCTGCACAGGGGATGCCACAGAGGCCCCTGCACAGGCTGAGGCCCCTCACTGGAAGCGCCAACCAAGGCCCCGCGCACAGGGGGCGCCGAGACCCCTCACAGAGGGCACAGGGCTGAGGCCCTTCACAGGGGTCACCGGCTGAAGGCCCTGCACAGTGGACCCCTATCGAGGCCCCCACGCATAGGGGCGCCACTGAGGCCCCTCACAGGGAGCACTGGCTGAGGCCCTGCACAGGGGACGCCTATCGAGGTCCAGCAGAGGGGACGCCACTGAGGCCCCTCACAGGGAGCACTGGCTAAGGCCCTGCACAAGGGATGCCTCAGAGGCCCCTCACTGGAAGCGCCAACCAAGGCCCCGAACAGGGGGCGCCACTGAGACCCCTCACAGAGGACACAGGGCTGAGGCCCTTCACAGGGGTCACCGGCTGAAGGCCCTGCACAGTGGACCCCTATCAAGGCCCCGCATAGGGGGCGCCACTAAGGCCCCTCACAGGGAGCACTGGCTGAGGCCCTGCACAGGGGACGCCTATCGAAGTCCAGCACTGGGGACGCCACTGAGGCCCCTCACAGGGGGCACAGGCTGGAGGCCCCTCAAAGGGGGCACTGACCATGGATCCGCAAAGGGGAAGCCAAGCAGAGCCACCAACAGACACCAACACAGTGGGACACCAACAGAGGGCTCACCTAAAGGACCCCCCAGAATGGGGTCGCCCTCAGATCCCCTATAGCCTCTGGTAAGAGGCGGCCGTGAGGCCGAGTAGGCAAAAAACTGTGCCTAGTAGGCCACAAAAGCCGTGGCCTGAATTTGTGGCCACGAGTGCGCGGCCCGCGGGTGGACCAGACTGTATGGAGCCGCAGACGGAGGTCGGACGTCCTGCAACAGGAGACGGGCCCCCACCCAGCAGGCCGCAAAGCTGCAGCCCAAATTACTGGAGGGCTGCCGCAGGAGGCCCCAATTGCGGCCCTCTGGTCACCCGCCCCCTAGGCCCAATCAAGGCAGCAGGTGGATCCAAGGGGTACCTCATACTCAGTAACAACCCCAAGAGTGGGAGGGGGGGTGGGACAGGGAGTCCAAAAGGTGCCTGGGCCTCACCCGGGAAGAGGGAGGGGGAGGAGGTGAACCCCAGAGGGATCGACCACCCCAGGGAGTACCCGTGCCCCACACCCCTTCCAGGAAAGGAGAGGTGGGGCCCCCTACTCACCGATCCGGCGACAGCATGTGGGTAACGCTCCCAGACAGATCCTCCTCGCCACCGAAGTAGGGGGATGCCGGCCATAAGGAACACTGCAACGCAGGCCTAGACTCGGTGGTATGCGACATCGCAAGACATTTAACTCAGGGCCAGCCCCCGTCCAGTGGGGCTATGTCGCGGCTGACCTAGCGCGTAGCTATAGTCTACACGCGCTCGCTGGCCAGACTGGAGAGACCACTGGATACTTTTGACCAGCCTGTTACCAAGCCCAGACGTTGATTGTAGATCTCACCGGAAAAAAATCCAGGAGCAAAGAAAACAAACGAAAAACTGCCAGAACTAGAGATCACAGCAGGGAACTAGGTCCTTACTCCTGACTAGGCAGGAAAAAAACCGAAAGCCTTTTGCAGAGATTGGGGGTGTATACCACCTAGGATGGCCGATATGCGTAGCCAAGTCTTTTTTCTGCCTGACGTCCTACTCCTGTAGGGGGGGGGGCGGTATAACCCTATGATAAAGAAGTGCTGTGTTTGTCAATGAACGAAAAAGAAATGGGGATTTTACATCCTCACTACCTATAACAGTTTTGGGGGTTCAAACAAGCAAAGAGATGTGACTGCACTCCAATTCCATGAAAGACTGTAAACTTTATTGTGAATGCAAAAATATAATGAGGCAGACAAAAGGGTATAGCCACAAAAACAGCAGGCAGGATGACGCGTTTCACGGACTACATGTCCGCTTAGTCATAACCCCAACTTGAATTAAGCCACTAAGACATTTGTAATAAAGTGCAGGTGCAAGTGATCACTCGTTGTCCAATGGTTGCCTGATACAGCAATTGCTGGTAGACACCCCCTTGGGGAAGGGGATGGGGATGTCATCCAGCAATAAAGAGTTAAAACCTTGCATAAAAAATTTAAAACCATATACACATGCCGATCGTGTAAACGATCTGGTCAGTGCATTGCATAAATTGCTGAAAAAGACTGTAAAACAAATTGCAATACTCGGATAAGGGAAGAGTAAGACTATGGATAGGTGTGAACCTGTGGGCAGGCTGCACACACTTGTACTGACTTAACTGCTATTACAGGAAAACTATTGATATATATAAAAAAGTGCTCACATCTAGTATGTGGAAACATACACGGAGGACAGACCAGAGATCCCAGTGCATTATATATATATATATATATATATATATATACACACATACATACACACACCCCAACAATGTAGAGTATAAAACATGTATAAAATATGAAAAATATATAAATTAGTAGCATTGGGTACAAAAAATGGACAAACTAAGACCAAAAAGCCGCCGCATTATGAGGAGTAATGGTCTAGGGGTACACATGTGCAACGTGAAATGATTGATTCTGTGTTGTATGCGTAAGTACAGGTACAGGTAAGTTCATAATAATTCGCACCCATTGATTATTCATTTTTAATATTCTTATAATATGTGTTCCCCGCATCCAAATTCATTTGTGTCATACTGTTGGAGTGAAAAAAGCACTGGAACTCCGCTCACATACCCGTGTGCGCTTCTGAAATTCAAGTCCCACAGCAGCTTTACTCGAAACACAAAAGCAATACCAATACAAGAGTGATGTCCAGAATGAAACTTAGTAGATGTAAATAGCTACAGATGAAAGCCATCTGAACAACAAAGGAAACAAAAATCCAAGAAGCCATCATTAAAAAAATTGAATCAAAATCTAATCTCAAAATACATGGTAATGGCTAGAGAAAACTAGGGGGACTGGACGGAAAAATGTACTACTTGTCATAATAATGTGACACGTCCCACTCATAGTTCATGTCCTCTGGGGTCCTACTTTGGAGCTTATGAATCCAGAACACTTCTCTTTTGCAGAGGAGACGAAATAGGTCTCCTCCGCGTGGACCTAAGGTGACTTTCTTAATGACTTGTACAACCATTGAGGTGGTATTGCCTTCATGTAAATTGTTGAAGTGTCTTGCAACGTTGGTTGATTTCAGATTTTTAATGTCTGTCAGATGTTCTCTGAATCTGTCTCAGAGTTTCCTAATCATCCTGCCCATGTATTGTGCAGGGCATTTAGTGCAGGTAATAGCATAAACTATATAGTTTGTGTTGCAGTTGAAAAGAGTAGTGCCTATTGTCCACCACAGAGCAAAAGGAATTGCTCTGGAGTATATATGTGCAGCAAGGACAATCATGAGTGCTGCATTTAAAGTTGCCCCTAAAATGCAGCCAAGTGAGAGACAATTGTACATGTTTACTAGGCTGAAAAAAACTAGGGGATAAATAATTGCCAATAGTTTTGGCTCGTCTCGCTACAATGTTTACCCCACTGTCCAAAAGTTGGGAACAAATAGGATCCATACTAAGCAAAGGGAGATGTTTATTAACTATCCGTTTGATTTCCTGAAACTCTATGCTATATCCCAAAACTAAAGATGGACAGTCCTGCCCACATTTGTTGGAGGAGACTCGATCAGTAGACACATCTCTGTTTTGAGCATTTTTTCTGGATCTGGCAGATCTCTGAGAACAGACGGCCGTCTCCTGGATATTGAGTAGGGACTTTCTGTTCTTCTGGCTTGCTATATTGAAAGCTCTGTTAAGCATCCACCTGGGATAACCTCTTTGGCAAAATTGTTCGTACAGTTTAGCCGATTCCACTGCAAATGCAGTGTCATTACTGCAGATACGGCGAAGATGCAAAAACTGTCCGACTGGTATACTTTTAATCGTATGGTGTGGATGTCCAGATTTAGCATGTAGGAGACTATTTCCCGATAGAAGTTTTCTGTGCAGACAAGTCACCCACCCCGATCGGCAACCAATTTGACATAAAGAAAATTTATGGTGATAGTGTCAAAAATGCTGGTAAAGCGTAGATTCAAACCATTGGTATTTAGTTGTTCAAGGAACCGATCAAAGGGGTAGGGGTTCTGACCGCTAGTACAAGACGATCTGAGCTCGCAAGGGGTTACCATCTCCAAAGATGTGGGAGCGCTCCCACCAGGCCATGTATAAATTCGCCAATGAGGGTGAAAATTTGGCCCCCATGGCTGCCCCACACCTCTGGAGATAATAAACCCTATCAAAAAGGAAAAAATTATGAGACAGCAAGTATTGCAGCACTTCTACTACAAAGAGGCGAATCTCAGAGGAAAAGTCAGTGGACCTCTCCAGCCAGAAGGATACTGCCTCCAAAGCCAAATTGTGGGGAATGCATGAATACAATCCCACTACATACTACCCAAAGAAAGTTAGTGTCCCATTTTTGATCGTCCATGACTTGTAACAAATGATTAGTATCTCTTAAATATCCTGATAAATGGATGATCGGCCGGAGCTGACCATCAAGCCACTCCCCCAATTTCTCATTAAGGGAGCCGATGCCTGAAACAATCGGCCTCCCCTGATGTGGGCGGGTGGCTTTATAGACCTTAGGTAAAAGGTGAAAAGTGGACATGATTGGACACTCAGGCATCAAAGCCTCCGCCTCCTTGGGGGTGAACGCTCAGATGCCTGTACCTTTCTGGATCAATAGTTCTTTGTATAGGGGTGGGATGGATTGGGCGTTTGTAAACACATCAATAAAAAGGAAACATTGGAAATTCATTTTTTTTTCTTCTTCATGGGTTTAGTTTGCTGAGAGGAGGTAATGTAATATGTATTGAATTGTAGAGTATTTTTTCACACGAGGGAAAGGAAATAGTCCCAACACAATTAAGAATAGGTAAGAAGGTGAGTGCTTTCACCAAAGGGAGGGGTATTGGTCACACTTAGAGGTTGATCACATGGGTGATGGGAAGGAAGGGGGGGTGTGGAGAAGACAGGAGAAGGGAATTATTGGTACTCCCCTTATGCTTATAGGGGGTGTTTGGGTTTCTCCCCCCTTTTTTTTTCTCTCTCTCTCCCTCACTACCCAGAGGGCTGGGTTATGGTGGGGAGGGGTTGCCAGTATGTCGTTTTTGATTGAAAGGTTTCAATGTGTAATGAAGTGACAGGCGTAGTTGTAGATATGAATGTCATAAAGAGAATGTAAAGAAAATATTTTGTTAAAACTGTATGTGTTGTATTGTTTTGGAATGAAGAAAAATAAAAAATTCAATAAAGATTATTAAAAAAAAAAAAAAATAGTCCTTTGTATTGTTTGGTAGGGTCTTTCTTAAGGACAGAGAATGTATGGATGTCACTTAATTGCCTTAAGGCTTCTGCTTGATATTACTCTGAATCCATGACCGCCGCGCCTTTATCCGCGTTGCGGATGGCGATACTTGGATCTTTCATCAGGGACCTAAGTGACACCCTTTCCTCATGGCTAAGATTGTCCCTATGGGCAATGGTGTGAGATAATGTAAGTGTGGCTAAATTGAACAAATCTCTTTCCACAGCTTTCTGAAATCTGTTCATCTCCCCGCATCTAGATTGGGTAGGGTAGAACGTGGACAGAGCTCGCAGGGGGACACGATGGGTGCCTCCTGATGATGAGTCTGACTCAGAATAATCTTGACCCTCTCTACTGAGCTCCTCAAGGTCAATAATAGCACAATGTTTTTTTGAATGAAAGGTATGTGACACTGTACAATTGCGTCACAGCAGGGAAATCCCAGCTGTCATCAGTCTCCGATGCTTCAAAATAATGTCTACGGATGGTTAAATTCCTCACAAAACGGTTAATATCCAAAACAGTTTTAAAAGGATCAAAGTGTGTGACCGGGCAGAATCCTGGACCTTTTCCCAATAAAAATAAATCACTATTAGACAGTACCTTGCTCGTGATGTTGATAACATTGTGGATTACTTCTTCTGTGGATGAGTTCTGAGGGAATAGTGGCTTATTGTTTTCTTGTGTGTACTTGTCTCTTTTTCTGAAACTTTTTCTTTTTGGGAAGCTGCTTGTTTTTTGGAGCAGCTGGTGTACTGGACTGTGGACACTGTGTGTTAGAACTTCCAGGGAGATGACCTGAGGTGTCAGAGGTCACCGTCCCATCTGCAAGGTTGGACTCAGCTTCAGAAAGCTCACTCTTTTCTTATTGGAGCGTGGATAACAAGATGTGTTGCCTCTATTGGGTTTTTTCCAAGTTTAGACATTATCCAAATCATAGCACAATTTATCTCGTAAGGGTTTCTCCTTTTTGTCCTCAATAGCGTCTGTCTCAATGGTGTTGATTTTGTCATTGTGTTTTCGATTGAGTTCCTCAAACAGTGGATTGTCTTTCAATGATAAAATCTCCTGTTGGTAAATGGAGATTTCACCTTGTCATTTTTTCCAATTCCATGTTCCTGGAAGTAATGATAATCTGCATAAGTTCCGCTGAACAAACACATAAAGCCTTGGTCCAGTCCTTTTTTAAGGTATCATTTAAGTCCAGTGTCGGGAACTTTTTGATCCGAAGACCCCTGGGAATGCATTTCAGGCTCAGATACTCCATGAGTGTGTTTTTTTCCCAGTAAGCCTTAACCTCCTTTACCAGGCATTTCTCAAGTTTGCTGAAAATCAGCTTGATTTGACCAGATGCATTTCCTTGCCCTTGGCTGAGAGCACTTTGTGCATTGGCTTAGGGGATTATCCACTAGAGTCTTAAGTATGCGGCTGTAAGCTGGAAAATCAGAAGTGGTTGCCTTATTGTCTGCCATTTCCGTTAAAAAGAGCTCACCAAGCGACAAACAATGTCTCAAAGGAGTACCTTTACTTTTGTTGATACTTCAACACGAGAAAGGTGAGTTCCACACATCGAGCTGGCTCCTCATACAGCGTAACAAAATTGCTCAGAAGAAGATGGGTGGACTCGCTCCAGGTGTAAGTAGGGAGGGATCAGAAAATCAGGTGCAGGTCTGGTCCTTAATCCAGGAAATTCAAACAAGCAAGAGGATGCGACCGCACTCCAATTCAATGAAAAACTGTAAACTTTATTGTGAATGCAAAAATACGACGCAGACAAAAGGGCATATCCACAAAAACAGCAGGCAGGTTAACGCATTTCACGGACTACATGTCCGCTTAGTCATAACCCCAACTTGAATTAAACCACTAAGACATTTGTAATAAAGTGCAGGTGCAAGTGATCACTCGTTGTCCAATGGTTGCCTGATACAGCAATTGCTGGTAGACACACCCCTTTCTTTTTTCAATTTTCAAAACTTTGGGACAATTTGTTTTTTTTTTCATGGCCTCCGAAACTGTTATAGGTAGTGAAGAGTGAAATAAAAATTTTACATGTGGCCAAGACCTAAACAAATGGGGCATATACTTGGCTGCTCAGGATGGTGCATGTTCACTGAGTGAGCACAGGGGCTACCCCCACTCTCCACAGCCCCCGTTCCATACTGCGGGTCACAACCTACAGTCACAATGGAGAAGTTCCTGACCAGACTCTCATCCCCGGCCTTGAGTACACAGGGGGACCCAGCTGATCACCCAGGGAACTTTCTGGAGCAGGCATCCCATGCTACAGGACAGGCTGCAGGTACACAAGCTGCCCCACTCTCATCTCCCCATGTTCTAACCCCTGAGCTCCTGGATGAAAAACTGCAAGCTCTCTTGCAACAAATTACACACACCATATCCCCTGCTGTGGGGAAAATATCACAAGAACTAAGGGGGGAAATTAAACATCTAGGGGAACACATGGATACTTTAGAGACTAAAATGGATGACATTGTCCAGTATGTTCATATGCTAGAGGAGGAAAACGCTGCTCTTAAGCATACAGTCTCCCAAATACAGTTGCAGCAGGAGGACTTGGAAAACCGAGAACAGCGTCAAAACCTCAATATCACAAGGGTTCTTGAAACTTTAAATGACAACAACCTATGTCCCTACCTTTGGGGCCTATTCAACACCCTGGCACCTGACAAAGACAGACTGGTGGCTGGATAGAGCCCATCGCTCTCTGGCACCCAAACCACCTGCGGGGGCAAGACCAAGGGGCATAACAGTCTGTTTCCACTATTACGATAGCAAAGAGGTGCTCACCCTGGCTACTCGAAATAGATCCCAACTGGGTATAAGGGAGACAGGATTCAGATCTTTAGCCACTTCCATACCGAGCCTGTTTTTTGGGTTTGTGTTTACGAGATAAAAACATTTTTTTTTTTTATATATATAAAATTACTTAGAACCCCCAAACATTATATTTTTTTTTTAACACCCTACAGAATAAAATGGCGGGCCAACCAAGCCGCCTCATCTGATATGGCCTCTGCTGGGGCTCATTCACAAGCCAAAGCTCAGGAGGCTCACGCAGAACCCAGGCCTGTTATAGCTCCAGCTACCCTCACTCACTCCGGGCCTCAACCCCACCTCACATCTTCCTCTCTCCATTTCTCCAGCCTCCACGGAGTCACTGATTCGCCACGCAATGGAGGACTTTACAGAAACACAGATAGGCCACCTCTCTATTCGACCAGAGACTCCTACCCTTAGTCCGCTAACTCAAGACACCCTACTTAACACAGCGGACCTGTTCCTTAAATTTTCCAACTTGCTGGAAAGAGACTTGGCAAATATGGCCGAGAAAATTACAGGGGACGTTAAAGCGGACTTCCACAATTTAGGCAATTGAACAAAAATTAGACATTACCGTTTCCAGAAATCATAACTCCTCCCAGATACAAGTCCTGCAAGAATAACTGGACACTGCCTTATCAAGAATCGATGATCTCGAAAACAGGGGTAGCACTTCGCTCTTAGTGAAATTAATCTTTAGCCCAGAACAGTTCTTGAATGCTTTAAAGGTATCTAGAATTAGGGGGAGGTCATGTTGGGGATTAGTTGAGAATATCAACATGTCATCTGCGAATAGTGCGGCTCGGAGTTCCTCGTCTCCCAATTTAACACCATGTAAGGGGATGCATGTGAGGTACCGTGAGATGGGTTAAATTGCCAGGTTGAATAGAAGTGGGGAAAGTGGGCAACCTTGTCTGGTCCCCTTTTGTAAGGGGACGGGTCTGAGATATGTCCTGCTGCTACAACTCTTGCTGAGGGAGCATCATAGAGGCTTTTGACAAAGTGAGAGAAGGGGCCTGCGAAGCCCATTTTGTTGAGGACTAGTGACAACCAGTGAAAGTTCATATTGTCAAAAGCCTTTTTGGGGTCTAAAGTGACTATTGCTACATTTTCTGTAGGGTGATCTTTTGCGTATTCGAAGACAGCTCGCACCTTTCTGATATTTGATGAAGAGGATCTGCCTTTGACAAAGCCTGCTTGTGCCTGGTGTGTCAGACAAGGGGAGTATTACTGCTAGACGAGAGGCTACCATTTTAAATTAAAGTTTAGAATCAACATTTAATAGGGATACCGGGTGATAAAAGGCTGGCTCCAAAGGATCTTTCCCCTTTCCCTTGGAGTCTCAATCAATTTGATGTAGGTTTGATGACCCGACTGTAGGTAGGGTGTCACGCACCTGATGGAGGAGTCTGTCTTGTGCAGGAAGCAACCACTCTTACGACCCTGGTTCGGGAACCCCTGATAGAGCAGACAGAGGGTTCCAGAGCACAGAGGGGCACGAGGGCTGGACCGGAACACTGGTGGCAAGATAGGTCCGTCAGAGGCTCGTGCAGGTGTAGAGTAGTGAGGCAGGCTGAGGTCGGCAACTGGCTGGCAAGCGGTACAGAAGGATCAGGCAAAAGGGTCGTCAGGTGCAGGCAGGGTCGTTAACAAGCAGGCAGCGAGGTACAAAGGGATCAGGCAGAAGAATGGTCGTGGGGCAAGCTGGGGGTCGGTGCAGGCGGAAGTCAATCAAAGGTCAAACAAGCCGGGTCTCAGGAACAGGTCAGGATACAGATTCAAAGGATAGGTAGCTCTCCAGATACACTCCAACGCTGTAGAACGGACAGCACTTGCTGACAGGAACA
>BLSH010328900.1:410122-430345 GCA_018402905.1 Glandirana rugosa
AAAACCTCAATTTATTAAAACAATCCACACCCCTACCCCAGATATTATACCGTGGCTGTCGGGTAGTTCCGGACCTCGTCTGGGGAAAGAATTAAGGAACTACTGGGGGTAATGGAGGAGGAGACTCTATCACCGGAGGTTTTAAACAAATACGAGACGACAGTTGTTTCCCTACCCCTCCAGTAGCTCCTTACAATCTCGTCAACTGAATACCAAATTACGACCCCTTGACATGTCCAGACACATTTCGATACCTTCCATACGTCTTAAAAGCATCCCAACCACCTATCCGGGACTGGGCCCTAAGCCTGTTAGCAGCAAGGCTTTGCCCCCGTCTTTGCCAATTTACACTACCCAAAATCCGAATCCCGGGTCAGGGCCTATCCACCAACCCTACGAAAATTCTGCATACCTTCCATAGCTTTACACAGACCTGTACAGTTCCCCAGCATTAAACCATAAGTCAACTGCTCTAACATTCCTCGATGACCTCCCCATCCCTTTGTTGACAGCAGAGCATAAACAAATTTTGGAGGCCACTATCTCAGAGGAGGAGGTAATGGGGGTCATCAAGGAATTAAGAAAGGGGTCTGCTCCAGGCCTTGATGGGCTGTCGGTGCCATATTATAGACCCCATCCCCACACCTAACAAAATTATTTAACTCCAAAACGTAGAGCACCCCTCTGGACCTTCAGCTCAACTCTGCCTTTACCACAGTAAAATCTTAACAAAAATCCTGGCTAATAGGCTTGCCGCCTCCATCAATTCTTACATTCACAAAGATCAGGTAGGCTATATCCCAGGGAGGCAGGGTCCAGACCAGATACGCAGAGCAGTGGACCTGATATCCATTTTGCAATCTAACTGGGAGGGAGGCCCTAAACAACGAGGCATGATACTCGCTGGATCTACAGAAGGCCTTTGATTCTGTCTCTTGGGCCTACATCTACTTGCTCTTGGAGAGATGGGGTTTTGGCCAGCGCTTCATGGGCCTCATTAAAGCTCTTACTCTTCCCCTAATGCCCACATACTGCTCCAGGGATACTACTCAAAGGCGATAGACATAGCTAAAGAGACGACACAGGGCTGTCCCCTCTCATCTTTGCTATCGCTACTGAAACTTTGTCGATCATGATTCGCCAAAATCCAGATATCAAAGGGGTAACCTGTGGGTCGCAGAGTCATAAATGTGGTCTTTTCGCGGATGACATTCTCTTGTTCGCCACATTGCCCCATACCTCACTTCCCAACTTGAATAGCACGCTAGATCTCTTTGCGGAAATCTCAGGGCTCAAAGTAAAATACTCCTAATCTCATGCGATGAACATTTCCTTATCATCTGAAACAGTCGCCTCACTACAACACGCATTCCCCTTCAAATGGGATCCACTTTCGCTTAATTACCTGAGCATCCACCTAACAGTGAAAATTGAGGATCTCTACTCTTATAACTTTTCCCCTTTGTACCGCAAACTTGAGGACCACCTGAAATCATGGTCGAATAGAAAGCTCTCTTGGTTGGGTAGAATTAATGCAATCAAAATGACCCTCCTGCCTCAAGTGCTCTACTTGTTCCGAGCACTGCCTATAGCAATGAGGAAAGATCACCTGAGGACTTTCCAGAGCAAGATATTGAGATTTGTTTGGGGAGGTTCTGGATATAGGTTCCCTCAATCCAGCCTATACTGTCACAGGAAAAAGGAAGGCCTGGGACTCCCAGTTCTCAATAAATATTACCAAGCAGCAAGATTAAAACAACTTTCCACGGTCTATACTAAGCATGAGAAGCTGGACTGGACCCAGATAGAGAGTCAGGCAGTCCCGAATTATAACATAGATTTCCTTCTATGGATCCCTCCAAAAAAGAGACCCCCAATTCTTTCCCCGAGGTTGTCCCACTCTGTCAGGAAAAGACTGTTCCCTAGCCTTTCCGCGGTGGTGCGCGCGCCCGTGCGCGTTCGCCCGTGCGCGCACCCGCGTGCGCGCGCGCTCACGTGCGCGCGCACGCGCCGGAAACGGCGCCTGGCGGCTCTATTTCAATCTGCAGAGCCTGGTGGCCAGTGCTGTCCGCTCTACAGCGTTTCCTACACCAGCGACCCCCCGGTGACTACTTCTGTGTGACTTCCTGTTCCTGTGACCCCGGCTTATCCCTCGGACCTGTTGATATCTGCCTGCATCTGACCCCGGCTTGTTTACGACCACCCGCTTGCCTGCTCCTCCTGTACTTCTGTTGCCAGCACGTTACCGACCCTGCCTGAACCCGACCATCCGTTTGCCTGATCCCGTTGTACCGCACCGCCTGCCAGTTGCCAACTCGGACTGTACCACTATTCTCCTGTCTTGCACGAGCTACCTTGGACTTCTCCTTACCACCTGAAGATTGTCCAGCCCTCGTGCCCCCCTGTGCTCCAGAGCTCCCTGTTCCCACTATCAGGGGTTCTCGAACCAGGGCCGCAAGAGAGGTTGCCCCCGCATAAGCCAGACTCTACCACCAGGTACGTGACACACTCGTTCGCCCTCTGGGACTCTCTACGGAGCCGCTGCAAGCTAATTTCACCATTGAACCCCTTAGCGCATATTTTTTGCAACCCAGATTTCCCTCCAGGTTAAGACATTTTAGCATTTAAGTGGTGGCTGAACAAGAGGCTGTACCGTATTGGGCATTTTTTCACCTCCATGGGACCCATATCTCTGAGCCACTGCATAAGCAAACTTGATCTTCCGGATTCCGAAAGGTTCAGGTTCCAACAAATCTCCCATTTCCTCCAGCAAATTTGGAAAGATAAAGCTCTCCCACCCAAAATCACGGCATATGAACTCTGGTGTGCACAAGCCATGGAGCAAAGGGGGGGGGGGATCTCAGTAGTCTACACATCTTTCACCTCTCTATCCGTGAAAACCTCTTATATGAACCTTTGGGGGGTTGATTTTCAATTCTCGTGGGACTTGGAGACCTGGCATGGTTATTTTGCTAAATCTTTCCAAGGTATCCTGAACACAACCCTTATGGAAGCTAGTGTTAAGGTTATCACTAGGTGCCTTAACACAGCTAAACTTGCCCACATCTATCCCTCAGTGGACCCTCTGTTTTAGAGGTTGCTCACTATTGGGCTCAATGCCACATATATGGTGGGAGTGCCCGAGTATACGTCAGTTCTGGAGGAAAATTTTTAATCTCATTGAAAGGTTGACCAACACCGGGTCTCCAGGTCCCCCGAGATACCTCTTCTTAACGCTTATGCCCCGAATCTATCCAAACCCCATAGGAGGTTAGTGCATTTCATCCTGTTTGGGGCCAAACTTACTATTGCCAAGTCATGGAAACAACCAAAGGTCTAATTTGCAGCCACCATACGGAAAGTATCCTGGATCATGTCGCAAGAGAAGTTAGCGAGCATCTTATGGGATGCAACTAAGAAGTTTGAGGACATCTGGGAACCCTGGGTGGCTTACATAGGCATTTCTTTTATATCAGGTCTGTCACGGCCCATGAACGAAGCTGAAACCGGCAGACGTTAGGTGCTTTCCTGCTCTTTTACTACTTTCTCTCGGCTTGATGCCTCTGTTAATGCTGTGTTTAGGATATCACTGATCATTAGCTGACACACCATCAGTAGATTATTGATATGTACATAGCAGGTTACTTACCTTCTTTTTGATCCCACAATTTAACCAAGGGGGCTAGTTGCAAGTTGACTTTGTAATATCGGGAGGTTGAGCGGGTTCACCCCCCCTTTAGGGTACAGCCTGTTCCCATTTTGGGGTGCCGGAAGATGGGGGAGTCGTGCCTACCAATATTGCCCTCTTATTGAGTATCTCCAGAGAGTACCCGGATCTTGAAACAGTCAGAAGCAGATGACTAGAGAGCCAGGGAATCAAAAAGGTTACATGTTAAATTGATGTATTATATGGGTGACTGTAAATCTTTAGTATTATTTGACATATGGTATCCTTCTCTGTTTTGTCTGAAATCGAAACAAAAATCGTTGAAAGAAAAATGTCCATGTCTAATGGTACTAGACAGGGGTGCCCTATAGTGCCTTGTCTGTTTGTTTTATGCCTAGAGCCACTTGCTGAAGTGATCAGGGCCCATCTGGACATAAAAGGGGTGTTGAGGGGGGCGTGGCCAGGACATGGAGGAGTGAAGACGCATCTCCTCACAGCTCCGATTCACCGCAGCTTCCGGCAGCTTTCCTGGGGGCAGAGGCAGCTGAAAATGGCCCGGCGAGATGTCACAGTGGCGCCGGACAACATCGCAACCCCCGCTGGCGGAGAGGCGGGGAAGGGCTCGCTGGATCATTATTTCCCGGAGCCGCGGCGGGCCGGGAAAGGAGGCCCCAAGATGGTGCCGACTCAGCAAGCCTCCCAGCACCATGAGGCCCCGCCATCTCCCCCTCAACGGTCACAGCTCTCACAGATCACATCTCCTAGACTGGTGAGTGTGGACGACCCCCCCTCCTCCCCCGGATCGGCGGCCTCATGGGAGGAAGGAGCTGAACAGGCAGACATGCTAGGGGACGGGGACTTGAAGTGCCATATTTGGTCTCTCCCCACCAGGGCAGACCTGGAACGTTTTACTACCAGGATAGAGAAGGCCTTTACACAAGACATAGCCCAGCTGAAGGCTGACACCACTCATTTAGGTGGCAGATTGGGAACCCTGAAGCAAAAGCTGGAGGATTCCCTCCCACACATCTCACTGCTACAGGAAAAGTGTGCTGCCCAAGAACAGAAAATAGATGCCCTCATATGTCAGATGGATGATTTTGAAAACCGCAGCAGGCGGGCTAACATACGCATCCACGGCCTGCCAGAGGCGACAGCACCCAAAGATATAGTACCCACCCTGACCGGCATCTTTCGAGAAATCCTAGGACTTCCAAACACTACACCAGTGGAAATAGATTGTGCCCATAATGCGCTGAGACCCCCCTCCCAGGATCCGGAAAATCCCAGGGACATCATATGCAAACTTCATAAGTACACAATGAAAGATCGCATCATGCAGTAGATGCGCAACAAGCCCTACTTTGACTTCAATGGGGCCCGGCTGTACTTTTATCAAGACCTGTCAAGGCGCACTTTGATGCAGCGCAGAGCCTTACGCCCAGTCTTGGAGGCCCTCCAGGAGGCCGGTTTGTCCTACAGCTGGGGCTTCCCCTTTAGCCTGCAGGTGAAAAAAGAGGGGCGCCAAGTCATACTACGCACCAAGGATGACTTACCCTCTTTCCTTTCGGCCTTGGGCGGTGTGGACTTTCCGGATTGGAGGGGTCCCTCGGACTTTCCGGCCTTGAACCTCCCACAGCCATGGCTGCAGGCAAAAACTAAGAGGCGATCTAGAGGCCATAGGCACCGTACCTCAGGGACTTCCCCGGACCCTTCCACCCAAAGAGACTAAATAGCGCCAACCAGTGAAGGCATTTGCTTCCCCCAGCTTTTAGCTGACCATTTGAGATAATGGTCAACCCTAGAGTTCTGAGGTTGCTTAACCCCTGAGGACTCCTCTTTGAGGCTTCTGGAGATTTGGAGGGTCATGGTAATAACTTGAAACAGTCCAAAGACGGATTCTCAGACTCCCAGTTTCCCCCCCCTACCGGGACCCAATAAACGCTATGCTGAGGCGGTGGTAGGAGACTGGTTCCTTTGTCCCCTCTGAACTGGCCACTGTTCCCCACGTAGGCCGCCCTTCTCAGGGACTCATTCCTAGTTGGAAGAATAGACAGGGATACCTGCCCCCCCCCTCCATGGGGGGGCGGGATCCTGGCCCACAAAAATTGCCCAGCACATGTTGAAGTTTTATCACTATATGTTAATCTTTTTGTTTCGTGTTCTAAATTGCTTCTCTTTCTTTTCCTTCTTTTCTCCTCTTTTTTTCCTGTAAGGACTTCCCCGGGGAGTGCTGCCTACGCCTCCGCCCGCGGAGAACATAGAACATGCCCCTTCAAGCCTTTAGCACATGAGTTAGACCCCCAAGGCAGATATGTCTTCTTGAAAGGGCCGATAGCGGAGACTGTATACACATTCGCCACAGTGTATGCCCCCAACACTAACCAACTTACTTTCCTAGAAAACACTCTGGAACGCCTGGCTGAGTTTAGAGAGGGCCATCTGATCTCAGGGGGGGGGATTTCAATGCGAGTCCGGACCCCCTGCTGGATACCTCCCATAGCCGACCTTCCAATTCGTTCGCCTTTCTTAAACGTTTCCGCAAAACAGTCGAGTCATACCGGCTATTCGACATCTGGAGGATATTGAATCTCCAAGGTAGAGACTACAGCTACTACTCAAAGGTGCACAATGTCTACACACGCATAGACTTTCTGTGGGTGGATAGGCACACCCTGGAACTGCTGCGGGATGCGTCTATTGGAAATATGACCATCTCAGACCATGCGCCAGTGGCTGCTACTATAACGGTGCCGCAAGGTTCACGTCGGCCATGGTCATGGAGGTTGAACGAGAACCTCCTGGATGATCCCGCAGGGGTGTCTGAGACCTTGGCCCACTACTTTAGAGAGAACTCCAATGTGGGAGTGGGGGAGGGCATGGTCTGGGAGGGGCATAAGGCAGTGGTACGCGGCGGACTGATTTCCCAAGGGGCGAGGTGCAAGAAGGCACAACAGGTAGATTTTCAGAGGGTCCTGGATGCCCTCTAGAAAGCAGAGCTACAACACAAACAAAATGGCCTTCCAGAGGACCTAGAGAGGCTGCAGGGGTTGAGGGAGCTTTTCTCCCTCCTGTTGGACCGGAAAGTTTGCAAGCAGACGCGTTATCGGTTTCACAGATATTATGAACATGGTAATAAGTGCGGGAAGCTGCTGGCCAGAGCACTCAGGAAGCAGAAAGCCCAGGCACATGTTCAGAAACTCCGGTCCGCGGCGGGAGATACGGTCTATCACTCCTCCAAGATTGCCACAGCGTTCCGTGACTACTATGCAGACCTCTACTCGCTTGGCGGGGATCAGTCACCATGGGGTGTTCCTGAGAGGCAACCTGACATCCGGGACTATTTAGAGACTTCAGGCCTACCATCCCTGTCGACGGAGCAAATGGAGGCTTTAGAATCCCCCATCACAGCAAATGAGATTGAGACGACGGTCAAATCCCTGCCCAGCGGAAAGAGCCCTGGGCCAGATGGGATCACCAAGGCATATTATGCCACCTTTCTGCCCACCCTAGTCGGCCCTATGTGTAGTTTTTTTAACTCGGTGGCGAAGAGCGGTCAGATCCCCCCTGAGGCGCTACTGGCCCATGTTATGGTCCTGCCAAAAGGTGGTAAGGACCCTGCCTTGCCGGAGAGTTATCGCCCCATATCATTGCTGAATGCAGACATAAAAATTCTGGCAAAAATATTAGTGAACCGCCTGAAAAACCTTATACCTCAGATAGTGCACCCAGATCAGACGGGGTTTGTGGCAGGTCGTGAGGCCCGAGACAACTCCCTGAGAGCCATACACCTTGTGAACTGGGCCCGCAGCAGCCCGGACTCGGGCCAATGCCTCATCTTATCAACAGACGCGGAAAAGGCCTTTGGCCGGGTGAGCTGAGGGGAGTTCTAGAAACTCTGGGGCTGGGTCCGAGCATGATGACTTGAATTATGGCCCTGTACTCGGAACCCAGTGCACAGGTGAAGGTGAATGGCCTTCTGTCCCCGCGATTCACTATCAGGAACGGCACGAGACAGGGGTGCCCCTATCACCTCTCTTATTTGCTTCTGCACACAATACGTGCCAACCCAGACATTAGGGGGTTGAAGGTAGGTAATACCAAACACAAACTGTCGGCTTACACAGATGATGTGCTTTTTTACGTCACCGAACCCCTGGTCTCGTTGCCGAACCTCATCAGCAAACTTCAACGCTTTGGCAAGCTCTCAAACTTCAAAATAAATGAGGCTTAGTCAGAGATCTTGCTGATTACACTGCCACTCCCATTAATTAACAACTTAAAGGCAGCGTTTTCGCCACTCAGGGCCATAACATTCAATGCATAGAGACCCTCACGCCCTTCGAGCGCCTCTTCGTTGAAGAGGAGCCCATTCCTCATATGATCTCAGAGCTGTAACACCTATTGGGTGCAAAGGGTCACCTTGCTAGGCCAGCCCATATTAGGGAATGGCAAAGAGACCTGGGCGTGGAGTTCTCCGAGGCACAGCTGGCTCACCTGTACCAGCTAACACATTCTTGCACTATTGAGTCCAGAACGCAAGAAACTAATTATAAGCTACTAACCCGCTGGTACAGGGTGCCGGCTAACATGACTCGGATATACTCCACGGTATTTGACAGGTGTGGGCGGGGCTGCGGACAGCGTGGCACGTTGCTGCACCTTTGGTGGGACTGTCCCAAAATTCAACCCTTCTGGGCAGAAGTCCGGGCGCAAATAAAGTCTATCCTAGATATAGATGTTCCGCTTTCCCCGGTCCACTTTCCCTCATTGCCGATCAGCCAGTACAAAAAAAGTGCGCTACCATATCTACTGAACGCAGCAAAATGGCTGGTCCCTACATATTGGAAGCAGGCCCGTGTTCCAAGCTTGGAGGAATGTGCTCGCAAGGTGAGGGAGATCAAGGAGGCAGAAGAATGGGTGGCCACATGTAGGGGGAAAAGGGAGAGATTCAATTCTGTCTGGGCTGGATGGTGTGAACATGCCGCAGGCTCGGACCACGTCACTTCTAGTTTGGAGGTGGCACTATTGGAGCTTGCACAGCCCTCTCTCAGAGACAGGAGAGCTGCAGACCCTAACTGACTAATTAATTGAACAAAGTCCTTTGAACATCAGGAGTGGAATACCACGGGAGTCCTATGGGGCTGGTGGCCGGCAGGGGCGGTGGTTTATTAATTGGAAGCAGAATTCAGGTTAGTGCTCGACGGGGTGTCATCCCACATCTCTTCTTTGTTCTTCTAATTTATTTTTCCTCTCTCTCCTTCCCTTTCCTTCATCCATGTTAATAGTTTAAAAGGCAAAAGCGGTTTACAAACGATAAATGTTATAATGTTGCCTGGCTAGACAGTATGACATCTGGCCTGGTGAGTGTGCTGTAGCACTAACGACCCCATACTACCAGAGATAGAGCTCCCCTCCCCCCCGGTAGGGGAGACGGGGACTCCGGGTGGGGGCGGTTCCCGGCCCAGTGGCCCTGTTGGGCCCCACTCCGGTTGGGGAGGGTATGATGGATGTACTGAGTGCCCCCCTCTCCGCCAGAGTCTACTGGGTCGGTGACGTGCCTACCTGGAGGTGTTACACCGCATACATGGGCTGGAGGCAGGGGTCAGTTAGATTAACTAAGTATTCCTGCTGAAGCTGTAACATTCCCCAGGCCGCCTTAACGGGTTACTCGAGGAACACAGTCTCTTGGGCCGCTGCCTCCTAAAACAGTTTTTCTTTCTAATTGCAGAGTTTACTATGTCATACAAAAAAGAAGGCATTGCAAAATGTATGCTTGAGTATTTTCTTTGTACATTGTGCTAAAATAAAGATTACATAAAAAAAAAGGGGGTGTTGATGAGACAAAGAGAATACAAACGCTCACTCTTTGCAGATGATATCATTTTAACCTTAACAGAACCACAAACAATCCTCCCATCACTACATAGATTGTTATCCCATTTTAGTTCCCTTTCGGTATATAAAATTAACGCTTCCAAATCTGAAGCCCTCCCTATTTGCCTTTCGCCTGACCTTTTAGGAACTCTGAAGCAGATGTGCTGCCCTCAAATATCTAGGAGTATATCTGACACCTGACTACCCTACCTTATACAATGCAAATGACCCTCCTTTGTTTAAGGAAATTCAAACTATGTTGAAACAATGGGATGCTTACCCTATTTCTTGGTTAGGTAGGATAATCATACTGAAAATGTCTATATTACCGAAACTCTTGTATCTCTTTGGGACCCTACCAGTCCCTAATCCCCTTCCACAATTAAAAGCTCTGCAGCAGTAGTTTACTCTCCTCGTACCGGGAAAGGGGGGGGGGGGCTAGGGGCACCTGACATCATTAAATATTATTATGCTACACATTTACGTACAGTTGCCTCCTGGTCCAGTCACTCTCCTCCTAATAGGTGGACAGAGATATAGACTGGAGTTTTGTAACCAGTGCATCCCTATTCTCTGATCTGGTCCACGCCCCTTCAAGAGGACAAGGTCTTGAAATGCATGTGTTTGGCATCTGTGATATGTTCTTTGCAGATCTGGTGTACGACAGCAAAAAAAGCTCTCTCTCCTCGCCATGCCCCCCCCAGTAATGTACTTTTCAACCCTATGATACCAAACAGCGTATCCGTTAGACAAATGACAGCCTGGCCTTAGGCTGCTTTATTCAAACTCTGCCACTTTGTACACCCGGTGACCAGCAGATTTATGTCCTTTGAGGACATTCGTAATAAACACCAGATCCCTACAAACTTACATTACTCCTTATCTCCATCCCTTACATTAGAAAAGCCAAATCAATATGAATTAGCGTGTGCCCAGGGACCCTACACCTAATTTCCACCATATATCAGCTATTACACAAGGCCTTCCCTCTTTCTGATACCTCCCATGCATATACGGTGAAATGGTCACGTGTTCTGCAGAAACCAATCTCTCTCCCTTGCTGGAAACAAATCTGGACTTCTGTCTTTAGCTCCTCTAGGTGTGTGACACAGAAAGAGACGGAAGTTGAAGTGCTAATGTTCTGGTATAGGACCCTATATATCTTAAACAAACACAACCCAAATCTATCCTCTCTCTGCTGGAGATGTTGTTCCTCAGTGGGGACTCTGTATCATATATGTTGGCAATGTTCATCGATACAGCCCTTTTGGTTGGAAGTGATGTCTATGCTTCAGACTTTAAGCAATGTATCTTTGCCACTAGATCCATTGCACTACATATTGGGCCTCCCCTTCCCAGGTCTCAAGAAGTATACAAAACAGTTGTTATCCTATATACTGTTAGCTGCACGGAGGACCAACCCAATGTTATGGCTCTCAAAGGACCCACCAACCCAATCCATGCTCCAAAATACCATATTAGATATTCGTAGAATGGAATACCTTACAGCTACGGCTACAGAGTCCATCCCACAGTTTAATAAAATATGGGAATCATGGGATACCTCCAAGTACGGAGGGATCTCCGCATCTTCCTTAGTTATATTCATGACTTTACTATATTGGACTATCTTTTGTGGATAATCAGTCCTACCTAAATTGCATCTACACTACTGAACCCATTCTCTCAATTTCAATGATTTGACAGCATCTCACAAAAGTGAGTACACCCCCACATTTTTGTAAATATTTTATTCTATCTTTTCATGTGACAACGCTGAAGAAATGACACTCTGCTACAATATAAAGTAGTGAGTGTATAGCTTGTATAATAGTGTACATTTGCTGCCCCCTCAAAATAACTCAACACAGCCATTAATGTCTAAACCGCTGGCAACAAAAGTGAGTACACGCCTAAGTGAAAATGTCCAAATTGAGCCCAATTGGCCATTTTCCCTCCCCGTCTCATGTGACTCGTTAGTGTTACAAGGTCTCAGGCGTGAATGGGGAGCAGATGTGTTAAATGTGGTGTTATCGCTCTCACTTTCTCATACTGGTCACTGGAAGTTCAACATAGCACCTCATGGCAAAGAACTCTCTGAGGATTTGAAAAAAAGAATGTTGCCCTACGTAAAGATGGCCTAGGCTATAAGATTGCCAAGACCCTGAAACTGAGCTGCAGCACGGTGGCCAAGACCAAAACAGCAATTTAACAGGACAAGTTCCACTCAGAACAGGCCTCACCATGGTCAACCAAAGAAGTTGAACGCGCAAGCTCAGCGTTATATCCAGAGGTTGTTTTTGGGAACAAGACGTATGAGTGCTGCCAGCATTGCTGCAGATGGTGAAGGGGCAGGGTGTCAGCCTGTCAGTGCTCAGACCATAAGCTGTACACTGCATCAAATTGGTCTGCATGGCAATCGTCCCAGAAGGAAGCCTCTTCTAAAGATGATGCACAAGATCCCACAGTTTTCTGAAGGCAAGCAGACTAAGGACATGGATTACTGGAACCATGTCCTGTGGTCTAATGAGACCAAGATATCTTATTTGGTTCAGATGGTGTCAAGAATGAGTGGCGGCAACCAGGTGAGGAGTACAAAGACAAGTGTGTCTTGCCTACAGTCAAGCATTGTGGTGGGAATGTCATGGTCTGGGGCTGCATGAGTGCTGCCGTCACTGGGGAGCTACAGTTCATTGAGGGAACCATGAATGCCAACATGTACTGTGACATAACAAAGCAGAGCATGATCCCCTCCCTTCAGAGACTGGGCCACAAGGCAGTATTTCAACATATCAACCCCAAATACATCTCCAAGGCAACCACTGCCTTGCTAAAGAAGCTGAGGGTAAAGGGGATGGACTTGCCAAGCATGTCTCCAGACCTAAATCCTATTGAACATCTGTGGGGCATCCCAAAACAGAAGGTGGAGAAGTGCATGGTCTCTAACATCCACCAGCTCCATGATGCCGTCATAGAGGAGTGGAAGAGGACTCCAGTGGCAACCTGTGAAGCTCTGGTGATCTCCATGCCCAAGAAGGTTAAGGCAGTGCTGGAAAATAAGGGTGGCCACACAAAATATTGACACTTTGGGCCCAATTTGGACATTTTCACTTAGGGGTGTACTCACTTTTGTTGCCAGCGGTTTAGACATTAATGGCTGTGTGTTGAGTTATTCTGAGGGGACAGCAAATTTACACGGTTATACAAGCTGTACACTCACTGCTTTACATTGTAGCAAAGTGTCATTTCTTCAGGTTGTCATATGAAAAGATATAATAAAACATTTACAAAAAAGTCAGGGGTGTACACAGTTTTGTGAGATACGGTATGTTTGGCCTGTATTGTTAGTCATGTTCAGATTAACTTTCTACCTGTTAAACTAAGTATACTTGTAAACATTTGTGTAATGCTCTGTTATGATGAAAATGGAAAAAAAAAATATTTTTCTTCCTCAATAAAAACGTCAGAATTTTTTTTTTACGCCCTTAGAAAGCCTGAAGGTGGTGCTTGGTTTTTGGAGTCCTGTATGCAGCTAGACTGCCAAAAAGTCTCACATATGTGATATTCCCGTACTCAGGAGAAGTAGCAGAATGTATTTTGGGGTGTAATTTCACATATATCCATGGCATGTTTGAGCAATATATCATTTAGTGACAACTTTGAGGGAAAAAAAAATGTTTGATTTTTCCTAAAATTTGTGGCAAAATATAAAATAATCCATGGACTCAACATGCCTCTCAACAAATAGCTTGGTGTGTCTAATTTCCAAAATTGGAGGGGTTTTGTGCTATCTGGGCATGTCATGGACTCCAAAACTGTGATAGGTAGTAAAAAGTGAAATCAAAAATTTACGCCCTTAGAAAGCCTGAAGGTAGTGCTTGGTTTTCGGGGTCCTGTGCGTGGCTAGACTTCCAAAAAGTCTCACACATGTGGTATCCCCGTACTCAGCAGAAGCAGCCGAATGTATTTGGGGGGGGGGGGGGGGGTTCCACATATACCCATGGCATGAGTGATCAATATATAATTTCTGTGAAAACTTTGTGTAAAATGTTTTTGTGTCATTCTTTGTCATTTTTCAATCACTTGTAACAAATAAATAAAACATTCAACATGCCTCTCAGCAAATTTCCTTGGGTGTCTACTTTCCAAAACGCTTATTGACTTTTTTTTTTTTTACCTGAAACATGTGGCTGAATGCATTTTGGTAAAAATGTATGACTAAAATTGAGTTTACTGTATTTCTTTTAATAACAAAAAGTAGAAAATATCATTTTTTTTCAAAATTTTCGGTCTTATTTCTTTTATAAAAAAAAATTAAAAAATAAAAACTGCAGAGGTGATCAAATACCACCAAAAGAAAGCTCAATTTATGGGAAAAAAGGACGCAAATTTTGTTGGGTACAGCATAGCATGACCGCGCACTTACCAGTTAAAGCAGCACAGTGCCAAATTGTAAAAGGTGCTCTGGTCATTAAGACCCCTTTCACACATATGGACCATTCATCAGTTCTGTCACATTAAAACGGATGAAGTATTCATCCGTTTTTCATCAGTTTTTTTTTACATCTACTACCAATGCAAAAACGAATGAAAAACTGACCATTCGTCAGTTTACATCCGTTTTTCGTCCGATCGGTTTTGTTGACGGATGAAAAATAGGACTTTTATCTGTTAAAAAAAATGGATGTTGACGGAAGCGGATGAAAACGGATACAAATGAATGATCACCCGTTGTCATCCGATTTTCCATAGAGATACATTGATGTCCGCTTTTCATCTGTCAACGGATGGATGACAAACGGTCCAAATGTGTGAAAGGGGCCTAAGGGGGTAAATCCTTCCGGGGCTGAAGTGGTTAAGCTGGATTCTGTATTAAAATACTGCAGCACTGTACCACTAACTTCAAAGGGCAAATTTGACAGACTGTGCCACCTGTCAATCTCAACAAGCCTAATTAAATTTGTTGCAACCGCATAGAAAAGCAGCACGACTGGTTGCATGCTATCTTTTAGGTGGGTGGTACAGGGGGTGGGGCGATAAAGCAGTAGCTCAATTGACTGTTTTTACTGTCCCCTTGTCACCCATGTAAACAAGACCTACATGATATATTCCTATTTATAGTTTGTACACATGTTAAGTAAGCTACATAGAATGAATTGGTTGGACTACTTTTCTTGTGAAATTTAACTTAAAAGAGAAGTATGCGGTACAGCTTTTTGCAGATTTATACTTACCTAGGTGGATGCAGCATTGGTTTGATGCTGCATCAGTTCCCCGGCACCTCTACACCGAGAACCGAGCGATTGAATGCCACCGTTCGCTTAGTTCTCAAGGCACCCCGAGCAGAGAGCTGCAGACTGTCAGTCACAGCTGCTCTGCCCCCTCCTCGCTCACTGGAGCGATGGGCTGTGGAGGGGGTGGGGGTGGCCAGCTCAGGCTCTCAGTGACTCGCTCAGAGACTGAGCCAGATGTCAGTCCAGGGATCTGGTGGATCCCGACTTTGGGGTCGTGATAACACAGAGCCTGCACTGACTTCTGTGATGTCATCAGAAAGCGGATTTCAACCCACTCTCTGCTGAAAATAGGTCACAGGAGTGCAAGACGAACTACACTCCTGTGATCCATAGGAGAAGTACAGCCAAACAAGCTTTGGCTGTACTTCTCCTTTAAAAGGAAACACTGGAGGGAGACACAAGTAGGCTTTGCCAATAAACCATCATATTAATGTTGCATATGAAGAAGTGATTGTTAAATATTGTGAAATCCGGTAGACAGACTTATTGCAGCATAAATCACCATGTGTATTATATTGTCTATATCAGGGGGAAGAGAGCCAGTCACGTGAATTTGACAGGTTACATGACCTGGCTATCATCCCAGCATTGCTTTTGACACTCGCCTGTTAAAAAGAATAAAAATCTGCTGGCTTTAGAGTCCCACAACAAGAAAGCATTTAGTAAATCTCTGCGATATATGCATGTTGTTCTATGTTTTATCCCTTTACATTTTCTGGAAAAAGAAAACATGTTGATCGTCTCAGAAAACCAGTGAGCTCTGACTCCCTGTAATTAGCCAACAATGATTCCTCTGCTGCAATGAAAACCAAAGCATTTTTTTTAGTTTGGCCTGAGTTCTCTACTATTAGACACTGGAACAACTCCCTCATATATTGTGCAGATGGGGATGGGGGGATTTTGTAGTCCAGGGGCTGAATACACGGCTTGGGATTTCAGTGCAGCAGAGAAGTCAGTTCAAACAGGAAGATAGGATGCAAGGATTTACTTCTGTAAGGTTTTTCTTCTGTACTTGCAGAAAACATGCAGAAATGTTCATGTGTTGCATAGATTTGCAGATGACAATGCAAAAGCTTTAACAGTGCATAATTACTTTTTTAACAAACGGGTTGCTTATGTCAAATTGTATGATGGTAGATGGCGTCAGTGGTGTTCATCTAATATAACTTGTCTAATATGCAACACTAAGCACAGTTACCTCAAACAACAAAGTCAGGAAATTTAAAGTGGTCCTGTTGCTTCACTCCTTGTCTCCCAGGGACATTTTCTCCAGTATTTATTGGGGGAAGGTGATGGGAAATTGATTGCCATAACATTAAGATAAGATTAAGTCAGGTTAACGAGGGCAGAAACTAGCATGACAATTACTTGTTCACATGTCTGCAATCACTAAAACTTTGAATGCCATTGAATTAATTCACAAAAGTCTTTAATGCAGTGAAAGCAAACGCCACCCATATCAGTCATGATATCACTGTTAAAGGAGTTGTAAAGGCAGAAGGTTTTTTTCATCTTAATGTATTTTATGCATTAAGATAAAAAACCTTCTGTATGCAGCAGTCTCCCCAGCACCCCTAAGTACTTACCTGAGCCACATCTCACTCCAGCGATGTCCACAAGTGTCTTAACCATCCGGGATTCGCCTCCTGATTGGCTGACACACAACAGCAGTGCCATTGGCTCCCAAGGCTGTCAAGCAAAGCCAGGTAGCCAATCAGGGGAGAAAAGGGGCAGGGCCCCATGTATGAATCGACACAGGGAGTTATGAATCGGCTCGGGTACCCCCATAGCAAGCTGCTTGCTGTGGGGGCACTCGACAGGGGGGAGGGGCCAGGAGCAGCAAAGAGGGAGACAAGAAGAGGAGGATCCCGGCTGCTCTGTGCAAAACCAACTGCACAGGAGGTAAGCATATCAGGTATTTTTTTTTAAACAAGACTTTACTTTACAATCACTTTAAAAGGATAAGGTTACTTTTGAGATCATGTTACATGTTCCACATATTTTTAGGAGGGAACATGTTACACCCATTTTTTAGGGTGAAACATGTCCCTAATACTACAGCCGCTGTCCAATCCCCCCTCTCCCTGTGACAGCAGTAAGAGGAGAAGTTCCCTGTACTATCTGCCACTTTTTGAAATCAGCGTGGCTTGCGGGGGCTTCACACACATGGCCATGTCATTCATTCACACAGCTGTGTGTGTGAATGAACTACAAGCCCAGATATTCTTTGCAGCTGTTGGCTTGTAGTTCTCAATAAACTACCACAGCGCTCCACAGCTCATGGATTCTTCCTGTCAGTATATCTGCTTACCTGTACAGGCTGCACAGAAACACAGATACACTGACAAATCTGCAGGAGACCTGCATGGCACCAGTGATCTGCTAATCATCTGTGCAATGCTTTACAGGCTCAAAAAAATAAAATATAATAATTATAAATGCACATTTTTTTTACCTGCACAGGGATCAAAATCTGCTCTTTCAGTGCCATTTTTAATTTTATTTACAATAAAGTACATAAACAACAATATACACAATCAAGTATGTTCTTTTCCTACAGAATCCTGGGTTTCACATTGAAGTCTGCAGGTAGTCTTGAATTATTTCTAAAAAAATTGGATTTTTGACTTACCGTAAAATCAATTTCTCTGAGTTCATTGACAGACACAGTGCTCCATTATTCATAACCATAGGGTTATACTGCCCCCTACAGATGGTATTCACCCCCCTCTTTCTGCTATAGGCCTCCAGTTTAGTAACAAGCAGTGTCAGAAGAATTAAAAATGCCTTAGACGGGTGGGTGCTGTCTGTGTCAATGAATCCAATTTTCTCTTTCGATCACTGGCAGACACAGCGCTCTATTATTCATAACCATAGGGAGGACCCAAAGCAGTGCCAAATGTGAGGGGTGGGATAAGTAAAAACCCCAAGGCAAACACAAGAGCCAACCAGGTAACAGGAGCTCAACACAGAACAACTGGAGCCAACCTGAACCCAAGGGGTACCCCACCCCAGTAACAACTCCAAGGATGGCCGATCCTGAAACAGCATGCGGGTAAGACAGACAGATCTTCCTTGCCACTAAAGTGGGGGGGGGGGGGTTGTCGACCATGAGGAACGCTGTGACTTAGGCCGAGACCCGGTCCTAAGCGACCTCACGAAATGTTTTAACTCGCAGGGCCAGCCCCCGTCCAGTGAGGCTATGTCACGGCCGACCTAGCCCGTAGCTGTGGTCTGCACGTGCTCGCTTGGCAGACTGGGGTGACCATTGAATACTTAATGACCAGCACGACACCCAAGCCCGGCAGTTGATAGTAGATCTCACCAGAAAAAAATCCAGGAAAAAAGAAAATAAACAAAAAATTGCCAGGACTAGAGATCCCAGCAGGATGAATAGGTAGAAAAAAATTGAAGGGCTATAGCAGAGAGGGGGGTAAATAAACCCTGCCTCTATAGAGATGGCCATCTCCACACAGAGGCACAGTGTAGAGGAATACATAGGAAGTCAGTAATGGGCAAAAGATCAACTGCAGGGTGACAATAGACAATAGTGGTGACTAGCCCTTATGCCGCCTGTCTGCCTTTTTTTGAGGATAAGGAGATGAAGGGTGCTCTGGATAACAGATTCTGGCCAGAGAAGATGTCCGCAATAGGATGCACACAGATCAGACAAACATGTGTCTCAAACGGCACTTGGGTAGCACACCAAGAGGGAAGCATTCTCTGGTAAAAATGAAACAGAAGGCGCCTCTAAGTGGAGAAAACAAAAGACTTTAATTGCCAAAGGATAAAAATACACTTACTAGCATTAAAATATAGCAAGGCTCATCATATGGATGTTACAGGGAGTCCAGAGGCAGGTGGTCCCAGGGGTGGTCCAGTGTGCAACTTGATGGCTTAGATCCCAACCGACCAGCAGAGGAGGGCCGCAGGAGAGTCCTTCCTGGTCCTCTCTCCTGCGGCCCCCTCTGCTGGTTGGTTGGGATCTATGCCATCAAGTTGCACGCTGGACTCCCTGTAACATCCACATGATGAGCCTTGCTATATTTTAATGCTAGTAAATGCATTTTTATCCTTTAGCAATTAAAGTTTTTTGTTTTCTGCACTTGGAGGCAACTCTGATTTGTTTTCTGCCTTTTTTTAGCACACTCTGGTGTGTTGCATTATTTTGAATAGGCTGTCAAAGCACTGCAATGGACAAAAAATGGACGTGCACCATTTTTTGGTAATGTAGCACACCACAAAGCATAGTTGCATTATTTTGTGTTGCTATACATGTAAGTTCCCAACACATAGGTGTAAATGAGGCTTAAGAATAAACATTTATAACTGAATAAGGTTGTCTGTTTTATAGAAGTCATAGGATTATACTTGTTACAAGGCACTAGCTATTCAGACCCAATTTACCATATAGGTTTCTATGGGATAATATCTGAGCATCTCTTGACTCAGGAGGCAGGTCCATAGACTAGACTAGCATAGGGAAAGGGGGAGATAAGTACACTCCTTCTTTAAAGGAAAAGCAGAAAAAAAACAGGCAGAAATAACATATGGGGAATTCCTTTCAAATACAAAGTATGTCAATGTAAACTTTGTAACTGTTTGCATGCAGTTTTATGCCAGACAGTACTATATTACGAAAAAAGTAAGGGAGTACAATATGTTACAATGACTTTAGTTGCAAATGTGATTAACATATGACTGTATAGGAATCATCAACTTTACAATATGTTTAACCACATCAGTAGTGGGCACGAAAACCCACTACTCCTGTCCAGGCCATTTTTCAGCTTTCAGCGCTATCACACTTTGAATGACAATTACTCCGTCATGCAACACTGCCCATATGAAATTTGCGTCCTTTTTTTCACACAAATAGAGCTTTCTTTTGGTGGTATTTAATCACTAGGGGGGGGGGGGGGTTATTTTTTGTGCTATAAATAAAAAAACATTGACAATTTTGTGAAAAAAATGCCTTTTTCTTTGTTTCCGTCATAAAATTTTGCAAATTAGTAATTTTTTTTTGTAAATTTTGTAAATTTTGGCCAAAATTTATACTGCTACCTATCTTTGGTAAAAATAACCCAAATAAGTGTATATTTGGTCCTTGTGAAAGTTATAGAGTCTACAAGCTATGGTGCCAATCATTGAAAATTGATCACACCTGATGTACAGACGGCCTATCTCACTTCTTGAGACCCTAACAAGCCAGGAAAGTACAAATACACCCCAAATGACCCCTTTTTGGAAAGTAGACATTCCAAGGTATTTAGTAAGAGGCATGGTGAATTTTTTGAAGTTGTATTTTTTTCCCACAATTCTTTGTAAAATGAAGATTTTTAAATTTTTTTTTTTTACAAAATTGTCATTGTAACAGGTTATTTT
>BLSH010328900.1:437065-458526 GCA_018402905.1 Glandirana rugosa
CCTAGTGTGTAAACGAAAGTTGAGGTCATTCGAACAAGTGACACAATCTGACTTTCGTCATCTTGAACCAATCGACACTCACGACTGAGTTGTAGATGTAACGACTACACGTCCGCTAATATTCTCCGGCTATAGTTCTGACAAAGTCTATGTATAAAATCAACATACAGTATAATGTACATTAAATAACGACAACTTCTACCGTAATTTGCAAAATTATATAGATGGACCTCAATAGTCAAAATATCTCTATGTGAATAATGTAAGAGTCTGTCGAATGGTATACAAACATATGTTTAGTGTATCCAACGGTTAAGCAGTCATATTTGCTCATTTTGTGTTACAGTGAAAACTGACATGTAAGGTAAACTACTTTGACCTGTATGTATCTTCTTGATATTGTCTCAATAAAATATTTTGGAAGAAAAAAAAAAAAAAAACAAGGGTCATCAAGACCTACAGAAAGAGTTGTCATGTAGTAAGTATCCTGGCAACCTATGTGATTTGTATACAAACATATGGTAAGCTGTCTGAGAATGTAATAAGTGTATCTCTATAAAACTGATAACTCCAGGTAGATATATTAAAACGTTTAATGCCATCTTCAACAGCAATAAATTACATGTAATATGACATACAACTAAAATATGTATCTGAAACAGTCTTGATATCGGCCTCTTATAATCGCCTGCACATCAGCAATGTAGATGTTGAGTCAGCACTCACAGCTAACCAAGTTCTACTGCTTTCAGTCTAACACAGTGAACAAGCTTACTGGAGTTGAAAGCAAATGTGTGATCCTGAGGCCTAACTAGAAGAACCTTCAGGGCCCCGGTGCAAGAAAATATGAAGGGCCCCCCCTCCTGAACCCTGGCCAGGGCCCTCCCTCTTCCCACTGATCCTGGGGCGGGTCTCTTTATTACTGTCCCGCAGCGGGACCCTTTCACAGGTTATGCAGCGGGCCCCCTTTCTGCCATCTTCGTGCCTCCCCATGATGGTTAATTGCCAGGGCCTGGTCACAATTGCAACTTTTTCAATCCTGATAGTTCCCCCACTGGTGTCAGTAGTTGTTAATTTTTATTTTATTTTATTTTTTTAATATTTAATTTTATTTCTTTTACAATTTTATTTTTATTATTTTTTATTTTTTTTTTAGGAGCCCTGTTGGGGGGCTTTGATAAGATATCAGGAGTCTAAACAAACCTCAGCCCTCAATCTCCATCTGTGTAGCCTCAGCTGCACAGAATGAATGGACGGGAATAGCTGTGCACCGAGCCTCCCATTCATTCAGAAACGGAAGTATAGTAAAGCATGTTTACTATGCTTCAGTTATGAATGAAACAATTGGTACCAATCACTGGCTCTGTCCATTCAGAAAAGGAAGGAGCCGGTAGATGACAAATTTACTGACCCGTTCCCATCTCTCCATCATGAAACATCTTCTACAGCAGCTGGCAGGAGAGAGAAGGGGGGAAGACAGCAGCTCTGTGGGGAGACCAGGGAAGCAAACAGGGACCCTGGGAACAGCAAAAGACAATTAAACTGGATAGGAGGGGTTGCGGGGGCAGCATATAAAGGAACCAATCTCCTGCATTATGAGGAAAATGAGGGAGATTGGTTCCTCTAAATGCCGCCCCCACATCCCTCCTACCCAGGTGTACAAGGGAAGCACATGGGTCCCCTGGAGCATGGGACCCGGTTGCAATTGCAACCCCTGTAGTTACGCCCCTGGTGTGATCCCATCATTTCACGGCTGTTCTTTTACTGACCAGTTACAGTGCATTCTGCAGGAATGTCCAGGATGTGGCTGGGAAATCTGGATCATGACACTGGCGGTACAGAATTACAAGCAGGTCATTCAGGTAAGCCAGTTCATGTATAATGGTAATTGTTTCGCAGTGTTTTAGCCTGGAATTTACCTTAAATAATTATTCGTGCATAATTATATTAAATACAGAAATAGCAAAAATACTATTGCAAAAGGCACATATAAATTACCATGTTGAGTGTATGGGAAAAAATAAGCCAGAAATTTCTATATGCAATTTCTCTATTGGCCAGCTGATGTTTTCTGCTTCAGACAACAAAAGAAAAGCTCTATACGACCGCCTAGGACTCTATAGTTTTAATGCACAGGGGTAGTATTGATATTTGTTCATTCCATGAAATGTTACATTTCAACATCAACAAAAAGATGGATTAACAAGGTAATTTCTCACCTCCTGCCTGGCTTGCAGAAGGCAGCTTGCTCACATTAGATCTAATGGGAGCTAAGAGTGGGGGTCATATAGAAAACATTTTGCTTTAGAACAGACCAAAAATCCATAAAAGAAGTAATTTACTAGTAAAAGTTCTCTCGATGGAACATTATGTGGCATCATTTTCAGCATTAGTGAAATAAAGGATCTAGGAAAGGTGTTTGCTTGAGAGCAGAGAGGCGCTGTCACTCTGAGTGCATCAATACTCGGCCTGTGGAGCTGCTTCTTGTAGTCTGGCCCTTTTAAATAATGAATTCTTAAGAGCCCCTTATTATGAGATTTCCATTAAACACAAGTGACAAAAAAGCTTTACGTCCACATATGAGAAGTGCTGTCACACAAGTGCTGGAATAAATGGAGAAGTCTGATACTGTAATCAGTGAATGGCATGAGTGGTCACCTACATCTTAGAAGTAACACATGCGGCATTTATTGTATGTAAATCTGGGCTTGTTATTAAGGGATGGCCTGACATAATCACGGGCAAGAATCTCCAAGCTTTTCTGCTTTCCGCAGCACCTGTGATCTGCACAACTGTTACATAGTTACTTACATAGTTGTCTTTTTATGCTTACCCCACTTTGTGAATGTCTGTATATTTACTTTATCTAGAAATCACAATAGATGGTTTTACTGAATGACATTTAGTTTGCTAAAAAGGAGTGAGCGTAAAGTATATATGAATATAAAAATGCTTTATTAAGAGTACAGATGATAGAATCAATCCAACGCGTTGGGAAGACAAAGGACTCCCCATTCCTCAGGGCTGATGTTAGTGAGAAAGGATCCTGATGGGGTCTGTCTGACATGTTAACATAGGATCTTGGATTGTCCATATGCAGGCTAGAGCTTGAGAGGCAGCATTCTATCATCTGTATCTATCATCTGTACTCTTAATAAATGTTTATATTCATATATACTGTACATCAGGTGCTCCTTTACACTCACTCCTTTTGATCACAAAGGAAGTGACCACCAGGCCTGCACCCGAGGTAGCAGCCCAGGCCCCCAACAAGGCTCACCATCTCCTCAAAATAAGCCAGGCACTAATCTCTGGAAGGAAACCCTTCCCATCTGCCCCTTTGACCTCCTAATTATAAACTGTGACCGATCAAATCAGTTCAGCATGATCTCCACCATCAAAAAACAAAATTAGTTTTGCTAAAGCATCATGTGTCACAAAAATACCCCTTTGCAACCATTGTTGCATCTCAGTACTGCTGATCTCTTCCAGGCACTTACTGTCTATATGCATTCAGTCCAGCAATGGAGAAAATCATAATGAAATGGCCATGTGTAGTCTTTACTGGAACCCTATATGAAACGGTGTCATAAATGGGAGACCGGGACACAGCGCTGTCACCCTTATCATAAGGTGCTTGAACAAAGCAGGATCACCAGGTATTACTTTAAAGAAAGCTGCAGACTTAAAATGATTGTAAAGTCTTTTTTTTATTAAATAACAAACATGGTATACTTACCTGTGCAGCTGGCTTTGCACAGAGCAGCCCAGATCCTCTTCTTCTCGGGCCCCTCTTTGCTGCTCCTGGCCCCTCCCTCCTAGGGAGTGCTCCCACAGCCAGCAGCTTCCTATGGGGGCACCCGAGCACAGTCAGTGCACCGTGTATCCATTCAGAAAAAAAAAACCTTCTGCCTTTACAACTCCTTTAAAAAGATTGACAATAAATTTGGAAATTACACTAACTTTTAAAAACTTGTGTGAACTTTTAGTGATTAGGTTTGCATATAATGCAAGAAGGCCTATTGAAACTTTAGATAAGTAAGGTCACAGCACTCTACAGAGACAATATGATTCAAACACTAAAAGAGTTGTAAACCCTCAAGTTTTTTCACTTTAAAGCATTCTATGCATTAAGGTGAAAAACCTTCTGTGCTGCAGCTGCCCCAGGGCCCCCCTTTTTCTTACCTGAACCCGATCGTTCCAGCAACAAGTATGAGCCCAGCAGCTCCAGCCGCTGTCTCGGGTCCTCATTAGATAGATTGATAGCAGCGGGAGCCATTGGCTCCCGCTGCTGTCAATCAAATTCAGTGACACAGGAGCTGGTGGGCGGGGCAGAGTCCTCCTGCTGTCTGTGTCAATGGACACAGCAGCAGGACTCAGGAGTGCGTCCACATGGGTGCCCCCATGGAAAGCGTTTCTCTGTGGGGGGCACTCGATGAAGAGACGGAGCCACGGAGGATCAGGGCCGCCATGTGCAAAACCCTTGCACAGAGCAGGTATGACATGTTTGTTATTTTACAAAAAAAAAAAATATGAACCTTTACAATCACTTTAAGGTATCATTTACACTGGTGCTCCTGTGTTTAACTTATCTAAAAGAAAGAGAAGTAATCTGTAAAGTATAAACAACTCAAGCTTCCCAGGTCAATTTTTTACTGCATTTAGATGTTTCTGCTTTAATGCTGCTTTAACCATGCTTAGTTTTGTTTACATTTGTTTAGCCAAGTCTAAAGTATCTAATCGGATCCAGGATGCACAGAATAGTATTTTCTCTAAACGCAGCTAAACTGACTGCACCTAAACACAGTGTGAATGGCACAAATGAACAATCACTCTGTTAATTTATGTGACTATACATTTTCTCTAAAGCCTAGTACACACAATGAGATTATTGCATGTCTGTATGAATGTCCGTTTTTTTTTTTTGGATGCTAGTCTCCATTTCAAAAACAAATAATTACTAAAGTCTGAAAATTCTCGTACGGCAGAATAAAAATTCTGAAGTAATCTAATTATATGTATTGTATTTTCGAACAAAAACTGTACTGATTAACTGCTTCTGGACCAGCCATCCCATACATACTGTGACAGGGCGGCCCAGCTGCGCAAAATGATGTACCTGTCGGTGACTTTTTTGGACGTGATCTGGGGCACACGAGCAGCTCCCAATGTGATTGGACATTTTGCAGATCGTTCGGAGGAAAGGCACAACGGCGGTTTGTAAACAAGGCAGACAGACTGCTGTTCTATCAGGGAATAAAAGAGAGATCAAGCAGAAACCAGGATCTCTCTTTTCATCCAGTGCATCCACTCCCACTCCCCCAGTTAGAAAGCATTCCCTAGGAGCACACTTAACCCTTTGATCACCCCTGGTGTTAATCCCTTCCCTGCCAGTGTCATTTATACAGTGATAGTGCATTTATTTTAGCACTGATCACTGTATTAGTGTCACTGGTCCCCCAAAAAGTGTCACTTATTGTCAGATTTGTCTACCGCAATGTTGGCAGTCCCAGTAAAAATCGCCGCCATTACTATTAAAAACAATAAAAAAAAAATAAAAAGTCCATAAATCTATCCCATAGTTTGTAGATGTTATAACTTTTACGCAAACCAATCAATATATACTTCTTGGGATTTTTTTTACCAAAAATATAAACCAGAATACATATTGGCCTAAACTCATGAAGAAATTTTTTTTTTTTTTTTCAAAATTGTCAGTCTTTTTTTTTTGTATATAGTGCACAAAATTAAAAGGTGATCAAATACCACCAAAAGAAAGCTCTATTTGTGAGAAAAAAAGGACATTCATTTTGTTTGGGTACAGCATCACACGACGGTGCAATTGAGAGTTAAAACAACGCAGTGCCCTATCTCAAAAAATGGCCTGGTCAGGAAGAGGGTAAAACTGTCCGGAGCTGAAGTGGTTAAATGAAAATCGTACAATCTGGTATCGTATGAGAACATTTTTTGTGTTTGTCCCTTCATAACTTCGAACGAAAGTTGTGTACTAACGATCAGATTATCGTACGACCAATTCGAAAGCGGTATATTTTGTACGACATTCTGATCGTATGTACGGGGCTTAAATGCGTATAAACACAGGTTTGAGTGCGCAAGTGTGAATGAGGCCTAAATGATACATGCACCTTTCCTTTTCTATCCCCCCCAATCCCAGCACTTTCAGTACAGAATATTTAACTACAATGTATTCTCTTTTTTTTTTTTTTAACAGAAAGTTTTTATTGAACAAAGCAGCAGTACAGTAAAAATCAGAAAGAGAACACAGGCTATGCATACATACATATTACTCAGTACAAGCCGATGAAGTCAAATGGACTCCTGGCAGGGGGACAATGTATTCTTCATGTCACTAGTGCACAGAATCTAAATGGAAATTACATTTTCTACTTATGCGACTGACTTGTAGCTTGTCCATGGAGCTTTTTTTTTTTTTAGGCTTTGTTCACATCTAGGTGTTTTTGGACATTTTTCTGCTCTAAGCCTCAGCTCTAAAAACGCCCAACAAGACAAATCCCATTCATTTCATTTGACCCCTGTTCACATCTGAGTGTTTTGTTGCCTTAAAGCAAAATGACTGTCGTTCAAAAAAGTACATGAGCTCCTTTATTGGCAGATAACATTTGTTTTAATTGTTACATTGGTGACCTTTTGAACTTCAAAACACCTGTACGAAAACGTGGCAAAGAACGCCCGAAAAAAATGCCTGTAAAATTGCAACACCTAGATCTGAACAGAGCCTTAAAGTGTATCTTCAGCCAGAGCTTTATGCTAGTTCTGGATACAATAGGGAAAGGTAAAACCCTTGCCTATCAAAGTTTTTTTTTTTTTTCCCTTCGGGGAAATTTCCCTTTAATTCCTATCCCAGAGAAACAACCAAAGTTGGGAGATTTCCACTCATATGGATGCTTGGAAAAAGAGCCCCAATTGGAAGACTCTTACCGTTTTGCATTAGGGAAAATTGTGGATGAATTTTTTTGTCTCTCTAATGGGGACACAACGCCAATAAAAACTTGATAGAGTGTCCAATAATTAAAAAGATTTTGCCTACAGATACACTCTAATGTTACATTGTTGATGATCAAGCAGGTAGACCCCTCCACTTGGCATACATAAAGGGCAATATGATGCATATATCATCTTCCAATTAATAATGTAGGTAACAATCTGCACCTGGATAGTATTTATTTCTGCTTCGGGAAGTTATGTTAAGGCCTCATTCACACAAAGCATACTTATGCGTACATGTTTGCGAAGGGCAGCAGATAGTCCGATTCATGTCAACCAGGATGCAGCAGCTGCACAGACACAGCCGCTGTGCCCCAATTGACAGCTGTGCAGGTGCCTTTCCCAGAAAGCAAACTGTTTGGGGACTTTACCCAGTGATTCTCTTTCATGTAAAAGTGATCCAAGTGGCTATACAGGCGCTGGGAAGGGGTCCCCTACCCTTCCACCTGCCTTTACCGGGCTCTCCCGTCTGACTGGTGACTCCGGGAACGATGTGACCATTTTGGTCACATATACCGAGAAGAGTGGCCGGAAAGGAAGTTCCCGTCCCTATTCTGTGATGTCAGAAACTGGAAGCTACATCCTCATTTGTTTGTTGACAAATCGTTACCAGCTTGTACAGCATCTGATCAAATAGATCTCAGTTTGATCAGATGCTTTGGAGGCCAGAGAAGAGATCTAATAGACCCAAGATCTATTCAAAAAGAGGACCTCTCACAGTCCATGCCATTGTGTTATTTCATCTCTTGTGATAACAATAAACTTGATCAGGGAAAAAAAAAAAATACAGTGTAAAAAAATGAATTTAGATAAAATACATGATAATTAAAAAAAAAAAAGTAAAGTGTCCCATCTCCCCGAATTCATGGGCAAATGCGAACATGCATGTATGTTCCACATGCATATGAAAACAGCGATTGCACCACACATATGAGGCACCACTCCAAATGTCAGAGTGAGAGCAATAATTCCAAGTTCCAGATCTTCTGTCTAACTCCAAATTGGTAAAGTGTAAAGGCTTTTAAAGTGTCACCTATGGATAATTCAATGTACCGTAGTTTGTTGCCATTAAAATTCACAATTTTCAAGTGACGTGTTTGGTATCATCATTTTTAAATTTGACCAAAAATTGGGTATTATCTACTCGCGGAACCGTACGCCGCTGGACTTCAAGTGGTTAAGCCGGGATGCAGCTGCATTTATCATCCCAGTACTGTTTTTTTAGAGCTGGCGGTTGGTTCTCTTGTAAATGCAATCCTAGCAGCCAACTAGCCAATGGATTATTTTACTAGTAGCAGGAGGGGACGCCCCAGCAACCAGTCCTCCTGCAGCTTCATTTAACTATCTCGTCCCACCGGGAGACCTGAGCAACCAGCCAGTTCTTCTGCTGGCTGATCACAGAACTGAACAAAGCCCAGATCGGCTCTGTTCGAATCTGTGATAGGGTAACCCAGGAGTGATGACCTGACATCACTTCCGGTTTTATCCGGATGTTTACGACGCCATTTTTCAAAAATGAAAGGCATTTGAAAACACTGATCTTGGTGTAATCTAGAGCTTTTAAGGGCAGAGGAGGGATTTGGGGTCTTATATAAAGAGTGCCTGTCACATGCCTATCGCTGTCACAACGGATGTTTACATTTTTTGTGACAGCAATAAAAGCGATAAAAAAATGAAAGTGACAATGTAAAAATAAAATAAATAATTAAAAAAAAATTAAGGTGCCCCCATCCCTCTGCGCATAGGAAAATACATGCATCGTTCTGTACGCATGCAAACAGCGATCATCCGACACATGTGAGGTATCACAGTGAACGGAAGATCACGGGCAGTAATTCTAGCACTCCTGTGTAAATCTAAAGTGGTAACCTGTAAAGGGTTTTAAAGCACCATCTATGGATACTAAAATGTACCTCATTTGTCGCCGTTGATTTTAAAGCATGACATGGTTGCTATCAATTTACTCGGCGCAACACCATATTTTATATTTTACAAAAAATGGGTTATGCATTGTGATATTTTGCATTAAAAAAAAAGTGTACTTTAAAAAATAATGCATTTGAAAATCCTCTGTGCAAATACTATGAGACAAAAAATTTTGCAAAACCCACCATTTTATTCTCTAGGACCTCTGCTTTAAAAAAAATATATATAATGTTTGGCGGTTCTAATTTCCCAGCAAAAAAGACAGATTTTTACAGAAAAAGGCCTGGTTAAATTTTGTGTGCATGCACTAAAATTAATTAACGTGTATTTTTTTCCAAAAGATTTGTGCTTGAAAGAATTCTGTGCAAATACCATGTAACGTAATTAGCCACTCCAACCATTTTATTCTCTAGTGCCTCTGCTTAAAAAAAATGTATATAATATTTGGGCATTCTAGTTAATTTTCTAGAAAAAAAAAAAGTGATTTTATTATAACTTACCGTAAAATCCTTTTCTCTGAGTTCACTGACAGACGCAGCTCTTCTTAAATGACACGTGGGTTTTATGTCGTCCTATCAGGAGTGACTAGGCAAAACAGATGAGAAAGCATCAGGGATAAGCTGGCCCCTCCCATGGGGGCCGTCCTCACCTGGGCCTATAAAACCCCCTGCTGGCCAATAGCATTCAGTTTGTCACAAGCAGTGCAACAAAAAAACCAGAGGGGTGGGAGCTGCGTCTGTCAGTGAACTCAGAGAAAAGGATTTTACAGTAAGTTATAATAAAATCCCTTTTTCTCTTACGTTCACTGACAGACACAGCTCTTCTTAAATGACACGTGGGGACGTCCCAAAGTAGTGCCAAAAACTAGAGGGGTGGGCAAACAACAACAACAACTGTACCCAACAGAACCCTCTCAGGGAGTGCCAGACGCACTCACACCGCTGCTCGCAAAACTTTGCGGCCAAAAGCAGCATCCGCAGATGCCGACACATCAACTTTGTAAAACTTAGTAAACATGCGCACTGAGGCCCAAGTGGCCGCTTTGCACACCTGAGACACCGAAGCCTGGTGCCTGAATGCCCAGGAGGTGCTGACCGACCTGGTGGAATGAGCCGTGACCGGAAAAGGGGGAACCTTGCCCCGAAGCTCATGCGCATGGGTCACGGTCTGTCTAATCCAACGGGAAATGGTAGCCAACGAGGCTGCCGAACCCTGTTTGGAGCCCCCGGGTAACACAAACAACGAGTCATACTTCCGAAAGGAAGCTGTAGCACTCAAACAAACCCGCAGAGCCCTTACCACATCCAAAGAGTGTAACTCAAATTCCTTAGGATGTTTTGGGTGAGGACATAATGAAGGAAGGACAATATCCTCATTCAAATGAAAAGAAGAGACCACCTTCGGAAGAAAGGAAGGTGGAAGTCGCAACACCGCCTTGTCATTATGAAGAATCAAGTACGGGGACTTGCAGGACAAGGCAGCCAATTCCGACACCCGCCGCGCGGATGTGACAGACACTAAGAAGGTAACCTTCTGCGACAAAAGGGACAAGAGAATGTCCCTAATCTTCTCATACGGTGGTTTCTGTAAAACAGAGAGCACCAGATTCAAATCCCACGGCGCCAGAGGCGGCCGAAACTGGGGAGCCACATGACGTACACCCTGTACAAATGTGCGGATCAGCGAATGGGAAGCCAAAGGTCTCTGAAAAAGGACCGCTAAGGCCGAAATCTGGCCCTTGAGCGTACTCAATGCCAGGCTCTTGTCCAGTCCCTGTTGCAGAAAAGTCAGCACCCTGGACACCAAATAAGAGCGAGGGTCCCAACCCCCCGCTTCGCACCATGCAATATAGGCTTTCCAGGTCCTGTGATAAATTTTGTGCGAAGTGCACTTATGTGCCATAAGCATAGTAGGGATTACAGAGTCAGCGACTCCCCGATCCCTCAATACCTGGGCCTCAATAGCCAAGCCGTCAAAGCCAGCGAGGGTAAAGCAGGGTGCAAGATGGGACCTTGGGACAGCAGGTCTTCGCGAAGCGGAAGCCGCCAAGGGGCGTCCGCCACCATCCGAACCAGATCGGTGTACCAAGTGCGCCGAGGCCAATCGGGAGCGACCAGGATCGTCGGAATACCCTCCGCAACTATCCTGCGCAGAACCCAAGGTAAGAGCTTCAGGGGAGGGAAGAGGTATATTAACTGATACCGAATCCAAGGAGCCACCAGCGCGTCCGTGGCGACCGCCAATGGATCTCTTGTTCTGCACACGAAGGTCTCGACCTTGTGATTGAACCTGGACGCCATGAGGTCTACCTCTGGTGTGCCCCACTTGCAGCAAATCTGGCGAAACACCTCTGGATGCAGGGACCATTCTCCCTGGTCCAGTGTCTGGCGACTGAGAAAGTCCGCCTGCCAGTTCTCCACTCCCAGAATGTAAATTGCGGAGAGCGCCGGGACATGTTGCTCCGCCCAGCGGAGAATCAGCGGAGAATCAGAGCAGCCTCTGCAGCTGCCGCGGAACTCCTTGTCCCTCCTTGATGGTTCACATACGCCACAGCTGTGGCATTGTCCGACTGAACCCGGACAGGGAGGCCATGCAGCCTTGTCGACCAACGAAACGAGCAAAGCCTGATCGCTCTCAGTTCCAACACATTTATCGGAAGTCGAGCTTCCTGAGCTGACCAATGGCCCTGAGCAGACAACTGACCCAACACCCCTCCCCAGCCCGTCAGGCTGGCATCCATCGTTACAATCGACCAGTTGAGGGCAAGAAAATACTTTTTCAGAGTCAGTGCTGGAGCCTGGAGCCACCAAGTCAGAGATCCCCTGGTCAGGTGGTCCAAACGGATCAGTCTGTCCAGAGAAAGGGGAGATTTGTCCCACCTTGACAGAATCGCCTTCTGCAGGAGCCGAGTGTGACTCTGGGCGTAAGGTATCGCCTCGAAGGACGAAACCATGAGTCCCAACACCCACATGCAGAACCTTAGGGAGGACCCCCGGCGTGACAGTAGGGTCCGAACCGCCGCTTGCAGCCCCGATAGCTTGTTGGGAGGCAAGAACACCTTCGCCTGCACCGTGTCTAGAATCAGACCGAGGTATTCCAGGCGACATGAGGGGGCTATCTCTGTCTTAGCAGTGCTAGGACCGGAGCCAAGACCTTGGTGAACACCCTGGGAGCCGAGGCCAGACCGAACGGTAGGGCCACAAACTGGTAGTGCAGGTCTCCCACTGTGAAACGCAGAAAAATGCTGGTGTCTTTGGCAGATGGGATTGTGCAGATAGGCGATCCTGATGTCCAGGGATGCCAAGAATTCCCCTTAATGCAGGGCGGCAACGACCGAGCGAATGGACTCCATCTTGAACTTCTGTGCTTTGACAAAGCAGTTCAGAGCTTTGAGATCCAGAATCGGCCTGACCCGCCCTTTTTGGGCACCACAAAGAGGTTTGAGTAAAAAACGCAGAACCTCTCCTCCAGTGTAACTGGCACCACGACGCCCATGTCCGCGAGGGACTGGACCGCGCTTAACAGTTCCTCCAGACGCCCCTGCGGAAATCTTAGGTTTGAGGGAAAGAACCTGTCTGGGGGTAGAGCTTTGAACTCTATCCGGTAACCGGTGGACACCACATCCAGGACCCACCGATCGGAGATGTGAGCTGTCCAGCAGTCCGCAAACTCCAATAACCGGCCCCCCACCCGCGATATGGGTGGGGGCAACCCATCACGCTGAGGAGGGCTTATCCTCCGCTTTACCGGGCTTTCGTTGCCAGGTTCTCTTACCAGACCCAGCCGGGGCCTTACCGGACTTGGAACCCGCCCCGGCTGTACCTGAGGCACGAAAAAACTTTTTCTGCCCAGAAAGAGAGGGGCCCTGTCGTCGGTGAAAGTCCCGCCGTTTTGGTTCCGGAAGAAAGAGACTCTTCCCCCCCGTGAAATCTTTAATGATTTCGTCCAGCTGTGGACCAAACAAACGACCCCCCTGGAAGGGAAGGTCAGTGAGGCGTTTCTTAGACGCCTGATCACCCGACCAAGACCTCAGCCACAACACCCGTCTGATGATTATAGCAAAAGCTGAAATTTTGGACAGCATGGGCATGATGTCCAGCAGGGAGTCGCACAGATAATGGAGGCCTTCCACCACGTGTTGCACCTTATGCAACTCATTCCTTGCACAATTGCAACGCCAATTTTTGCACACTGAGGAGAGGCACTCAAAAAGGGACTGCGCTGACATTGCTGAGGCCAGAGCTGGCCGCATAGCAAAACCTGCTACCTGAAAAATAGCCTTAGACACCATTTCCATGCGACGATCCGCCGCGTCCTTAGAAGAGGTTTAACCCTCCACAGGAAGGGTGGTAGCCTTATTCAGACGGGCCACCGGTGGGTCCACCGAAGGGGAAGCCCACCGCTTAAGGAAAGCATCCTCAAAGGGATAGCACACTGCAAAAACGCTTAGGCAAAGTGACGGAATTTTTGGGGAACCCCATTCCTTAAAAACAGCCCGTTCAAAAAATTGATCATAGGGAAAAGCCCTAGGGGACTTAGGAGGCTTCATAGATCCACAGACATACGTGGAAGTCTGCGCCTCCTCTGCCTGATCAAGGGACAGGGCCTGGCGAATGTCAGCAATTAGCGCCGCTACAATTGCCTTGTCGCGCGCCACTGAGGCCCCCTGGTCCTCCTCAGTATCTGAGAGGACCAATTCGCCATCAGAGAGTTCCATGGGGGTCCCCGTGGCAACCGAGGCGACTTCATGATCTGAATCCTCGCCTGAGGAGACAAGTGGGGCCAAGCACTTAGCGGGGGGCACAGGGCCCGGATCAGTAACCTTAGGAATAAATTCCACAAAAAGAGCCCGCAAAAGGTCCAAAGTGATCGCAGGGGCTTGTGCGGAGCGTTGCTCAGCCGGCTCCAAATCAGAGGGCGCTGCAGGGTCCATAGCCACCGCATCGCCGCCCCCAGGCATAGGCCTGAATGGGACGCCCCCCATGTATCACCACCGCCACCCAAGACCACCCAGGGAGCCTGGGAGGACAAGCCCACCTAAATCCACACCCCAAGGAGCCAGCCAAACCTGCTGCTTCTAGCCCTGTAGCCTGTCAGCGCTGTGAGAGAAAAAAGGCGCGCCTGAGGACTGCATCACACGTGCAGCTGCTGCCTCTCTGAGGAGAAATCGTGCAGTTACACAGAGTGTAATACCAAAACCCGCCACCGGGGAGAAAATGGCGCTCGCACAGCATGAGCCAACTGTCACAAAATGGTGGTGGCTAAAAATGCACACGAACGAACGTTCCCCAGTGGGAACACCGGTACAGGCCCCAGGGCCCTCAATAACACAAACGCGACGCCGCGCGAACGAGGCAGACCAGAGGGGGGGGGTGGGGTGGGGGAGGGAGGGGGGCAACGCAATAAGTAGGTGCCCCCCTGACAGGGAAAAAAGCTACCGCTAAAATAAAAACTGCCCCACATATTGCCCCCCCCCCACGCCCTAAGGGCGGAGGAGGGGTCCACTCACCAGTCCGACGGGTGTTGCGGGTAGCCACCCGAAGCAGACTTTCCCCCCTTGTCCTGGGAAGGATTGCTGCTGGCCAAGGCCACTGGAAAGGCAAAGCCAGACACTGGGCACAAGTGGCAACAGCCACAGGAACGGGCCCTGAGCGACGCAGCCCTGTCATTTTTAGGGTAGGTCGCCAGGAGGTGGCTGGGCAGGGCAAAGCTTTGGATTTGTGATATCCGCTCTATGCCAAGGCCGACTACTTGATAGAAGTCTTCATCTTTTTCATAGAGAAAAATTACATGCATAAAAACGCAGGTCCCCTGAGGGAACCCAGTCAACTCCTTTGCACTAGGCAAACAAAACTGAATGCTATTGGCCAGCAGGGGGTTTTATAGGCTCAGGTGAGGACGGCCCCCATGGGAGGGGCCAGCCTATCCCTGATGCTTTTGCATCTGTTTTGCCTAGTCACTCCTGATAGGACAACATTAAACCCACGTGTCATTTAAGAAGAGCTGCGTCTGTCAGTGAACGTAAGAGAAATGCAGATTTTTACGCGTGAGAAATTTCAGAATTGGTCTGGGGGTCAAGTGGTTAATGTTAAGAACTACTTTTAAAAAGTTACATTAAAGCTTAATGTCACGACATCTGGGGTCAGGCGACAGGTGCGCACTGCTGGGGCGTGAATCACACAGAGGGTTGCGAAGCGCACCACTAAGCTTGTGGACCTATAGCTGACTGTTGCTAATGAGCTCCGGCTGGTACGGGAAGAGGCGTCCCTGGAGCACGGACACTGGAACACAGGGAGCTAGTGCATCAGTTTCCCCAGGGTGCGGAATCTAAGAGCGAGTAGGTATTCGCCAGAGCTTCTGGTGGTGAGGATGGATTTGGCTGCAACTGGATCCAGGTCCTGGCCCCCGGGGTCCCCTAGCTCACGCTCAGCTGGCTACAGGTGGAAGAGAGGAAGCAGCAGCGCAGGAATAACAAAGGATAGTCAGTGGCCTAGCAAAGGGTCAAGGCCACCAGCAGACAGGAGAAACAGAGAACAAGCCGAAGATCGGGGTATCAGGCAAGCAGGCAGGGAGGGATAAACAGAACAAGAAAAAGATCAGTAACCGGAAATAGACACAGAGCATCCGACAGGAACAACCACACACAAAGCCAAACACACACAATATTGATCGCCATTGCAGACTTGCAATGCCAGGTGTTAGGACCCGGGGTGGAGCCCAGCTGAGGAGGGCTACTAAAGCACACAGATAAGGGAGGCATGGCCTCTAACTGGACACATGCAGCAAGGTAGGCAACAGACAAGACATGAATGTTACTGTGGTTTGGCACTTAACCACAAATTATATTGTATTCTAAACTGTGACTTGTACTGTGGAACTCTCTTTGGTAATATTGACTTAATTTATCTTATCATGCTTTTGCCAGCGTATACACCTCTTATTCTCTCTCTCCTCATATATATCTTTACTACTGACAAACAGCTTAATACACTTATGGCACACATGTATGTTTTAACTATTAAAGTTGTATCTCTGTTTATCCAGTCCTGAGATTTACACAGCTCTGCCAGACTACACAGTCCTGCCTGGCAGAGGAAAGGACCTGATCCTTCTCTGCTGCAGTTTTACTTACAAGTCTCATCCCTACCACCAACCCTGTGGCTGGCAGGAAAAGGTATAGGAGCACATTGATGAGCTAATCTCTGTCAGTCCTCTTGCCATGGCAATGTCCCTTGCACTGCAGCACAACTGACTGGCTGCTGTGCGGCTTTTCCCACCCCAGTCTGAGCTTTATTGTATAGGGACTGCAAGAGGCTGATACCAGATGAAATTCAGCTACTTACACTGCTTGAATGATTACACACTTAATTTAAAAAAAACATTACATTAAGGCCTCATTTACACCAACGATGCCCTGTTCAAAGAAGGTGTAGAAGATCAGCGCTAAAATATGCATAAATAGCAGCCAGCAATAAAAGGATTCACAAAACCTCAGTGCAAAAATTTCAAAAAATGCAGTGCTCTTGAAATGTATTAAAAATTGTGAAAAAAGAGTCCCAAGAAAATCAATCAATATATAGATATAAAGTTCATCAACTTCAACTCCAATTCCTCCAGATAAAATAGAGCAGAAGAAAATCATTGAGGAATAGAAGAAATGGCCACTCACCAGATACCAATGCTACCTCAGTTAAAAAGACAGCACGTGTGTGTTAGATATCCACTAATTCAGTGGTTCTCAACTCCGGTCCTCAGGACCCACCAACAGGCCAGATTTTAAGTATTACCTTGGGGAGATGCAGACTAGAACACTGCAATCACTGAGCAGCAAATTATATCACCTGTGATGTATTGCAGTTAACCTGCAAACCTGGCCTGTTGGGGGGTCCCGAGGACCGGAGTTGAGAACCACTGCACTAATCTGAGAAGTCCCAAAGAGAACGCCTCCTCATCAGATCCACAGGTATTGCCAGATGATGCATGTAATATGCACCAAATAATCCAGGCAGCTGAATTGCTCCAGATCCCTCACGATACGCTACTCCAGGGAAAAGACCTCCAGATGATCATGCAGGGTATAATCAGCCATATATGTTCCACCACCATTACCCAATAGATAAAAAACAGGGTATCATAACGTAGTATGTATTTATTGTTAAAAGTACAAGCTAATAGGTAGTACAGGCTTCTAAAATACAATAAAAAATGTGATGTAAATATTCCTATGACCCATATGTAAAATGCCGCCTGTCACATCAAACATAGCGTTGCACAAAGGTCACAGAAAAGAACGTACTCTGACGCATTTCAAGCTATAGCTTATTTTCAAAGGGTTACTTGAACTCATGTTCAGTTCACTGTTTAGAGAGCATTCGACATGTGGTGAGGAGGCGATGTATTGTCTCCTTGTTGCCTGCCTTAACCCCGTCATGCTGACCATAAGCAAATATGCAGCCTCAGCTTGAAGGGGTTGTACCGGGGTGATGCCTGCAGCTGCGCGCATCACCCCCGATACCGTTTTTGTAGAGATGACGGTTGGTTTTCTAGGGCTTACAACCGATGTGGCTAAAAGCCACTCGGTATCCCAAAGAGCAGGAGGGGATTCCCCCCACTCCCATCGCCTTCCGGGAGGCCCGATCGACCGGCCAACACTTCTGCTGGCTGGCCTGAGAGCCGAATGCAGCTGGAATCGGCTTTGATCATATCTCGGATCTAGTAACCTGGAAGCAATATTAAGACAACACTTAAAGGTGCCAAATTCTAAAAAATTACAGCATTCAAAACAGTCAAACTTGGTGTCTTGAATAAGTGAAGTGTGTAAAGCTGCGCTACCCTATAATTAAAGTGAGAGAGTCTTTATCCTGACACAGCTGCAGAATACTGGTACAGAATACCATAAAAACAATCACATTTATTAAAAAGTAATGCACTTACAGAAAATCCAAAAGTAGTAGGCACTGAGTATCAAAGATGGACAGTCAGCAAACATAGACTTGCGGTGAAAATCGATTTCGTCCTAGTGGACTTCTTCTGGGGCATGCTCCAGAAGAAGTCCACTAGGACGAAATCGATCGAGCTGCAGTGCTGTTCCTGTTTTCACCGCAAGTCTATGTTTGCTGACTGTCCATCTTTGATACTCAGTGCCTACTACTTTTGGATTTTCTGTAAGTGCATTACTTTTTAATAAATGTGATTGTTTTTATGGTATCACACTATTGTGATCTTTTTTCCATATGGCTGCATGGGTGAGTGGAGGCTTAAAGTCCACTCAAGCGTTCACTGACTCCCCGTAATAGAGGGTCATGGAGCTCTGGTAAGGAGAATCTTTGTTTGGTGGAGGAGCCGTGCACATTGGAATTGGTGTGGTGGAGGAATACATACGCACATTTTGGTTGACAACACACTTGGAATTCAACACACATTTTGGACTTTTTTTGAATATTGTTACACATGATATTGGACTTTTGCTTTTATACTTTGTTTTTAATCACTTATTTTCTGTGCAAGGATACTTGTGTTTATGTTGATTTATATTCACGGTTTATTATTTTTGATTATACATGTATATCACATTCTGAGTTATACACAAGATTTGATTTAATTTTTCATTGAGTTTATGACACTAAGCGCAGATTTTTTTTTTATTTCACTTACTCTTGGTGTCTTGAATGCTTTAAGTGCAAAGGAGGGATTTATGGTCTTATAGACCTCAGATCCCTCCATAAAGAGTACTTGTCACTGCCTATTGCTGTCACAAGCAATGTTTATATTCCTTGTGATGGCAGTAAAAATGATCAGAATTTTTTTTTTTTTTAACCACTGCAATACCAGACACTTACCCCTCTTCCCGCCCATACCAATTTTCAGCTTTCAGCGCTGTCACATTTTGAATGGCAACTGCCTGGTCATGTAATGCTGTACCAACAAAATTTTTATCATTTTTTTTCCTACAAATAGAGCTTTCTTTTGGTGGTATGTGATCACCGCTGAAGTTTTTATTTTCTGCGCTACAAATAAAAAAAAATGTGAAAAAAAAAAGATTTTCTTTGTTTCTGTCACAAAACTTTGTAAATAACTATGTTTTCTCCATCACTGATGGGCACTGATGAGGCGGCACTGATGGGGCACGCATATGCAGCACTGACAGGTGGCACTGATAGGCAGCAATGATAGATGGTACTTTTTTGAGACATTCCCTGGTGGTCCTGTGTGGCATCCAAGATTGGCACTGAGTGCCATCCCTGTTGGGCATTGCATTGCATTGGGCATACCTGGTGGTCTAGGGTGGGCTCCCTGGTGGTCAGGGTGGGCTTTCCTGGTGGTCCCTGGGTGGACATTCCCTGGTGGTCCTGGGTAGCGATCCTAGGGGTGGCTGCACTGATAACCATTCAGTTCAGACCCCCCGTTAGGAGAGAAGCCGGCTCTCCTCTACTTGCGTCTGCAGACGTGAGTAGAGAAAAAGCCGATACACGGCTCTTCCTGTTTACGCTGTGACCAGCCGTGATTGGTCACAGCTGATTACGTGGTAAAGAGCTTTCAATGGAAGCTCTTTACCGAGATCAGTAATACTGTGTGTCAGCCTAACACACCGCAACACCGATCACCGCGATGCGTGCCCCCTTCCCCGGGCACGCGATTGAGGGTTATCCTGAATCACATCATATGACGTTCGGTCAGGATAACGAAACCACCGACCGGCCGTCATTTTGCTATAGGCCGAGCAGAAAGTGGTTAAAGAGACAGTGTAAAAATAAAAATAATAAAATAAAATAAATAAGAAAAAAAAAAAAGTAAAGTGCCCCGTTCCTCCATGCATAAGCGAACACATTCGTAAGTCTCACCCGCAAATGTAAATGGTGTTCAAACCACACATGTGAGGTATCGCCACAATTGTTAGAGCGAGAGGAATAATTCTAGTGGAAGACCTCCTCTGTACCTCTAAACTGATAACCTGTAGAAATTTTTAGAGCATCACCTATGGAGATTTTTAAGTACAGTAGTTTGTCAACATTCCACAAGTGTGTGTAATTTCAAAGCATAACATGTTAGGTATCTATTTACTCGGCATACCATCATCTTTCACATTATACAAAAAAATTGGCCTAACTTTATGGTTTTGTTTTTTTCTTTTAAATCATGAAATGTCTTTTTTCCAAAAACATTGCATTTATAAGACCTCTGCGCAGATACCATGATATAAAATATTGTAACAATTGCCATTTTATTCTCTAGGGTCTCTGCTAAAAAATCTATATAATGTTTGGGGGTCCTAAGCAATTTTCTAGCAAAAAATCACATTTTAACTTGCAAGCAACAAATGTCAGAAAATGTTTGCTAATGTTCAATACAAAGCAACATGGCTGCAGCATGCGTACACACCCATCTGCTGCCATTGCAGTAAATGAAGGAATGACTGGGGGGGTGTCGGTTGTAAAAGCTTGGCTAAACAACATTGTTTACCGTCCCCCAATTGTCAGTGTAAAAGAGGCTACAGGGTTATTTTAGATGCCTGGTGTAATTCACAGGGTTTCCTGTGCCAAAGGAGCCGCACATGCAGTGTAAGCCTGTCTTACAAGTGAATGCATGTACACAGCCATGCTCATGTAAAGACTAATCCTTCTTTGCATTGACAGTTAACTGCCATGAACATCTCACAAATCTTTATCATATGCCCATACGTTGTACTCGTGTATTATCGCACCTCCGTAAACACGATTACTTCAGCACACTCATGTTCATGACAGGTTGTATGCTGCACCTGGGCTGCCTTAGTAGAGGAGATATGGCTGCAATTACACTGAAAGGGCTAAGCCATCCTGTGTACAAGAGCCCTTATACCCAGCATACACAAGATGTGAAGCAGTACTATGTCAGCTTTACATGCACACCACAAAAACAGAAAATTATATCCATATAAGTGCATACACATGTTCTACAAACAATGGTGATGTATCATTAATGTGTCTAATTTAAATTCTGAAAAAAAAAAAAAACAATTAAAACATAGACGTGCATACAATAGAAGTAGAACTATTATGCTTAAGTGTTGCCACTGTTTAAAACAATAAGCAAAACAGCAAAGTACAAACTGAATATCTTAACCACTTCCATACAGGACACTTACACCCCCTTCCTTACCAGACCAATTTTCAGCTTTCAGCACTCTCACACTTTAAATGACAATTACTCAGTCATGCAACACTGCACCCAAACAAAATTTTTATCATTTTTTTCTCACAAATAGAGCTTTCTTTTGGTGGTATATAATCACTGCTGGGTTTTTTATTTTTTTCAATATAAGCGAAAAAGTAGCGAAAATTTTGAAAAAAAAACACTTTTTTTTAGTTTGTATTGAAAAATTTTGCAAAAAAGTAATTTTTCTTCATAAATTTGGGCGATAATTTATACTGCTACATATCTTTGGTAAAAATAACCCAAATTAGTGGATATTATTTGGTCTCTGTGAAAGTTATAGAGTCTACAAGCTCTGGTGCCAATCATTGAAAATT
>BLSH010328900.1:580144-602367 GCA_018402905.1 Glandirana rugosa
AGCCCAACAATTCCAAATATATACCGCGCTATAAACAGACACAAAACCATTACTTAGGTCCCATCGGTCTAAAACACTACAAACAAATTTAACAGACTTCGATAACGATATTCAAGGAGTTAAAGGTACTAAAACAACTCAGACGATTTGGTTCGAAACTCACTTCCTTGACAACAGACGAAGGTCTCCCGGCCTTATGTGTACGATCGACTTCAGTAGTACACGTACCGATCCCTAACTGCTACATCTAGAAAGAATCTAAATCTTATCACATTCTACATAACTATTTCCCTCTTCAGATACCCCACACACCTCTGAACACATTAATACAGCACTTGACTATTAAAGTCTTTTGGGAACAGGTTCACGACATAATTACACAAGTCTCCACACACCCCATAGACTTCTCCCTTTATCAATACATCTTACACTATTCTAAATCTAAGAAAGATCTACATCGTCAATCCCTAGCCATGCACATGATGACTTCAGCTAGCATGTGTATTCCGGCCCTCTGGAAGCAGACAACAGTTCCTTCACTCAAAGCTTGGTTTAGCAGACTCAACAAAATCATGGAAATTGAGGAACTTATAGCAATAGCTTCAGACAATTTAAACAAACATCACAAAATCTGGCTACCCTGGATTCATTACCAAAACACAGACAAATATCGCGCCATATATAAACCTTAACAACCCGACCCCTGGTAATTCCCTCTAACTACCCAGACATCATCCACCCCTTACACACTGGCACACCCACATCACAAGGTGGAGTTTTACGGACTTCAATAAGCTAAACCCCCTCCTACCCCCACTCCCGCTTACCTTATCTATCCCAGTCCCTTTCCTTACCCTCTCTTCTCCCCCTAATCTCCGGTCTCCATAAGGGGTATCGAAACCCCATCCTCTACTTACCACCAACAGAATCCCGTAAAGCCTCCCCCGCTAATACATGTCACCTTATACTACCCTGTCATTTAAGGTATTGTTATGAGCCTATTTCTATATGATCAGAGTTGAATGTTTTACTTATGTGGCTGTTACGATATTACTGCCAGTTTAAAAGGCAATTTCTTGTGGTAATTGTTTTTCCTTTTTCTTCACTGAGACTGTATAACCCTGTTTCTATCTCAATAAAATCTTTGTGGAAATAAAAAAATAATAAATGCACATTTTTGCAGGTAAAAATGTATTTGCATTTATTTTTTTTCTTAGGAGCCTGTAGATCATTGTACCCGCAATTAACAGATAGCAGGTTCAGCGTCAATGTCCCGCAGACACTCAAAACAGCTGTCTGCCCATGCCACCCATATGGGCAGACAGTTACTAAAGTGCAGGAAATGCCAATGAACTTAGAGCGCTCATCAGCACCACAATTTTTTTTTTTTTGGACAATGGGAATGTTTGCTGTGCATAATAATAGTTTGTAATGTTTGGTATTGCTACGTCTCCATAGCATTAGGAAATATAAGTGTTTTCTTATCTCTGCAGTTTCTATTGCTTTCTATAAAGAGGCTTCTTTGAAACGAGATCCAATCTTCTTCAGGGACCGTGATGGATAATGCCCTAATGTTTTAATGGTTTTAGGAAAAAAAAGCATACAGTATCTCACAAAAGTGAGTTCACCCCTTACATTTTTGTAAATATTTTATTATATCTTTTCATATGACAACACTGAAGAAATTACACTTTGCTACAATGTAAAGTAGTGAGTGTACAGCTTGTATAACAGTGTAAATTTGCTGTCCCCTCAAAATAACTCAACACAGAGCCAGTAATGTCTAAACCACTGGTAACAAACGTGAGTACACCCCTAAGTGAAAATGCCCAAATTGGGCCCAAAGTGTCAATATTTTGTGTGCCCACCATTATTTTCCAGCACTGCCTTAACCCTCTTGGGCATGGAGTTCACCATAGCTTAACAGGTTGCCACTGGAGTCTTCTTCCACTCCTCCATGATGACATCATGGAGCTGGTGGATGTTCGAGACCTTGCACTCCTCCACCCTCCGTTTGAGGATGCCCCACAGATGCTCAATAGGGTTTAGGTCTGGAGACATGCTGGGCCAATCCATCACCCCTCAGCTTCTTTAGCAATGCAGTGGTCGTCTTGGAGGTGTGTTTGGGGACGTTATGTTGGAATACTGCCCTGCGGCCCAGTCTCCAAAGGGAAGGGATCATGCTTTGCTTCAGTATGTCACAGTACATGTTGGTATTCATGGTTCCCTCAATGAACTGTAGCTCCCCAGTGCCGGTAGCACTCATGCAGCCCCAGACCATGACACTTCCACCACCATGCTTGACTGTAGACAAGACACACTTGTCTTTGTACTCCTCACCTGGTTTCTGCCACACACACTTGACACCATCTGAAACAAATAAGTTTATCTTGGTCTCATCAGACCACAGGACATGGTTCTAGTAACCCATGTCCTTAGTCTGCTTGTCTTCAGTAAACTGTTTGTGGGCTTTCTTGTGCATCATCTTTAGAAGAGGCTTCCTTCTGGGATGACAACCATGCAGACCAATTTGATGCAGTGTGCAGCGTATGGTCTAAGCACTGAAAGGCTGACCCCCCACCCCCTCAACCTCTGCAGCAATGATGGCAGCACTCATACATTTATTTCCCAAAGACAAACTCTGGCTATGATGCTGAGCATGTGCACTCAACATCTTTGGTTGACCATGGCGAGGCCTGTTCTGAGTAAAGCCTGTCCTGTTAAACCACTGTATGGTCTTGGCCACAGTGCTGCAGCTCAGTTTCAGGTTCTTGGCGATCTTCTTATAGCCTAGGCCATCTTTATGTAGAGCAACAATTATTTTTGTTCACATCCTCAGAGTGTTCTTTGCCATGAGGTGCCATGCTGAACTCACAGTGACCAGTATGAGAGACAGAGTTATAACACCAAATTTTACACACCTGCTCCCCCATTCACACCTGAGACCCTGTAACACTAACTAGTCACATGAAATCAGTGAGGCTAACTGGGCCCAATTTGGACATTTTCACTTAGGGGTGTACTCACTTTTGTTGCCAGCAGTTTAGACATTAATGGCTGTGTGTTGAGATATTTTGAGGGGACAGCAAATGTACACTGTTATACAAGCTGTACACTCACTACTTTACATTGTAACAAAATGTCATTGCTTCAGGGTTGTCACATGAAATGATATAATAAAATATTTCGAAAAATGTGAGGGGTGTACTCACTTTTGTGAGATACTGTATGTGCCAAATACAAGGCCAACAGGCCGGCCCTCTAGTCCATTTCATATGGCCCTCGCACCTCTCCTGCAGCTGGGGCACCATCATGTCTCAGCAGTCAGCAGCAGAGAGGATGACCGAACTCCTTCACCAGATCCTGTGCTTCTCTGTGCAGATGAGGAGAGGCTCAACTCTGACCTCCCCCCCCTCAGCAGTTGTCAGCATTGATGACAGAATTCCTCTTACAGATCCTGCACCTCTCTGTGTAACCGCAGCACCCATTTGTCCCTGCATCCCTTGATCTCAGCATTCAGCAGACTGCAGCAGCTAACTCTAGCCCTCCTCCAGACCCTGCACTTTCTGCTCCTCAGCTCCGCCCAAGCTTCTTCACAACAGCAGCAGGGCAGCACAAGGAAGGTGCACTGTGATGTAAGGGAGGATGGAGGACTTTTGACTTCTGATGGTGGTGTGGCTCTTGATATCAGATGTAAAAGGGGGCGGGGTGCTCTTGAAATCTGCTTATAATTATCAATGTAATAATTATGAGAATACTACAATTCTATGCCAGTTAAAATGGAGGGTTGCAAAACACTGGTATTATCCACAAGAAACTTTATTGAAGACTGCTCACACAGAACACCATGGCAGAACCATGCTCTGTCTGAGCAGCCTCCAAAAAAGTTTAATGGGGATGATTGCCAGCGGTGTGTGACTCTCCTTTTCAGACTTGCATGATCTGCTACGGGAGTGAGAGTGGGCTCCATGTCTGCACCTGGCCTTCACAATTTAATCTTAAGTAATTACTAAAACCAGTACTAATTGAATGCAGGGGCAATTATTTAATAGAATGAGTAAATACATTTTTAAAGTCTTACAGATACAACCGAACCCTTTGGGGATGTGGCCCGCGATGAAATGGAGTTTAACAACCCTGCTCTATAGTATTCTCCTTCACTTCTACATATAAGTTAAATAGGAAGTGGCAAAAGAGCATGGCTAGGAAAGGGGTTTTGGGGTCAGTTTTAGATTTATTTGAATAACCTTCACAAAAGAGAAAAAACTGCTGGTAAAGTTTTAAAATAATCTCATGACTTGTAAGAGTAGTATTAAACGTTGTAAAGTACACTTCAAACTACATTTCTGCAGAACAGGGATTCTCCACTTTGCCCTTGCAAATTTCACTGTAGGTTAATTAGGCATATGTCTAATACAGTTTGATTAGGAATGCCCCTGATCATTCAGAACTAAATTACCTATGCCTCTGATAACCCAACCGTAGACAACAGCAGAGTTCTTAAGGAGTGAAGCTGTACAACACAGAATGGTTTCAAAGAGGCTGCAGTCCCATCCAAGTCCTATTAAGGTTAATTCAGAACAAAACAAATTGCCTTTGAAATATTTTTATGAAGAATTTACTGTACATTGCAATGGTTTCTCACTGAATTTTGTAACTGAATAAAAGGTGGATGAAACACTGCAAACAGAACATGGTGATAAAATGTATTGTGACACATAGAAAAAGCAAAAAAATATGCAAGTTAAAGAATAAGTGCACTTTCAGACCTTGCCCCTGTGTTATCAGCTAATCAATCCCACCGTAACCCTCCACAGATGTACAGCATACTTACTGAGATCTGATGCTCGTGGCCTTTGGTGGTTGACATCAAGCAAGTCCTTCCTTTCCTGGCTGCACCTGCACATTATATAACCCCTTATGGGGCTTGTCTACCTCTTTCATATAGAAGATATTTATTTATATAGCACCTGGGGTTTTATTTATATAGCACCTGGGGTTTCATATTTAAGGTGTGGCCCAGACATACTACATATACAGTAAAACCTTGGATTGAGAGTAACTTGGTTTGAGAGTGTTTTGCAAGACAAGCAACATTTTTTTTATAAATTTTGACTTGATAAACAAGCGATGTCTTGATATACAAGTAGCATCACGTCACAACTGAGTATATAAGAGAATAGAGGAGCCTATAAGTGTAGCAATATGATTACATTATCACATTACCTATCACAATGCTATAATCTTTTTTAATGGACTATAAAATGAAGAACTTATGAATAAATGTTTGTGGAACTGATCATCTGAGTTTCCATTATTTCTTATGGGGAAATTTGCTTTGATATACGAGTGCTTTGGATTACAAGCAGGTTTCCGGAAAGAATTCTGCTCGCAATCCAAGGTTTTACTGTATATGCTTATCTACCGCATCCTCCTAGCCAGGAGACAAAAGCTAGACAAGTTCCATCGACTTCTATTTAGCTGTAATGCGCAGGCATGGCCAGGAGAAAAAGGACTTGCAGCTCTGGATGTAAACAATACCTCCAGGCAGTGGCCATCAGATCTCTAAAAGTAAACATTTATGGAGGCTGGGATTGATTATCTGAGGACACAGCCACAAAAGGATAACTGCACTTAAATATTTTTTTCCAATAACTTTTTATTGAATTTTCAAGACTAAAAAGAGCAAAAGAAAAAAAAACATCATCAAAGAGACTTTCTGAAAAAAATAAAAATGCCTCACAGGGCTTGAGATACAGTGAAAGGTCACAAATCAAAACTATGACAAATTAGAGCGAGTATAATTATTCATCTGTTAATACATTATGGACACCAATCAACCCATGCTTTCCAGGCATTATCAAAGGGAGCACAAGAGACTTATCTATCGGACAGTTTTTGGCACTGATAGTTGAATTTGACAAGTGCAGCAACTTCAGAGGGATTTGGTGCTAGGTTATCTCTACAATGTCTAGCTATAATATGTTTAGCTGACATTAGAACATGGATTACCACTATCCTATAAGACGGAGGGTAGTTGTCTATACCGAGATGCAAGATTGCTAATGCTGGGTCTGAAGGTGTTAAAATACCTGAAATGTCAGAAATAATGGAGAAGATCTTCCTGCAGTAACTTGTAAGGTTTTTGCAGGCCCAGAAGAAGTGTTATAAAGGTGCCTACTTGTCCACAATTTCTCCAAGGGGAGAGTTTGAGGGTGAAAATTTTGCCAGTTAGTTTGGTGTTTGGTACCATCTTGCCACTACTTTTTGGGTCAGCTCCCAATGGCTAATGCAATGTGAGGCAATGTAGTTTTATAGAAGTGCTGTAGACCATTGCGAGGGGCTAAAGGATCGATTAAGATCAGACTCCCACAATAGTATAGGGGGAGTTTTGTCAAATTGTTTCTTATGTTGGGAGTATATTGTAAAATATGGATATGCCTTTACGTGATTTTGATAGTAATGTGTAGAATCATCATGCTTGTTTGTTTATAGAGATAGAAGGGAAAGAGTTCTTAGAGATGAAACTCAGGACACGGGAGTGCGTAAAAAAGGACGGTTTGGGGATTCCATATTCGGCTACCAGTGCATCAGTGGGTTTAGGAGTAGTGCCGTCAAAGAGTTTGTCTATCCAAAAAAAATTTTACTGATAGGTAAGGAATGAGAATCTCAAAGTTTCAATGATAAGTCGAAGTGGGATGAAAGGATGTTTCTGATCTTAATGAAGGAGAAGTGCTGTGAAAGCCTGTGTTGTTGGAGGCATGGACGACAGTGGTAGTGGCTTCCAGGCACCTGCCAGCAGTAGAAGATGCAGACTGGAGGTCTGAATGCAGGCAGTTTCTATGTCCACCATAAGGCTACAGTGGGAGACGGAAACCAGGGTTTGATGTGGTCCAACTGAGTAGCTAGATAATAGTCCTTGTCGATATCTGGCAAACGTATTCCTCCCGCTAACCTGTTTTTTATAAGATGCTTAACCACTTCAATTCCAGGCACTTAAAACACCTCCCGCCCAGACCAATTTTCAGCTTTCAGTGCTGTTGTGCTTTGAATGACAATTGCGCGGTCATGCGACGCTGTACCCAAATAATATAATTTTGGTTCCCACAAATAGAGCTTTCTTTTGGTGGTATTTGATCACCCCTGCGGTTTTTATTTTTTGCGCTACAGATAAAAAAAGACCGAAATTTTTGAAAAAAATAGTTTTTCTTTGCTTCTGTCACAAAACTTTGTATAAGTACATTTTCTCCTTCACTGACTGGCACTGATGTGGTGACTACACTAATGAGGCTACACTGATGGGCACTGATGAGGCAGTACAGATTGGCACTGATGAGGTGGCACTAATAAGGTGGCATTGATGATGGGGCACACATATGCAACACTGATGGTCACTCATAGGCGGCACTGATGAGTAGCACTGATGGGCACTGATATGCAGCACTAATGGGCACTCATAGGCAGCACTGATAGGTGGCACTGGTGGGCACTGATAGGTGGCACAGATGGGCACTGATAGGTGGCACAGGTGGGCACAGGTGCATATAGCACTGTTAAGGATGGCACTGGCTGGCATCACATATGGGCACAGTGCCATCCCTACAGCGCACTGTATGCCCCTTTCCTGGTGGTCTAGTGTGGGCTCCCTGGTGGTCCCTGGGTGGCCTCCAGATCTTCTTCCTGGTGGTCCTGGTCGGCTCCCTGATGGTCCAGTCTGGCAATCCTGAGAGGGGACTGCACTGCTCTTTTGCCTTGCCAAATAAAGTGTTTAAGGGTCCTATTTAATTCAGCTATAAGAAGCTTTGATTGGTAAATAGGAACATTTCAAAAAAGATATAGAATCTTGGGGAGGGACATTATTTTGAGTTTCTGGCGTATGTCGGCTAAGAGCGGTTTGAAGCTGGAATCAGGAAATGCAGCTATAGTAGGAGTTAGTACGATTCCTAGGTACGGAATACTGCGATCCACCCACAAGTAGGGAAGGTGTGTTGCTAGATAAGCTTAAGTATGCTTGTTAACTCCTAACTCGAGGTTCAGGGATTTTGTTAAATTAAAGGGGTTGTAAAGGCAGAAAATGCATTAAGATAAAAAAAACCTTCTGTGTGTATCAGCCTCCCCAGCACCCCTAATAGTTACCCTGGACCCCTTCTCTCTCCTGCAATGTCCATGATCCCCTTAGCTGTCCAGTACACTCCTCCTGATTGGCTGAGACAAAGCAGTGGCGCTATTGGCTCCCGTGGCTGTCAATCAAAGTCTGTCAGCCAATCAGGGGAGAGAGGGGTGGGGCCAGGCCTGGGCACCGTGTCTGAATGGATAAACAGAGCTCTGACTCGGCTTGGGTACCCCATAGGGAGATGCTGGCTGAGGGGGCACTCAAAGGAGGGAGGGGCCAGGAGAGCAGAAGAGGGACCCGAGAAGAGGAAGATCCGGGCTGCTCTGTGCAAATCCAACTGCACAGAGCAGGTAGGCATAGCATGTTTGTTATTTTATTTTATTATTTTTTTAAGGCGAGTTTACATTCACTTTAACCTTACAATAAAACAGCAGATTAAATTGCGTCAGTACTCTGTGAGCAAAGGGAAGTGAAACAATGGGTTTGGTTAATAGTAGAATCACATCATCTGCAAAAAGGTTGATTACATGGGATTGACAGTGAAAATGGAAACCTGAGATACATGGATGAGACCGGATAGTCTCGGCTAGTGGCTCTATCATACCGTTGAATATGGAGGAAGAAAGAGGGCAGCCCTAATGGGTTCCATTGGAAATATGAAAAGTTTTAGACAGGAGGTCGGAGGTGTATACCTGGGCGGATGGGTTTGAATAGAGTGTCATGAAACCTGATAATAGGTCCAGGCTTGGGCGTCATCACGACCACAGGAATCACCCACATGCCTGGATTGCCACCTGGCTCAGCCTCTCCCTGAGCCAGCTGCTCCTGTCCCCTCCACAGCCCAGCACTCCAGTGAGCGGGAGGGGGGGTTGGGGGGGCGCAGAGCAGAGAGCTACTGACAGCAGCTCTCTGCTCGGGAAACTGAGAAGTGAGCTATCGGCGGTGTTTGATCGCTCGGTTCTCAGTGTTAGAGGCGCTGGGGGACAGATGCAGCATCAGACCAATGCTGCATCCACCTAGGTAAGTATGAATTTGAAAAAAAACTTGCATTTTTTTTTTAAGTCTGCATAGATAGTGATCATGCTGTTCACACAGCAGCCCTTTAAGATCATTACAAAGTTTTGACAATTTCATTGCGGTAGTAATGGAAGGTGAAGTTTGATGTTGTAAGTCTAAAGCATGTATTTCTGACAGTCCCAATTTTGGCTGTATATAGTTTTTTTTTTATTGTTAGCTAATTTCTATTAGGATACCTCATATGTATGCCTTATGGGCATTCCATACTGTGAAGGACTTTTGTGGGTTGTTGAACTGAAAAAAAAAAACAAAAAAAAAACCCAGAAAGATGTTGTGTAATCTCTTTTTGAGAGGTTGGGTCTTGTACAACAGAGTAGCTACAATGTCATAAGTGCATTGGTGCAAAGGAATCTTCCACTGTCAAAATAACAGCGGTGTAGTCAGAACAGGTAATGTCCTGAATGGAGGCAGCAGATGCCCGCTGCAACAACCACTTGTCCACAAGGAAAAAGTCAATGCGGGAATATGAGTTTTGTTTGAGGAATAATACGTAAAGGTTTTTTCATTACCAAGAAGACAGCAGCAGGTGTCCTCTCTATGTAGAAGGTTGCATAAAGAAAGACTGTGATCTCCCGCAAGGGGGGAGGTATCAAGGCTGGAGTCCAGTCACAATAAAATTCCCACAAATTACCAAGCTCTCATGTCGCACCTTACAGCTTCTAATGAAGAGTTTGCGGAAAAATCTCAGTTGCTGTGAGTTCACGGCATGAACTGTTACCAGTGTATACTGTATGGTTCATTGTAAAGCAAAATAATAAACCTTTCTTTAGGATCAAGAATGGTCACAGTCAAAGAATACGGAGTGTCTCACTGCCAGTAGCACTGCATGCTTTTTAGCCAGCATGGAAGCCAAAAAAAAAGATGTGAGGGAAATTTTGGAGGGTGCACTTGGGGGTAGAGTCCTGGTGGAAGTGTGTTTCTTGTCCGGCTACAATATCCGCTTGTTGAAGAATTACATCTTGCCATAAAGAGCAGCATTTAGCTGGATGGTTGAGACCTCTTGTATTGATGGAAAAAAATGTAAGTTCCATTGCGAGAAGACCAGATGGAGTAAGCATAAGCCTGGCGAGGACGCAATGATGGGTGTTGAAGAGGTCTGTAGAAGCTGGAGGTCTGATTATGTATTGTTGGATCCAGTGTGACTACTGATAAGAAGTTCATCAATGACTTAGATAAGAGGTATGTGTGAAAGTCCCAGAACAGAAAAGGTAATAGAACAATGCGACGATCATTGTTGCCCATCATACGAGGAGTAGGATGAAGGAGATATAATCTAAAAAAGTTTAATAACAAAGTAACACATTTCTTGTTGAGAAAATCTGTAAACAAAATACCCAAGAAAGGGTAGAACAAAAACAGTAAAAAAAAAGTTGGCCCATCATGGACCCAGGCAGTTCATACTACCATCAAAGCAGGGGATTTGTGTATGGTGACAGGTACCCTTTCGCACACAAGGAACCTGAACCAAGAAAATGCTAGTTACATTGTTACCTTGGGATTTCTTTGAGTAGGTTGTTTTGTGACTCACGATCTGCCAGTCCTTTGTCATACATGCAGGAGACATGCATGGTAAGGTGGTGTTGGATGACTGTTCAGATGGGATGATGTCCCAATCACACAGAAGACAAAGACCCCCCGTCCACTGAGGTGATAAGGTGAGTAGATCCATTGTGAGAAACACTGAGTTTTGCTGGGTATTTCCACCTGCAAATGACTTTGTGGTTTCGTAGCACCTTAGTGATACACGTGACATTTCTGTGTTGCTGTAGGGTATATTGAGTGAACTCTGGTAGTACTTGTAGGTTAGCAGCTGGGCTCTTAAGTTGTCTGCCTTACGAAAGGCTTTCAGGAGTTTCTCCTTAACTTGGAAAAAATGTACCCTTAGTAAGACGTTTTGAGGCAGGTCAGAGGGCAGATAAGAGACTTTCGGAAACCCTATGTACCCTGTCGATAGTGAGGTCAGCTGAAGTAAGAGATGGGATCACTGCTAGGAAAATGTCACGAACATAGTGCGGCAGCTGCTTGTATAGACTCCCGGGATAATCAAAGTGAAGAAAAGTCATCAGCACACCAAGGACTCCTCAAAAGGGTCCAAAACTGTATTCTGTGGTCACACTATAAATATATAGCTATATGACTTTTCTTCACTTTGATTGTCCATGGTTTACAGCCTATGGTCATTACCACACCCAACATCACTGAACAGCCGGTTTTCTTGAATGTGTTCGTGGGGAACATTGTGTGTTGGTATAGACTCCGGGATGCTGTGAAGTTGGAGATTGTTACTGCATGAGCGGTCCTCAAGGTCAGCCAGTTTAGCTTTGAGTTTATTAATCTCATCTTGTTGGGAAGTGTGAGAGTCCACTAATGTATTGAATGAGGAGGTGAACTCACACATTTTGTCTTCCACCCGATTCACCCTCGCACCCAATTCCTGGACCTCAGCTCTGCATTGGTGGATGCATGATACCATATCTGCTTGTAGTGATGCGTGAAGAGACAAGAACATTTCTTTTAATGTAGTGTTTGATATAGGCTGGCAACTGGTTGGAAACAGAGCAAATGGATCTGAATGGGTAACTGTGTTAGAGTGGGACAGAGGAGGATCGGTCACCTCCATATGTGCTGGGTCCTCTTAAGAGTCCCTGCGTGGTCTAGACTTTACTGAACTCCATGTGGGTATAGAGGCTGATCCAGGGTCAGGGAGAGCAGGGTCTGAGGAGCACCTAAGTCCGGGAGAGCTGTGTCTGTGTGCTCCAGAAAAGCTGACACTAGTGGTCCGGTGGCCAGATGTGCAGAATGTCTCCTATTGCCATTTTGCTGGAGCCCTCTTTGCATGATGGGTAAGAAATCAGTAAGCTGCTGAACTGGTGGTGGATCTGATCGGCGCCTCCTTTTACCGCTGTGTGGAGCGGGGAATCAGGATGTCAGGGAGCCTTGTAAAGGCACAGGTTGATAGCCTGGGGCTTCTGTAGCGATGTTGTTCCCCGAGTACAGAAAAGAGCTCTTGCTGATGGCTCGCATAGGTCCCCATCTAACTGCACTTATCTTAAAGTGCACTCATCCATTAGATTTTGAATAGAATTGGGTTAAGTACTGTTAAACACCAACATTGAGTTCCTTCAGAAAACTCAATAACTCATGTCAGCAGAATAAAATAAATAAATGCACATGGGCCTATAAATTTAGTGATAAACGCAACAATTTTTCTGATTCAGAACAGTAAAAGCAAAAATAACCAATGAACCATTTCAATATAGGGTAATTTTCCTGTAGTCTAAAATGCATTACACAATCTGTGACGTGGTGCCATAGTGATTGGCGGCCACAGTGAAAGGTGGTTATCTCAATAAACATTGTTTATTGTAGCATGTCTGTTACAGAAAGCAATGCTATTGCTCATAAACATATACATTTAGAAACATTTCAGGCATCTCTGCTCTTTATAAAGCTGAAGTGAGCATTTCAATATATACATATAAAGCAGTAAACCAAAAAAGACACAAAAATGCTACAAAGTAATCAATGGATATCAGAGAGATACATAAAAACAGCCTCAATTTAGGGTTCATTTGCGCCAGGTATGCTGGTACTGCGCTGGGCAACCTTGCCCAGTTCAGTCCCAATATAAGACAATACAAAAAGCCTCGCTTCTTGTGAGGGCAGTTCCCACCACTGCATGCTGCATGCAGCATCTTAATTTCAGGACAGCGGGTTGCAATGTTAACTACCACATCACAACACAATGCCGTTCTGTGATTAGAACTAAATAAAATGTCACTTGTGACGTGCCACTGTCCAGTGCTTTTTTGAATGGTTCTAGGGTGCATGTTGTTAAGCACTAGCTATCAGGATTAAGGGTGGTCTGTATATGTCATCTAGGTTTCTCTGATATACATGGTAAGGGGCTCCAGGGTTTATGGTCGATGTGGAGGAAAAAGGGATTTTATTAAAACTTACCGTAAAATCCTTTTCTCCGAGTTCACTGACAGACGCAGCTCTCCATTACGTGTGGGGTTTATGCTGGTCTCACTAGGAGTTAACTAGGCAGGGAAAAGAAACAGCTGGCCCCTCCCATGGGGCCGTCCTCTCTTCCCACATAAACCCCCTGCTGCGCTGACAGAGCTTGTTCTCTCTTGTGTCTCTACTCTCTCTGTTGTATGAGCCTGCTGATAGGTGAATAGTCTGATAGAACACTGAAAATGCTACATGCACTATCTGTATGTATATGAAATGAATCACCGCACTAAATTTAAGTGAAACCTCCAAGGGTAATATGCATATATAAAAATTTGCTGCTGCTTCTAAATTAGATTAAACAGTAAATAACATGAAAACTCAAATTAGCCTTGTTTTCAGCAGCGCTACATGTGCAAAATATAACAATATAAAGTGCATCAGTAAGTAAAGTGATCATCCATTGACATCAATACAAAGTGCAAAAAAATGAAAAAATGAAGAGCTTTAATAAACATAAAGGGCATGTGCTCAAAGTCCAATTGTGGTCAAATGAACAATCAATGTCCACAAAAGTCCTTCTCTTCCCCCACCAATATCACCATGTGTAAAACAAACACACTGAGGCTCACCAGATGTATCATGTTCAAAAAAAAAAAAAAATGCTAAGATCTGCTAAGGGAACAGGGCAGCGTCTATCAGTCTCTGCAGCTAAACCAACTCTAGGAGCACATTGATTGGATTTCAGACAAATATCATGAGCATTGTTTCTGAAGGGAATATGGAGACAACAGGGAGCTTTGCTTATTTGATATGCTGATTGAAGATGATACATCTGGTGAGCCTCAGTGTGTTTATGTTTTACACATGGTGATATTGGTGGAGGAAGAGGACTTTTGTGGACATTGATTGTTCATTTCACCACGATTGGACTTTGAGCACATGCACTTTATATGTGTATTACAGCTCTTCATTTTTTAATTTTTTTGCAATTTGTATTGATGTGAATGGATGATCACTTTACTTACTGATGCACTTTATATTGTTATATTTTGCACGTGTAGCGCTGCTGAAAACAAGGCTAGTTTGAGTTTTCATGTTATTTACTATCTGTATGTAGTTAGTGGCTCCAGTAAGTAGGTGTTTTGTTTTTCTATGCTGTGGACTTAATGCACAAAGCCCTTCTGCGCTGAAACTTTGCTGCCTTGTTGAACAACCCTGCTTGGACTTTTTCCTGGGTGTCTTTGCCTCATGCATGCACTGCCAATACCAGTCGAGCCTGTCCTCCTTATAATCGGCATCAAATTCAGAAGCAAGCAAAATTCACCTATGAGAACACAGAGTCTTTAACGGAAAAGGTCAGGACAAAAACAAAAAAAAGCTACTGCTCACTTGTTTATGAAGGTGCTTACTACAGAGCTGCCATTTTTTTTTCCTTGCTCACTGCTTTGTTTTGCCAAGTAGTAAAGAAAAAATTAATATGGCAGCTACAAGTTTCTATCCTGGCAGGTTTCCTTTCAAGTGCATTCAGGGTAAAAAGGATTGAGTTTAAGATGTGTTTGTGTCTGGCATGTCTACAGCACATCTGTGATGGTGGTTGTGATGTTTTTGATTTTAATGCATTTGATCAGCAGTTGTGACTTGTAAATAAAGTTTGATTATACAAGGTGAAGTAGATGCATGTCAAAATCCAAGCTCTGTGCTTGCCATGTGTTTACAATGTGAGGCCATTAACAGAAATACAAGAAGAAATGCATCTGGAATGTAATAATAAAAAAAAAAAAACAGGCTGTATCTGAGAAATTGTGCAAATTCTACTGAACACGTGTTTACAGTACACCGTATGATCAAATTCATGTTTCAACCTCTGCAATCAAAACAATTTCATTTGAAAATGTAAATCCCAGGTAACCATGGTGGATGACGCACTGGGAGGATGGTAGACGGGGTCTACATTTCCCTAGGATGTGCTCTTTTGTCCACTGAAAGCACTGGAAAGATCAGTTTGGCCAGGAAAGGGCAATTCCTCTGAAAAAGAGGAAATCATGCCAAATTGATTAATCATGATGAAAGAGGCAGCTACCTTCAGAGGAGTCTCCTAAAATCTTGCAAACCAATCAGGAAGCAACAAGCATAGCATGTTGATTTAAAGAGAAATGCTGTGTGAAAGAGACGATTTGCAAGTAAAAACTAAAGTTTTTTGGGGAGATTGTGATGTATATATTCATTTTTTAATGCTTTGGACATGCTTAATGTAATTCTGGAAATGCCAAGGGAGATAATTTTATACCACTAAGTTCCAGAATGTTGATGGGAAGTTTCGACTTCTCTGGGAACCATGTTCCTCAGACAGTTGGGGAATTGTAAATGAATCCCCTGGCTGTAAAGCTGGCATCTATTGTAACCACAATCTGAGGCATGTGAAGGAATTACTGTTCCAGGGCAGAATTGGAGCATCACCATGTCAGGGAGAACTTTGACTGGACAGAAGCATTGTGCGAACCAAAAGTTGGATTTTTTTTTGTTTCACGTCGTGATTATGTTTGATTGAAGATGTGTGAAGAGAAACTGCCTTCTTTTATGTAGTATTTAACTGTATCAGATTGACTTTGATGTATGCTGACATCCAGTTTTGGACAAATTGAACATGTTTAGTGCTAGTTTAGTCCCAGCTAGACACTCCGTTTCTTCCATGTTGCACTAGTCAGTGTTCATTCTTTAAAGAGATAGGGCTTAGGAAAGTCATTGGGGTTGATTTACTAAAACTGGAGAGTACAAAATTAGTTTCAGCTCTGCATAGAAACCAATCAGCTTCCAGGTTTTATTGCCAAAGCTTAATTGAATAAGCTGGAGATAGAAGCTGATTGGCTACCATGCACAGCTGCACCAGATTTAATAAATCAACCCCATTGACTTCTTGAAAAGATTTAAAAAACATCCTCTGTACTAAAATTATCTAGGCAACTGTAACTGCCTTGAAGTAGGCTACTAATAAGCCCATTATGCAGAGGTGAACTGAGTGGTACTATTTTGACCTGAGGGCGTGGGACCTTAAAGTGGTTGTAAATCCTTACATATACCTAGAGATGAAATAAATCCTCCTACATAAGTTGTACCTGTTTAACTGCAGTCTTCTCTTCTCTGCATCTATTCAAAGGCCAGAATTTATAAAGCTTGTCTGAACATTCAGAAAACAGGATGGAGAACTGAAGACACACTCTGCAGAGCTCAGTGAGGAGAGCTGATTAGAGGGCAGGCACACAGAACACAGGAACAAAGATCAGGCTGTCAAAGGCTGTGTGCTGGAAGTCCCTCCCTGTCACCTTCTTTCTCTCAGGGTCAGGAAAACTTGTCACAAGTGATTCCTGCTGATTGCAGAGGAACAAAACAGCAGACAGAAATGCCACTTAGTGCTCTTAATTGAGACAAATTCACACTATAGAGGGATATGCTTTGTTCATATTTCATGTCTGAGGTTTAAAACCACTTTTTCTTGAGGAAGGAAGACTAAAGCCCCGTACACACGGGGTACGATCGTCGCAAATCGTATGTTGCATAATGTAAATAGCATACTGACATGCACCCGACGGTCGTACATACAACTTGCGGCCGGCCGAACGTGATGACGCGAACGAGCGTATAAAGAGGAAGTAGCGTCACCCTTTGGGCTCCTTCATCTAATTTCGTGTTAGTTGAATTGGACTTGGCACATGTGTGTTTAGCACAATACAACTTGTTGTACCCAACTGCTCTACACACGATACAACGGTCGTATGCGAGCTTGTTGGTACGACCAAGTTTTGTAGTCTGCACATACAACTCCCATGTACGACCGTCGTATGTTCAACTGTTGAAAGCGCGCCCACAAACGATCGATTCCGCATGCAACGGTCGTGAGTACGACGTGTTGAATGCGATCGTCGTCCCGTGTGTACGAGGCATTAGTCTGTCTACATGATTAGATCCAGGTACTCCAGACAGTGTGAGGGCTGTAAAGAAAACAGACTTTGGAAAGTTGATTATAAAGCCAAAGTTTTGAAGAAACTGAATCATCCTGTGGATATTGACAAATAAGGTTGCAGATTAGGAGTACTTCAGTAGGAGGTCGTCCAGGTAACCTGTGAGATGAATACTACTGAGTTCTCCAAAAGCAGGGTGAGCACTTTTGTGAATGCTTGAACTGCAGAAGATCTCACAATTGGTGGTGGTAAAAATTAGAAATGTTGATCTCCAAGAACAAATCATCAAAAGCGTTGACGTGAGGGGCAAAGTGAGGAGGTGTAGCTAAGATTCTTGCATGCCAACTGATGCCAGAAATCTCCCTCTGAGCAGCAGTGGCAGACCTCATTGATTCCATCCAGAATTTTGGTACACAAAGAAACCTCTTTAAATAATTTAACTCCAGTATTGGGTGGATTCCCCAAATTTGGTTTTTGAACTATGATTGTATTTGAATAGAAACCCTAGAAGATGTTCTTCTGCAGGAAATGGTACCAACACTTCCTGTGCCTCAAGTCAGTGCAAGATGGTAATTAAATCTGACTTCTTTTGGCCGGAAGCTGGCAGATTGTAAAGCAGAAGCAAAAGAGGGGGGAAAGATAATCACAGGAGAAGGAAAATCCTCTGCAGTCTCTGCTACAAAATCAGGTAGTTCAAAGTTTCATAACATCCTCAAGCAGAGGAGGTTGCATCTCTGATTCCTGAATAAAGTTAAAAGAAATAGAGAATGGGCAGTGTTTACGGCTTCTAAAAACCTAAGGCTGGAGAAGCAATATAAGTTTTCCAAAGAATTTAGACTTAGTGGCAGAGAAATCTGCGTTTGTCAAACAGGCCACATGTTACAGTACATGCCAGAGAGGGAGCTAGAGTTTGAGAAGGGGAACAAATGTCATAATAGGGCTATGCTCCATTACAAGTACAAGGTAACAGCTATCACCCTGAGCAGTGTTTCAAATTCTTGTCAGCTATCTGCCTGTTTTGGCCCTTTTGTCCCAGCTCCCTTGGCCTGTGGTCAGCCATTGTTAAGTGAGGAGATCCCCAGTGGCATACTCGTGGAATGGAGTTCGGACTGGATGGAATTCTCTGTGTCCAAGTACAGGATCCAGGTCACCAATCCAGATCCAGGATAGCCCAAGACAATAAGCAATCAGATTTTGATGAACGCACCAGTGAAAAAAAAACTGAATGGTTTAGACAGAAGAATACTTCTCCATAGGAGAACAGGGTCATCGCCTCTGAACTTTATTAAAAATTTGAGTCTCAGTGTGAGCGGGGTTATATGAATGTGCATTACGGGATGCCCTAGCAAGTTTTTTTAAGCCAGTGTCCAGTCGCCTGAAGGTACTGTAGCCAACATATTGACTATTTTTAATCCTTATTCTATAGGCTTAGTAAATATATAGGAAAGTAGATCATATTACTTGTTTTAAACTTTTTTTTTTTTTATCCCTTCAGTTACTTTCTGGTAGGGCAGATGGATTTCAGGCAGTAAACGCTACATTAATCATCTGCCCTTACTCAAGATGGCCATGGCCAGAAATGCTAGGGGACGATTTTTCAAAGTTCTTTCTCAGCAAAATAAAGCATGGAGACATGGATGAATCGGTGAGCTTGCTTTGAATATTAAAATTGAATTAAATCACATTTTTGGCTTGTGGTGCCCAGATGCAGTGAAGTTCCGTATTGAGATAAAACAAATATTTAGATAAACACTTATTAAAATCTTCTTATATTCTATCAACAATATAGTAAGTATTGGATCACCCACCTGTTTCATAAAGGTTTAATCTTCATTAATGGGGCCCAAAATGCTCTATAAACCACAAGGACATTATTTACCCAAGTAGGATTTAAAGTGATTGCAAATGTTTTTTTTTTTTTTTTGCAAATAAACATGTAAACTTACCTGCTCTGTGCAAGGGTTTTGCACAGAGCGGCCCGATCCTCCTTTTCTGGGGTGTCCTAGGTGTGCTCATGGCTCCTCCCCCTAATCGGGTGTCCCCACGGACAGAAGCTTTGCCTGTGGGCACTAGCGCTGGGTGTGCTCCCGAGTCCTGCTGCTGCGTCCATTGACACAGACAGCAGGACTCGGCCCTGCCCCTGGCTCCTGTGTCACTGGATTTGATTGACAGCAGCAGGAGCCATAGATGTGTGCAGCCTACTGCATTGGCGTGTGCACCCCAAAACTCAAACACATGTGTGTGGGTGTGTGTCTATATACAGTATCTTACAAAAGTAAGTACACCCCTCACATATTTGTAAATATTTTATATCTTTTCATGTGAAAACACTGAAGAAATTACACTTTGTTACAATGTAAAGTAGTAAGTGTACAGCTTGTATAACAGTGTAAGTTTGCTGTCCCCTCAAAATAACTCAACACTGATATTAACTGACTGCCGACCAGACGCCCTCATTATACGGCGGTAGGTGGGCTCTCCTGCGCGAATCGCTGTAGCTGCACGGCAGCTGGCACAGGTGCAGTTGCGGGTGGGAGCTCGCCGGTGCGCTCTCGCACCCACTGCACGCTGTGATTGCCTGTTACAGGAGAAGAACAGGGTTCTGCCAATGTAAACAAAGCAGATCCCCATCCTGTCAGGGGACATGACACTGATTTAATGTTCCCAGTGCTTAGGAACAGTTAGATCTTTCATGTCCCTGCCAGTCCAACCCCCACACGGTTAGAACTCATTGAGGGAACACATTTAAGCTCTTGATCGCCCACTAGAGTTTAACTCTTTTCCTGCCAATGACATTTATACAGTAATCAGTGGCAATTTTTAGCTTGGATCGCTGTATAAATGTCATTGGTCCCAAAAAATCTGTCCAATCTGTCCACCGCAATATCACAGTCCCGCTAAAAATCGCAGATCGCTGCCATTACTAGTAAAAAAAAATAATAATAAAAATGCCATAAATCTAGTCACATATGACATGAAAGCTCTATTTGTGGGAAAAAAAAGAACGTCAATTTTGTTTGGGTACAGGATCGCACAACCGCGCAACTGTCAGTTAAAGCAATGCCGTGCTGTATCGCAAAAAGTGCTCTGGTCATTAAGGGGTCAATTCCTTCTGAGGCTGAAGTGGTTAATGTCTAAAGCGTCTAGCAACAAAAGTGATTACATCCCTAAGTGAAAATGTCCAAATTGGTCCCAAAGTGTCAATATTTTGTGTGGCCACCACTATTTTTCAGCACTGCCTTAACCCTCTTGGGCATGGAGTTCACCAGAACTTCACAGGTTGCCACTGGAGTCCTCTTCCACTCCTCCATGATTACATCACGGAGATGCTGGATGTTCGAGACCTTGTGCTTCTCCACCTTCCATTTGAGGATGCCCCACAGATGCTCAATAGGGTTTAGGTCTGGAGACATGCTTGGCCAGTCCATCACCTTTACCCTCAGCTTCCTAAGCAAGGCAGTGGTCGTCTTGGAGGTTTGTTTGGGATCGGTATCATGTTGGAATACTGCCCTGCCTCCAAAGGGAGGGGATCATGTTCTGCTTCAGTATGTCCCAAAAGTAAGCCACGGCCTCCATCAATAACTGGTCTATATAGTAAGGAGCGTTGGAGGGCATCAAGTAATAACAAACTGGTTGTTGTTACTTGATGCCTTCCAATGCTCCTTACTATATAGACCAGTTATAGATGGAGGCAGTGGCTTACTTTTTGGATATTTGATTCTGGTCAAGTAAATGCACTGACACCTTTGCAGTCATTTTGCTATCTGCTGGGTGTCCAGTGACTCCCTGTACCTTTAAGGAGGGATGGGCTACCTCCAGGCCACCTGCCTTCATCTATCTCATCAGAATGCATGTGCTCCCACTATGGAGTCTCTCTCAAGTCAGAGATAGGTCTGGAAGATGCAGGGAGCCTTGCCGGGGCACTCCAGCTTACACATGCATTTGCAAATGTGTGTAACCAATCCCCTGCTTTTAACGCATACTGTTACACAAGTTAATTTGGCAGGTTTCAAGCTGGTTGGTAAGTCGAGCTTGGTCTTTCCTTGGATTTTTTCCTTGGCTGTTTGTTGCTGCTTCAGTATGTTACAGTACATGTTGGCAATTATGGTTCCCTCAATGAACGGTAGCTTCCCAGTGCCAGCAGCACTCATGCAGCCCCAGACCATGACACTCCCACCACCATACTTGACTGTAGGCAAGACACACTTGTCTGAAACAAATACGTTTATCTTGGTCTCATCAGACCATAAGACATGGTTCTAGTAATCCATGTCCTTAGTCTGCTTACCTTCAGCAAACTGTTTGTGGGCTTTCTTGTGCATCGTCTTTAGAAGAGGCTTCCTTCTGGGACAGCAGCCATGCAGACCAATTTGATGCAGTGTGCAGCGTATAGGCTGAGCACTGAAAGGCTGACCCCCCCCCCCCACACACACACACACACCTCTTCAATCTATGCAGCAATGCTGGCAGCACTCATATATCTATTTCCCAAAGACAATCTCCGGATATGACGCTGAGCATGTGCACTCAACTTCTTTGGTCAACCATGGCAAGGCCTGCAGAACATGTCCTGTTAAATAGCTGTATGGTCTTGGCCACCATGCTGCAGTTCAGTTTCAGGGTCTTGGCAATCTTCTTATAGGATAGGCCATCTTTATGTAGAGCAACAATTCATTTTTTCAGATCTTTAGAGAGTTCTTTGCCATAAGGTGCCATGTTGAACTTCCAGTGACCAGTATGAGAGAGTGAGAGAGATAACACCAAATTTAACACACCTGCTACCCATTCACACCTGAGACCTTGTAACACTAACGAGTCACATCACACCGGGGAGGGAACATGGCTAATTGGGCCCAATTGGACATTTTCACTTAGGGGTGTACTCACTTTTGTGGCCAGCAGTTTAGACAATAATGGCTGTGTGTTGAGTTATTTTGAGGGGACAGCACATTTACAATGTTATACAAGCTGTACACTCACTACTTTACATTGTAGAAAAGTGTCATCTCTTCAGTGTTGTCACAGGAAAAGGTATAATAAAATATTTACATAAATGTTAGGGGTGTACTGACTTATGTGAAATACTGTGTGTATAATATATATATATATATATATAT
>BLSH010328900.1:606499-642932 GCA_018402905.1 Glandirana rugosa
ATTTCTATATTTTGACATTAAAAAACACTTCTTAGTTGTTCACCCTGTGTTAGTACTTCACCTTGCTTTAAATAACCTAAAAAGTTTGAAAAAATTGTTTATTTTTTGACTTTTTAACCCGCACGTTTTAATAAGTCGGGGAAATGAAAGTCACATCGTTTGAGAGAGGTCTTCAAGTCACTCCTAGAGACTTACTAGGTTACAACTAGAGTTACTGATTACTACTATTTATCTTAGGTGGACACACATTAGTTCAGACGCATATTTACGTGGAGATGCTCTCTGCGCTTTAAACGGACCTCTGAGACTATCACAGTGCAGGTGCATTTATACGCAGACTTGATTACACACAGGTGGATTCTATTTATCATCATTAGTCATTGAGATCAACATTGGATCATTCAGAGATCCTCACTGAACTTCTGGAGAGAGTTTGCTACACTGAAAGTAAAGGGGCTGAATAATTTTGCACGCCCAATTTTTCAGTTTTTTATTTGTTAAAAAAGTTTGAAAAATCCAATAAATTTCGTTCCACTTCATGATTGTGTCCCACTTGTTGATTCTTCACAAAAAATTACAGTTTTATATCTTTATGTTTGAAGCCTGAAATGTGGCAAAAGGTCGCAAAGTTCAAAGGGGGCCGAATACTTTCGCAAGGCACTGTATATAGGGAAAACCAAACGCCAATTGTGTATTCGCATAGCAGAACACCTTGGAGATATAAAATACAAAAAGCCCAATAGCCCATTGGCACAACATTTCCTCCTGCACCACCAGTCCAAACCAGAGGGGCTGCGGGTGAAAGGGATGTTTGTATTAAAGCTAAATACAAGTAGGGGTGATTTTGATAGAGTACTACTGAAAAAAGAAAAAATCTGGATTTACAGATTAAATTCTTGGTACGAAAAGGGCTAAACAAAGAGTTAAACTTGCAGGCCTTTCTGGACTGAATAAACCTCCCCAAAAACAAAAACCCAAATAAACTACCACTTGCTCTTTTTTTTTTCTTTCCTTATCCCCTTTTTCTTCCATTTGGTCTCTCAGCCTCTCATAATTACTATTATCATTTTTATAATTTTTTTTGTTCGGTAATCTTTCACAGATGGGTTATGTCTGCATAGCTGGTTATTTAAAAATCTACATAATAATCTCTTAATTTCCAACATAAAGAAATGTATTTTAAGGAACAATTTAATTCATATAAGTTCATTTAATTGGGTCCGTTTTCACTTTTCAATGAACTTGAAATGCAAATGGTGCAGCAGGCTCCCTCTAAGTGAAATAAAGTAGGCTGGACTAAAAGGTGTATTAATACAGGTCGTAGCTAGAGGGCCCCACGTCCTGACGAAGCTGGGGTTCCCCAGCAAAACGTGTTGACGTCATGCCTTTGCATGTCTGACACCACTCCATGCTCCTGCTCGCTTCTGCTGAAGATCAGACATACCGGTGTTGCAGTATATGCAGTCCCAGAGTGAGATGCCATACCTCCGCAGGTCTGACACCGATCGGCATTCCTGTCGGCACTCACCAGGCATTGGACACACCAAAATAGTGATGTGTGCAGCCCTGGAAAAAAGGTGTCTAGCCATCTGACATGCGGATTTATCCACTTCAGGAGTGAGCAACACAGGCTGCAGTACGGAAGCGATACATTTCTTCATGGCGAGTCCCTGACTACATTGACATAAGGAAATATAAGACTAAGAAGCTGGACACAGCCCGCCGTTACTCGACATATCCAGGAATCCCACTGACTTATCAGTGAACACAAAACTATACATAGCTGTATATATCTGGCTTCTAGTTTATTCCTCATATAGCCACACAGGAGAATGAATTCTTAATACATATATACCTGCACGCTTTGCTTCATGTCTGCTTATGCTCGGTTTGCTCTGCATCCATCAGACAGAATTTTGACTTATGGATGAGGCACTTCCATTGCTTATTTATGTGTCATACAACCAGCTGAATTACTAGAGCTATAATTTAGACTGTGGACACCTGCATGATCCCCAAATTCATGAACTGTCCATTATATCCTAGATGATGATGCATCCACCCCATGTTGGATCTTTCCATCTATCCTACAACTATGTCACGATTGATGCATGAACTTGTATGGCTGTTTAAGTGGTTCTAGACGCTATTTTATTATAAGACAACGTTGTCTTTTTAAATGGTGGAAGGTTATAGTTTTTCAGATTTTTTTTGTAATAGTGTGTGATTAATAAACTAATTAATTTTACTATTCCCTTAATTGGATATTATTCATTGCTAGATCCCTATAGGTTCATTGTAGGGGTACTTTAGATTGCACCTCTTTTCTGGTGCGATCCTTTCTTTCCTGATAAATTACTGGGAGGGCTTGGGCATGCCCCAGCTGTCTTAGTCCACGTTGGAACCAATGACAGAATAAAAGGGAGATGGAGGCTCCTTAACCACTTCAGCCCCAGAAGGATTTCACACTTTAGGACCAGAGCACTTTTGCGATTCGGCACTGCGTCGCTTTAACTGACAATTGCGCGGTCCTGCGACTTTGTACCCTAACGAAATTTGCGTTTTTTTCCCCCACAAATAGAGCTTTCTTTTGGTGGTATTTGATCCCCTCTGTGTCATTTCTGATCGCTGCTATAAACCAAAAAAAGAGCGACAATTTGGCAAAAAAAACAATTTTTCTTACTTTTTGCTAAAATACAAATCCAAAATAAATACAAAAACACATTTTTTTCCATTGCTTTTGGCAGATTTATATTCTTCCTCATATTTTTGGTGAAAAAAAAAAAAATCGCAATCGGTGTTTATTGATTGGTTTGCGAGAATGATGAGAATTAATTTCTGGCGTTTTAATTTGTGGTTTATTTTCTACTAGTAATGGCGGCGATCTGCGATTTTTAGCGGAACTGCGATATTCCAGCGAACATGTCGGACAATTTTGACACTTTTTTGGGACCACTGGCATTTATACAGCGATCAGTGCTATAAAAATGCACTGATTACTGTGTAAATGCCATTGGCAGTGAAGGGATTAGCCTGGAGGGGGGGGAGCTCTAAGGGTTAACTGTGTTCCCTCAGTGTAATCTAACTGTATGGGAGCTGGGCTGGCAGGGGGAGGGGAGTGATTACGGCTTCCATATACAGGAAACCTGTGACCACAGCCCTTCCCCCTCTATCAGAACGGAGAACCGTGTTTACATACACGGACCTCCGTTCTTTCACTGTGTGGGGCCATTGTGGGTGGCCGGCGGAGATCAAGTCCACCCTACCCACTCCCTGCCCCCCCTCCCGGAACACAGTGAGCGGGTAGCCGGCGGAGATCGAGTCCGCCCAACCCACTCCCTGCCCCCCCCCCAGAACACAGTGAGCCTCCGGCGGCACTCGAGCGCTCACAATACTAGTTACCGCGGCCGCCATCAGGTGATTTGCGATAACAAGCCACTTTGCCGCCGTCACGCTGCTGTCGGCAAATGGTTAAGAACCAATTTAAAGATCTAGGCTGAAAGTTAAAGGGAGGGACCTCCATGGTGATATTCCCTAAAATATTTCCTGTGCCAATGCACAACACAGGAAGGCAGGGGGAGATTAGAGAACTGAATGTATGGCTAAAGACCTGGTGTAAGGAGGAGGGATTTGGGTTTTTAGAGCACTGGGCTGACTCCTCATTGGGGTACAATCTATATACTAAAGATGGTTTGCACCTAAATGTAAAGGGGTCTGTTGTGCTGGGGGAGAGGTTTATGGGAAGGCTGGAGGAGTATTTAAACTAGGATTGAGGGGGTAGGGTGAATTCGATTATAATGGGGCAGACAGGTCAAACAGGTGTCAACCCCTATTGGTGGGTGGAATGGGGAAAGATGGGGTGAGGGCTATGGCAGGTGATATGAAGGTTCCCATGTTACGAACAACCAAAATGGTACTATTTATACTAAAATAAAAATATGCAAAATGTGACAATGAATTAAAGTGTTTGTTCACCAATGTCAGAAGTCTGCCAAGCAAAATAGGTGAGTTGAAAGCTCTGGTGTACAAGAACTATGATTTAATTGGTATTGCTGAATCTTGGCTTCATTCTTCACATGATTGGGCTATTAATATTCCTGGCTATGCTCTCTTTCCCTTTTGGAAAGACCGGGTAAAAAGAAAGCATGGTGGTGTCTGGCGTGGTAAAAACTAATACTAAAGTGAGTTTAACCAGTTAAGGAACGGAAGGATCTCCAGCTTTAGGACCGGAGCCCTTTTTGCGATTCGGCGCTGCGTCGCTTTAACTGACAATTGCGCGGTCGTGCGACGTTGTACCCAAACGAAATTTGCGTCCTTTTTTTCCCACAAACAGAGCTTTCTTTTGGTGGTATTTGATCACCTCTGCGTCATTTCTGATCGCCGCTATAAACAAAAGAAGAGCGACAATTTTGCAAAAAAAAAACAAATTTCTTACTTTTTGCTAAAATACAAATCCAAAAAAAAAATAATAAAAAAACTTTTTTTCACAGTTTTTGGCCAATTTATATTCTTCCTCATATTTGCGATAAAAAAAATCGCAATCGGCGTTTATTGATTGGTTTGCGCAAAAGTGGTCGCGTTTACGGATGATGAGAATTCATTTTTGGGGTTTTTTTTTTATTTTTATTTTTTTACTAATAATGGCGGCGATCTGCGATTTTTAGCGGTACTGCGATATTTCAGCGGACATGTCGGAACATGTTGACACTTTTTTGGGACCATTGGCATTTATACAGCGATCAGTGCTATAAAAATGCACTGATTACTGTGTAAATGCCATTGGCAGTGAAGGGGTTAACCTGCAGGGGGCGCTCTAAGGGTTAACTATGTTCCCTGGGAGTGTTCTAACTGTATGGGGGCTGCCCTAGCTGGGGAAGGGAAGTGGTCACAGCCTCCACATACAGGAAGGCTGTGATCACAGCCCTTCCCCCTTCACAGAACGGAGGTCCGTGTTTACATACACGGACCTCCGTTCCTTCACTCCGGGGGGGGGGGGGTCGCGGGTGGCCGGCGGCAATCGAAGCCGCTGCACCCACTCCCTGGCCCTCCCCGGACAAAGTGAGCGCGTGGGCGTGCCTCCGGCGGCGCGCGCTCACTGTGCGCGATCTGGTGGCCGCCGTTGTATGACGGCGTTTCGCCTTACAGAGCCACTTTTCCGCCGCCAGACGCCGATCGGCGGTCGGCAAGTGCTTAAAAAGGGACCTCTTTGATGGAGTGTGTGATGAGTCTGAAGCATGATGGGTAGAAATGTACAATGGTGTAAGTACTATAAAGGTTATCGTTGGAGTTTGTTATAGACCTCCCAGTGTTATTGGGGAGGTGGAGACTCTGCTCCTTGTATAGATAGAAAGGGCAAGGACTGGGACAGTGATAATAATGGGGGATTTTAACTATCCAGAAATTGACTGGAGAAATGGCACTGCAGGAACATTTAAATGGCAAAAATGTATAAACCTATTACAAGACACTTATGGTCAAGTTTATTGAGGCCCGACTAGAAATGATGCTCTGCTGGACCTGGTAATCTCAAACCATGCAGAGTTTATTACCACTATTCATATAAAAGAACACCTGGGTAGCAGTGGCCATAACATGATTTAATTTAATGTTAGCTGGGAGCAACAAACACATATGGGTAATATCAAAAAACAACTTTTTAAGGCTGGGTTCACACCTATGTGAACTGGATGCGGCTTAAACCGCATCCAATTCGCAGGACACTTGAAAACACAGTTCACATATGTGCGGTGCATTCGCACTCTGCATTGCACAAAAAAGTGTGCTTTTTTGTGCAATGCGGTGCGAATTCCCAGCCTGTTGAGTTCAATGGGAGTGCATCTAACACGGAGATGCACTCCGCACTGAACGGGGATATTTTCCCCTGCTCGTGGCTCCTCCCCCATCTCTCCCCCCGCAGCTGCTGTGCTGTGGGAACGGACAGGAGCCGCTGAACGGTGGCTCCGCCCCTTCCCGACAGCAGACAGGCTGGAATTCGCACCAGAAAGGTGTGAATCCAGCCTAAGACAGCAAATTTTCCAAAGATGAGGTCTTCTCTCCAAAACTTAGACTGGGAGGGAATATTGGCATTGATGAACACAGAACAGAAATGCAAATTCACTGCAAAGTATATTCCCATGGGCAATAAGTTTAAAAAGGTAAAAATAAAACTTAGGTGGCTCGTGGCCAAAGTTATAAAAGCTATAAATAATAAGAAAAGACTTTTAAAAAATATAAAAATGAAGAAACACTATCATCGCTTAAATGTTTTAAAAAAATATAACAGAATACGTAAAAAGGAAATCAAGGGGATGCATAAATTCAAAAGGAACGACAGATTGCTAAACATTAGTAGGATAAACCCCCAAAAATTCTGCAAATATATTAATAGTAAAAAGGTCAAGTCTGAGCATTTAGGCCCTTTACAAAATAATCTGGAGTGGGTGACTGGGGACAAAGAGAAGACAAAGGTATTAAAGGTATCAAAAGTGTCCAGAAATATTTAGACAGAATAAAGGTGGATAAAGCGCCTGGACCAGATGGCATCCACCCATGGATTCTAAAAGAATTGAGCTCTCTCATTTCAAAGCCATTGTTTCAAAATTTTAGGGACTTGTTAATGACTGGAATAGTACCACTGGATTGGTGTAAGACCAATGTGGTGCCTATATTTAAAAATGTATCAAAGTCTTTACCAAGTAGAGACCTGTTGGTTTAACTTCTAAAGTTGGGAAGATACTAGAGAGCTTAAAAGACCACATAGATGAGTTCTTGCTGGAAAAAAAATATTTTAAGCAACAGACAGCATGGATTCATGAAAGACAGATGTTGTCACACAAATCTGATTTCTGTTTATGAGGAGGTAAGTAAAACCCTAGACAAAGGAGTGGCTGTGGATGTAGAATACTTGGATTTGCAAAAGTGTTTGACACAGTTCCCCACACACGGCTAATGTGTAAGGTAAAGTCTACAGGCTTGGAAATATCAATTTGTAAATGGATAGAAAACTAGCTAAAAGATAGAATTCAGAGAGTAGTGGTTATTGATGCTCACTCTAAATAGTCTAAGGTTATCAGTGGTGTACCCCAAGGTTCAGTGTTGGGACCCTTACGTATTAACATCTTTATAAATGATATAGGGTCTGGGATTTAAAGTACCATTTCAGTCTGCAGAGGACACCAAGTTATGCAGTGGAATAACACCCTTACAGGATGTCTCTAACTTACAAGCATAACCGGTTCCCGACCATGTTACGTGTACTTACTGCTGCAGAGTGGCGCTGTTGCGCGAATCACCATCTATAAACAGCAGCTCGCGCATGCATGGCTAGCGGGCGGGAATGCACTGGCGGCAGCGCACTCTCGTGCCTGCCGCACTCAACAGCAGTGTGCCCGCAGCTCGGGCGGACCCAATGTCAGCCGGCAAGCTGTGATTGCTGGCCACAGCTGAAAAATGTAAACACGGCAGTTGCCCGCGCTGACAGGCAGCATGACAGATCTACTGATCCCTGTCACCGGGATCAGTTAGATCGCTCATGCTCCTGACAGCCCAGCCCACTAACAGTTAGCACACGCCCAGGGAACACAGTTAACCCCTGGAACACCCCCCCAGGTTAACCTCTTCACTGCCAATGACATTTCTACAGTAATCAGTGGACATTTAAATTTCTGATCGCTGTATAAATGTCATTGGTCCCAAAAAAGTGTCAAAAATGTCCACCGCAATATCGCAGTCCCAATAAAAATTGCAGCCATTACCAGTAAAAAAAAAAAAAAAAAATGCCAGAAATGAATTCTCAGTTTATAAACGCTGCAACTTTTGTGCTATTTAATCAATAAACCCCGAAGTATATAAATCGGCCAATATTTTTTTTTTGGATATGTATTATAGCAAAAAGAAATATTGGGGTTTTTTTTGCAAAATTGTCGCTCTTTTTTTGTTCATAGCGGTGATCAGAAATGACGCAGAAGTGATCAAATACCACCAAAAGAAAGCTCTATTTGTAGGAAAAAAAGGATGCAAATTTTGTTTGGGTACAACGTCGCACAACTGCGCAATTTTCAGTTAAAATGACGCAGTGCCGTATCGCAAAAAGTGCTCTGCTCCTAACGTGGGCAATCCTCCCAGGGGTGAAGTGGTTATTTGGGCGACTATGTGGCAATGAGTTTTAATGTAGATAAATGTAAAGTTATCCACTTGGGGGCTAAGAATATGCATGCATCATACATACTAGGGGGGAGTACAACTGGTGGAATACACAGTGGAGGAGGATCTGGGGATTTTGGTAGATCATAAGCTTAATAATAGCAATAGAATAATAATCTGCAGTTTCCAAAGCCAGCAAAATCCTTTCTTGTATTGAGAGGTATGGATTCCAGAAAGAGAGATATCATTTGCCCCTGTACAAATCATTACTAAAACCTCATCAGGAATATGCAGTAAAGTTTTGGGCACCAGTTTCAAAAAGGAAATCGTGGAACTGGAAAAAGTGCAGAGACGAGCAACCAAACTGATAAGAGGCATGGAGGAGCTCAGCTACGAGGATAGATTGGAGGAACTGAATTTATTCTCTCTTGAGAAGAGAAGATTATAGGGGGAATTTGATCAACATGTACAAATATATAAGGGGTCCATATAGTGAACTTGGAGTTATTCACTGTAAAGGGGCAGGCACTCTTTACGTCTAGAGGAAAAGAGATTTCATCTCCGAATACGGAAACGTTTCTTCACAGTAAGAGCTGTGAAAATGTGGAACAGACTCCCTCCAGAGGTGGTTCTGGCTAGCTCAGTAGATTGTTTTAAAAAAGGCCTGGATTAATTCCTAAATGTACATCATATAACTGGATACTAATGTTTATAGGTAAAGTTGATCCAGGGAATATCTGATTGCCTCTCTGAGGATCAGGAAGGAATTTTTTTTCCAGTGCTGTAGTAAATTGAATCATACTTTGCTGGGGTTTTTAACCTTCCTCTGGATCAAATGTGGGTATAGGATTGGTATATGGAATTGTATGTCTTTTTTATTTTATTTTTTATTGGTTGAACTAGATGGACTTGTGTCTATTTTCAACCTAATATGTAAAACACAACGCATACAATCACCAAAAATCTTGTATAGCTATACAGATAATAGGCTGCATTAGACCATTTCAATTGAGTTTTAATACATTGAAAGACATAGAATAAAAAAGAAAACAAAGTTAAAAAAGGCATAAGAAAAGGTCAGAAAATAAATAGAAGAGTCGATCTGCATCATTACAACACACATTTCTATTAAATGTGCAGGTGTGAAATCACAAACACAAGAAGGGCTGTATCACACAATTAGAAATTAATCAGAATAGCAGGCATAAGGAATCAGCTGAGAGGTAGTGCCCCTCTAGGGAGAGTTACAAGCCACAGCATATGGGGTATGGGAAACTGAACCAAGCCTATGCAACTGCCAATGCTGGTGCCTGTTACCTAGAAACCAGTGCTCTGGGAATGCGGTGCACATCAGCAGAGCAATGTGTCAGAGAACACAGAGCAAGTGACAACAGTGCTTCTAACAATATCAAAGTGCCACACTCATCTCTACTGTGTCTTTTATATCTATTGTTCCTGACCACAGAAACACTAGATATTAAGAAACCAGAGACACAAACAGATGTTGAATGTGTAGCTTACAAAAGGAATACAATCATGACATAACTCACTAATATCTTTCTAACAAAACAGTTTTATAGGGAAATACAATATTTGTCAGTCTTTCTCATTTCACATTTTAAAATTGTTGTATTTCAAACCTAAATTGTCATAATTTATGAAACTGCAGAAAGGAAAATGATTTTTTTGAGCTTGTCGAACTTAGATCTAAAACAGAATTTTTCAAGGGTGTGTTCCACGAAGATAACATCAGTTGCTATGGACAAATGGCTCTACTTTTATAGAATAAATATAGAATTAACATATGACTAACAAATGCCAAAATGCCTTATGTGTCAGAGAAAATCAATGCAGCACTTCAAGCTCTTGCGGGTTCACTGGCTTCAATTTAGATTTTTTTTTTTTTTGCTTCTTGGATTTAAAATGAGTAAATTATTCTGTTGACCCCTTATGGGAAAATAAACCTTACACTGGGACGGAAGACTCCAACAATAATAGAAACCTGACAGAGGTTCGTATCATTCTCTGTTTTACTGAAAAAAGGTGTTTTGTTGCAGTCTGGGTTCCAACTTGAGAGATTTCCTATCAACAGAAAGTGAGGGAAGCAAACTACACATAAAAAATAAAAGGACATGATGTCCATTGGGTATAGTCTCAGCATACAGTGACACTTTTAATGTATTTTGTCTACATTACAATATCAAGGAAAATCTCCAGGTGACAAGCAATAATGTTCGAACATTGGTCGTGTGTACAATTGTGGGCTAGCATGCTTAAAACACTATGATTTTTGGTCCAATATGGCGATATATTAAAATACTGCTCAATGTTCATTTTTTGGTGGAATGGATTGAGCTCCTGAACGAGATAATGTACACAGGAATTCTTTTGGCTATAGACTGAGATGCTAAAGACAAGTTTCAGAATATGCGTGCAGCCTGGATAGTACACAAGGAATCCCAACAATTTAATGACCCATTTGTTCCATCTTCACACAGCTCTCCCTGAAGCACTTTGACCCAGTAGCCATTACTGACTATGAACTATTCATGATCTAATGCCTAGTATATACACATTACCTATGCCCAATATAGCTTGAAAAGGCCACATTTGTCTCTTAACCCTTGTTTCCTACAACCCCCCTTGTTCCCCTTTTTGTTATAGATATGCTTCATCCCCAAGTCATCATCCATTTAACATTTCCCCTAACCCACACCCATTCCACAGTTTCAAAACTGAGTGCTCTTAATGCAGGTCTTTTCCTGCTTCTCAGACACTGTGACACAAAATTTAATCTGCATTGTAAACAGGCTTTCTTGACTGATAACATTATTTCTCTTACCAACTAACTCAACATGTCCACGTGCCTTCTGATTTCACACTTCAAATAATATTCTATAAAGTTAGACTTGAGAAAATTGCAAAAGAGCAACCAAGGGAATTGGGACTTTGTATGAAACACATGATGAATGACAAATAAACCGATGGAAAGTTAATAACGTTTATTGGGAGGTACACGCTAAGTACAGACATGGATAGCAAACAATAAGTTAATCGTAGGTAGTGGACAAGCATGCTGATCCAATGCATACACTATGCAATATATAACTATACCATAGGGACCTTACTGGGAGGTACACACTATAGTACAAACATAGATAGCAATATAGCGATCAATGGGTTAATCATAGGTAATGAACAGGCATGCTAATCCAATGCATACACTATACAGTATATAGTTATACCATAGAAACCATGTATAAAGAGATAGTAGTGGTAGTAGTAAATGTCGGTAAACATTACATACTCAGATTGCCCCCATCCATCAGTGGTTATAAATATAAATGAGTACATATCCATATAGTAGGGAAAGTCTGCATGATCTATGACCACAATCAACCCTATTTGGGTTAATCAAGGTTCCATTGGGAATCTGACAAGCACGTAAAAAGTATACAATCACAGTAGTTTGAAGCTCTACGCGTTTCGTGGCGTTTATGCCACTCGTCAGGAGCGATAATGTGATGCAACTGTAATGAAAAACGGAATATAAATATCTTCCTTTGGACTACATACTACCATAAAAAACATGAAAAGGAGGGTACATGAGTCCCCCGAAATAGAAAAGGGTATTAAGGTCACAACTCACATTGTACGTGTACTGGTGGTGAGCGCCGGGGCGAGCGAGCCCCCCAGGGAATCATGACCGGGAGCTGAGGGGGGAGGACCACAGCCGGAGCCGCCGACACCAAAGGCCCCCCAGGCAGGCACAGACATCACGGAGAGGGGTAACTGTGAAGGGTGAAATGCAACTGGGGTGAGTGTGTAAAAAAGGGGGTGGAGAAGTGGTGGGAAAGAGCTGGTGGTGTTGAGTAAGGGTATGGGAGGTGTGGATATGAATGACAAGGGGGAAAAAAGGGGGAAAGAGTGTGGGGAAGAAAAGTTGAAAGAGGAGTGACAAGCCCCGGAGTGAGGAGAGAGGGCAGAGGACCCAAGGTGGAAAGCGTGGAGGATGTGAAAAACAAGTGTAGAAAGTGTTGGAAATTAGCTGGTGAGGTGGAGGTGATTACCTGTCAGAGCACTGGCAGCCATATGTGATGTGTAAGGAGTGAGGAACAAGCCCATCTGTGCGTGTGTGTCTACCGGGGACGGTGTCTGATAAAGGCGCAGCCGCCGGGCACACCCCCCCCAACGTCACGCACGCAAGAGTATGAAGCAGGGAGGTGCCGAAGCCCCGGACAATCCATCGTCCGGTCACCGTCAACACCCCCCCAGTAAGGTCCCTGTGGTATAGTTATATATTGCATAGTGTATGCATTGGATCAGCATGCTTGTCCACTACCTACGATTAACTTATTGTTTGCTATCCATGTCTGTACTTAGCGTGTACCTCCCAATAAACGTTATTAACTTTCCATCGGTTTATTTGTCATTCATCATGTGTTTCATACAAAGTCCCAATTCCCTTGGTTGCTCTTTTGCAATTTTATCAAGTCTACTAGTAGGGATGGAAGCGGCCTTACCAGGCCATTTGCTTCATATAAAGTCCCATTACGCCCCCCTTCTCCCGGTTTTTAATTCTATAAAGTTAGCTTGAAAGAATGTACAGCTTACAATTTAAAAAACCTAGACAAGCAGAACATTAGACTCCTAAACCTTGTGGACAGCCTTCTCAGAAGCTGTTATAGCTGCAAAGGGTGGGCCAACTCAATATTGAACCTTACGGACTAAGACTGGGATGCCATTAAAGTTCATGTGCATGTAAAGGCAGGTGTCCCAGTACTTTTGGTAATATAACGTATGTAGAGAAATCTGATGAAAAAAAAATAATAATAATAATAATCAGTTGCAGGCACATACCACCACCCCCCACTTTTCTTAAATAAAGTACAAGATAAGGTGATATTATGTAAGCAGAGATATGTCCCTGTTTTACCATGTCTATTATATTGGTTTCAGTGCAATCGTCCCCTTTACACTGTCAGAATAGAACCCCCCTCCCCCTTCCATAACTGGAGGCTATTACCTTGACCAGCAGTCTATCCAAGGGATTCCACACTGATCACCAATGTCCCTAATATAATGGTGATCAGTGTAAATACCCAAATACATTTGAGTTTAGTGGAAAAAGGGCCGCTATTAACTGGTTAAGTGGGAAAAGGGTCCTATTTCTTGTCTGTCAGCGGAAAAAGGGTTGCAATCAACGGCACTCAGCAGAAAAAGACCCCCCATTTGTAGATGTTTAGTTGGAAAATGGCCCCATATCAGTGTTCTGTAACAGAAGGACCCTGATTCACTGGTGTTTGGTAGGAAAAGAGCCCCTATTGGTGGTTTGTAGGAAAGGATTCTAGTCAGTGGCATTCAGTGGGAAAATTGAAAAAAGCGTCCTATTTGTTGGTGTTCAGTGACAAAAAAGTCTCATTAATTGTCAGTGAGTATTGTGTAAGAACTTTATATGATGTAGTTCTCCACTTTAAGAGATCGTATCATAAGCTCTGTTCAAAACTAGGTGCTTTCACATTCACAATCAGTACTGCAGGTTCCAAGAAATGTTGCCACCCATTTTAGCCACTGCGAGTGTGGATTGTCTCAAGAGTATGTACATTACTTTACAAATCTTTAGGCATATAAGGCAATTGATAGTTATGTGTTTCAACTGTGTATTTAGTCATTTTACTGACAGACTTTAAACAGCTAAAAACAAAGTTTACATACATATATGGGAGTTGTTTTACCTGACAACAGACCCAACTGTAGAGCGCTGCTACATTAACATTGCTACGGAGGCTGCATATAAAGAAGATTGGCTGTCCACATGGTAAAATCTTTAAAAAGTATGAACAAAGGACCAGGTAGCGACCTTACAAAGCTGGGCCACAGAAGCTAGGTGTCGGAATGCCCAAAAAATTATTACTGATCTTGTAGAGAGCGTGCATTAAAGCTTAGGAGTTTTCTCCTTTTGAGTGTAAGCTCTAGTAATCAGTTCTTTTATCAATAGAATGATGGTGGATTAGAAGCATAATGTCTCTTTCAAGGCCTTGAGGATAAGACAAAGAGTCCATCTCCCTGACAAAGGCTGTTTCTCTGAGGAACACTCTTACGTCTCTGACTACATCCAGGCAATGTAGAGAAAATTCCTTTGAGTGCTTTGGAGTAGGGCACGAAGATGGAAGGAAATGTCGCAATTGAGGTTGAAGTTTGATACTGTATTAGGAAGGAAGGAAGGATGGTCTTGGGAGCAGGACTATCTTGCCATTGTAAAGAATGAGGAATGTCTTACAAGAAAGTGCCAACTCACAGACACGTCTAACAGACATAATGACCAAATAGGCCACTTTGTAGGAGAGGTAATCTGAAGAGATATCCCTAATGGTTTCAAAGGGTGGTTTCTGGAGAGCAAGGAGAACAAAGCTGAGCTCCCAAAGAAGCACAGTGTGCTATAAGGGGGGGCCTGATCCAGGATACACCTTGAATAAAGGTTTTGACAAGGGAGAGCGGGGCCAGGTTTTTAAAAAACCATGGACAAGGCAAAAACCTTTCAGAGTGCTTAAAGTGGAATTCCACCCAAAAGTGGAACTTCCGTCGGATTCCTCAAGTGTCATATTTGGCACCTTTCGGGGAGGAGAGGATACCTGTATTTTAGACAGGTGTCCTTTTCCCCACATCCGGGAGCCTGGGCCGCAGCCGCTGACGTCAGCAGCCCAGCTCCCTCCTCCTCCGAAAGGCTCCACTGTTGGGTTTCCGTACCCTCAATGGCAGCGGCAGCACTCAACCAGCTGATCCGAAGAACGGTGGCGGTGCCAATGCAGCTGGACTCCAGGACAGGTAAGTGTCCTAAAAATAAACGTGAGCAGCAACTGTATGTGTAGCTGCTGACTTTTAATTTTTAAAGGGGTGGCGGTGGGCGGCGGACCTCCACTAAAGTACTGATCAAGTCCAGAATCTAAGGCATAGAGTAATCTGAACTGAAGTGCCGGTGTTCACACCAGGCAAAAAATGTCCAGGTACGATAATAGAACTTTCTGGAAATGACTTTTCTTAGCAAGGAGCAGGGTAGGAATAAAAGAATCAGAGACAGCTCTGTCTCTTAAAACCTCTTAAATACCCTTAAAGCTAGTGACTGAGAAGCAAAATGAAATAGAGGGCCCTAAGACAGCAGGTTTGGCTTGCTTGGGAGATGACAGGGGTCATCCCAAAATAGCCGGAATATATCTGTGTACAAGGCACCAGTTTGGTACAATGAGAAACACCAGCTTTTCTTTTTCTAATTTGTGGTCCAAACAAGGTAGAATTCACACAGGAGGGACAGTATAGATTGGTTTAAACTGAGACCAGTGGATTATCAAAGCATAAATGCCAGTGCTAGACGATTCTTGGTCTTGGTTGCAAATGAGGTAGCTTGTTGAATTTGGAAGCCAGTATATCCACATCTGGGATCCTTCATCTCTGATCTCTGGCATATCAGGTTGAAAGTATTGAAGTGAAGGGCCCATTCCTTTGGATCCAGGTGGTGGTGGCTGAAGTAATGTGCTTTCCAGTTGTCCACTCCTGGGATGGAGGTAGTGTTTTGAACTTGAAGTTTTTTTGCACCCCTTTGAAACCACTGACTGAGCTCCCAAGACTGAGATGTCTGACCCAGACAGGGGCAAGATATAATAGATAAATATATAAAATAAACTAAATAATAAATATAAATAAAGAACAAGTGTTTATTAAGGATAGCAATGATGTGATATATAAATTAAATATATATACAAGTAGATGACTCCACTCTATTGGTAATGATAGATGTGGAGTCATTATACACTATTATACAAACAGACACATTAGCAGCAGTAGCCTGGGCATGAAAGAACCAATTAGATCTAAAACTAAAACAAAGAAAGTCCATCTTGGAAGGGCTAAGAATGGTCATGGGGAATAATCACTTCTGGCACAAACATGAGTACTATAATCAAATAAAAGGGGTTGGCATGAGAAATAAATATGCCCCGAGTGTGGCCAACATATTCTTAAATAAATGGGAGGAGGAAGACATATTTGGGGTATGATGGCCAAACATAATGCTAAACAGAAGATTTATAGATGATGTCTTGATTATCAGGAAGGGAAATCAGAAAGAATTGGATGAATTTATGCAATATATAGAAGCAAACAAGTATGGAATGAAATTTACGGTAAACACACATGAGATGCCATCAATTTTCTGGACCTAGACATTTTTTAAAATTGGTGGCCACTTATACACAAGAACACATTTCAAGGATACAGACAGGAATGGATACATTCCATACAGCAGTCATCATCACCCCCAATGGAAACAGGGCTTACCGAAAGGCCAATTTATCAGAATCAGATGGAATTGTAACCTTATGAGTGACTATTTGTCTCAGACAGATTTATTAATCCAAAGATTTGCTAATAAGGGTTACAATAGGATAGAACTTGAAAGTATAAGAGATTATGTAGGCAATACAGCTAGAGAAAACATGCTTAGGGATAAAATAATAAAAACAGGCAACCCAAATGAGATTCCATTTATTACAGTATTCAACACAGAATACAAACACCTGGAGGGAATTATAGAAAAGAAATTGCCAATCATCTGCCAAGACCCCCATTTAAGCAAAATCCTACCTCCTACCTCCTAGACCGAAATTCATATATAGGCGAGCAAAGAGAATAAGAGACAACATAGTCAAAAATGTACCAGATCCACCAAAAAAAATGGCAACTTTTTTGACCGTTTTTTTTTTTTTAGGTGTGGAAAATGTAAACCCTGCAGGACTACTGCGAAAGGAATAAGGAAACAGACTGAATTTCAATTTAATAAAACTATGGAAAATAAAGAAACATGCTGCAGTACCCATGTAACACACATACTGGGGTGCAGTTGTGGGCTCCAGTATGTAGGGAGAACAATGAGGAAACTCTCAACTAGAATAGGGGAACTAATACAAAATATAAAGAAAGTGTTTAGACACAATAGCATCTCTAACCACTGGAGAAACTCCAACCCGTGAAAGGAAGTATGACGTAATGAAACCTACTGGATATTTAAATTAAATACAATGCAACCAAATGGGTTAAACTTGGAATTAGATATTGTTTCATTGAAACGTATGAAATAGATATTTGTAAGATAGTTTATTCTAAAACATATACAAAATAATTGAATACATATGGTCACATTTTATGATATTTATTAGAAATAGATTTTCATACATTTTTCTATTTTTGGAGCATACATTTTATTACCTAAATATTAATTATATTTTTCCTTTTTGTTCATTGTATTTACTTATATATTTTTTATTTTTTATATATATTTTTAATTACTTTATTTTATATAATTTATTTTATTTTTTTATTTTTATTATTCTATTATTTATTTATATATTTTTTTATACATTTTTTATTTTCATTTTTCAATATTTTTCATTATTTCTTTTACGATCAGGGAAAAAAATGTTTACAAACTAGTTTTCGGTAATAAAGTTCTAAAGTTGAGAATAATATAGTTCAATGAGGGTGCTTAAATTGTTTTACCACTTCAGCCCCGGAAGGAATTGCCCCCTTAATGACCAGAGCACTTTTTGCGGTATGGCAATGCGTCACTTTAACTGACAATTGCGCAGTTGTGCGACATTGTACCCAAACAAAATTGACGTCCTTTTTTTCCCACAAATAGAGCTTTCTTTTGGTGGTATTTGATCACCTCTACGGTTTTTATTTTTTGCGCTATAAACAAAAAGCGTCAATTTTGAAAAAAATAAACAGTTTTTTTAATCTTTTTGCTATAATACATAAAAAAATAAAACATAAAAATCTATTCATCAGTTTAAGTCAAAATGTATTCTTCTACATATTTTTAGTAAATAAAATCGCAATTAGCGTTTATGGATTGGTTTGCACAAAAGTTATCGCATCTACAAACTATGAGACTTGATTTATGGCGGTTTTATTATTTTTTTTACTGGTAATGGCGGGGATCTGCGATTTTTTATCGGGTCTGCGACATTGCGGCAGACAGAACGGACACTTTTTTGGGACCAGTGACATCTGTACAGCGATCATAGCTAAAAATAGCCACAGATTACTAAATAAATGTCACTGGCAGGGAAGTGGTTAACACTAAGGGGCAATCAAGGGGTTAACTGCGTTCCCTCAGTGTGTTCTAACTATTTGGGGGCTGGGCTGGCAGGGGCATGACAGATCTCACTATTCCCCAATTACAGGTGGGTCACTGGACCTCTTTCACTGCCCTGAACTGGACCTCTTGCTGCTGACCCACCTCTGAACCTTCCTTAGATTACTGGACCTATTTCCTTGCGCTGCACTGTAAACATATGCACATTTTCTCCACCACTTTACCTGGATCTCTCAGTCATGCAGCTCAGGTACACTGCACTGCAACTCCAGCAACTAAAACAAAATTATTTCTTGTCCAAAGTCGCATATGATCTCTGTTGGAATATTGGGACCAAAGAGATATATGTATTGTGGCACTGGGCGTCTTCTCCTTCCTTCAAGTACCAGTGCTGTCTCAATCCCTGCTTATCTGCGTAAGGCAGCAAGACCAACCAGCACTGGTGCAGACCTCAAAAGCCTACTTTCACTATCATGCCCTGACCTCACTTTGACCCTCCAAGGAAGGCTAGATCAGCGTTCCTGAACACACGTTCGGCTAACAACAAGGCACTACTTATTTCCGACCTTATTGTAAGTAATAAGTTAGACTTTTTGTACTTAAAGCGGAGTTCCACCCAAAAGTGCAGACATCACTGGACTCCAGGACAGGCAAGTGTCCGATTATTAATGTATGTATAGCTGCTGACTTTTAATTTTTGCAGGGAAGCGCGGACCTCCGCTTTAACTGAAACCTGGCACAGACAAAATTATGGCATCCTTTTCAACCAACTCACCCCTTCGGGGTATGGTTTGTTTGACCTCTCACGTCTCTTGGGTAAAGGTGGAGGTATAATTGTTATTTACAGCCTGCTGTACACTTTATCCCCTGTAAATGTCCCCTTTTTCTCCTAGTTTGAATGTCTTGCTCTCAAAGTCTGTGTTCCCCACTCATCTGTTATTGCTACAGTTAATCGTCCACCAAAGCCCTGCAGAGATTTTTTTAGGTGACTTTGCAGATCTGCTGTCATTTTTATGCCTCAGTTTTAAAAGTATTGTTATACTTGGGGACTTTAATATACATATTGATTCAGAGTCTTCAAGTTTAGCTAAAGACTTCCAGTCTCTTCTTGAATGCTTTGATCTAACTCAATTTGTCTGCACCCCTAAGCATATGAAAGGACACATCATAGACCTTATAATTGGAAATGGCCCTATTGTATCTGACTGCTCTTCTCATGACCCAGGTTTGTCTGACCATCTAACAATTATTTTCAATCTGGAATTAGCAGTTTCTAACACCTCCATGTCTCGATCTGTAGATTATCACAATTGGACTTCTATTGAACAGCCCAAATGAGCAAATTCTGTCATTTCTTTCCTATCCTGCATCTCCCCTTGTTGACAAAATAAATGCCCTTAATCAAGATTTTTCATCTTCCCTTAATAACTATGCCCCATTAAAAACTCGAAACATCTCATTCTCCCATCCGGCTCCATGGTATAATTCTCACCTTCGCTCTATGAAAGCAGTCTCATGGAGACTGGAGAAAAATTGGCGCAGATCCAGCTTGACTGTCCATTATCATGCATGGAAAGACTATTTGGTAAACTTGAGACTGCTAGATCAGATTTCTTCTCCCATGGTATAGAAAAAAATCTTAGCAACCCTATACAACTTTTCTGCACCATTGACATATTATTAAAACATCACAGTCCCTCCACACTACCTGCTTCAACACAGCTCTGTAACACATTCCTAGATTATTTATCCTGAAAAATTAACAAAATAAGACACCAAATTCTTACCACACCACATGTTTTATCCACATCACTTCCTGGCCCACCTAGCTTCACTGGCTCTTCTCTTTCCCACTTCTCTGTACTTGACTCTTCATCTCTAACTAAATTGGTCTAAAGTATGAAATCCTCCACCTGCATACTTGACCCTATTCACACCCACTTATTTAAATCTGGTTTTAGTTCTTTATGCCCCATTATCGTCAATATCATAAATGACTCCATTACTCCATGAGCACTGGTTTTGTACCAACAATCCTCAAAACTGCCGCTATCACCCCGGTACCAAAAAAAACCAATATGGCCCTGGAAAATTTAAACAATTTATGCCCAATATCTAACTTACCCTTCCTTGACAAGATCCTCGAGCGGGCAGTGACATCTCAGTTACATAATCACCTGAGTTTAAATAATCAATTTGAACCCCTTCAATCTGGTTTTCAGCAGCTACACAGCACAGAAACCGCCTTGGTCAAAGTCACTAACAACCTTCTGTTAGCCTCTGATTCTGGATCACTATTCTTATTCTACTAGATCTTAGTTCTGCCTTTGATACTGTAGACCACGATCCATTACTCTCTCGCCCGGAAACCATATTTTGAGTCTCAGAATTGGCTCTGAAATGGATTAAGTCATATCTCACTGATCACCGTCACTCTGTTTCTCTTGGTGGATTCCAGTCTGAATCTGGCCCAGTCAAGTACTGTGTTCCTCAGGGCTCAATCTTGGGCCCCTTACTTTTTAACATATGCACATTTCCACTTGGCTAACTGCTTAGATCACATGGGCTCAACTATCACTTCTATGCTGATGAGACTCAGATATACATCCACACTAAACCAGATTCTACTTTGGCTGCTTCTCTCCTATCTAACTATTTGTGATATAAGAACTTGGATGTCTCATAATTTCCTTCAATTAAACTGTGAAAAGACTGAAGTCATGCTTATTGGCACCCCCTATCAATTACGTAAGGCCAATCCAAATAGCTTATCTATAGATGGCACTGTACTTGAGCTTCAGTCCAAATTGAAAAATCTAGGGGTGATATTTGATGCTAGTCTAACCTTTGAGCCACATGTACAAAATGTTGTCAGAACATCTTTTTTCCACTCATCCATACATTTGTGTTCTCCCGTCTTGACTACTGCAATGCTCTACTTGCTGGTGTACCTAAATCCATCAAAAATTGGCTCCAATATGTTCAAGCTGGAACCTTTGCAGGCTGTACCTTATAGGGATCTTCAGGAATGAAAAATTGTCAGACTGCTTAAAAGAGAAGTGAAGTTGTTTTTTCCCCCCCAGTTATACTTACCTAGGTGGATGCAGCATCGGCCTGATGTCCCCGGGGCCTCTCCACTGAAAACCGAGTGATCGAACACCGCTGATGGCTCGGTTCTCACAGCTCCCCGAGCAGAGAGCTGCTGAATGTCTATCAGCAGCTCTCCGCTCTGCTCCCCCATGCTCACTGGAGTGCTGAGATGTGGAGGGGCGGGGAGCGGCTGTCTCAGGCTCTCAGTGGTCAGTCCAGGCACCTGGCGGATCCCAACTCCAATTGTCTTGATGACACGGTGCCTGGACTGATTTCTGTGATGTCAGCCCACTCTCTGCTGAAAAGGGGTCACAGGAGTGCAAAACTAATTGCACTCCTGTGATTCATAGGAGAAGTACAGCCAAACAAGCTTTGGCTATAATTCTCCTTTAAAGAGGAAGTAAAACCAGATGGGATTTACTTCCTCTACCTTCCCCTGTAAAGTAGAAACATAATGGGCTACTATGCATCGCATAGTAGCCCATTATGTGCCACTTACCTGCAAACAAAGCATGTGAGGTCCAGCGCTGTCACCTGTGCTGGCCGCGTCCATCTCCTCCCCCTCTACCTTCCGGGGCCACGAATCTGGCGCTGTGACAGGCCAGAGACGCGTGACATCACTCCCAAACATGCGCGCGGGAGCCGCCAGTTATGACACGGTCGCAGTGGAGGAATGGCATGCAGGTCGTTCCTTCACTGTGCATGTGCCAACATGACTTTGGCACAGTTTCGACAGTGCATATCTCCTGAACCGTAATGGTTTAGGAGATATGCAGTGCACCTACAGGTAAGCCTTATCATAGGCTTACCTGTAGGTTAAAGTGGTTGTCACAAGTTGACAACCACTTTAATGGAAGCTTTCATTGAGAAATATACTCAAACAGCACATACCACATCCAATGGAGAGAAATCTAAGATGTTGTGGAGCAGGACATAGAGATGGGACAACAAAGTCCTGGATAAGGAGAAAGGAAAAGAAATCACTGGAAAGAAATGAGGCGTTGGGCCTCAAGAGAACCATGTCTCCAGGTAGCAAAAAAAGGGTTCTCTACAGATTAGGGCTGCTACACAAAACCTGCCTCGCAATGGTGATGGCAAACATGAGTGACAGCAGACAGAGGAATATACTGAAATGTTTAAAGGGTGGTCTCTGAAGAACAAATAAAATCAGGTTAAGACCTCATGGTGTCAATGGGGAACATCCAAGAGAAATAATGTAAGTGACACCCTGCACAAAGGCTTTAAAAAAAGAGCGAGAGGCTAGTGGTCTTTGAAAAAAAGAGTCACTACGTCTGAGAGCTGACCCTTAATGGAATTCATGGCCAAGTGTTGATCCAGACCAGACTGAATTAGAGACAGGTTTTGCCCCATAAAGTACATTCTAGGATGAAATTTATTTGCCTTGCACCATTTGTGTTGTAGAAATTTAGGATGTGTATTATGTATTGTTACCCTTTAATGGAACAGTAGTATAATCGCTATAGTATAGGAGTATAGTTCATAGAGCTGTATTTGATAGTGATTCGTTGTAATCTCAGTTCGAGGTTTGCATGCATGGCATTTTGCTTGGAGGGCCTCTGAGATAGCGCATTGGTGTTCAATGGAGGCCATGTTTCCACATGGCTTCCACTGTTATCTGGAGACAGCTGTTGCTCATACAGGCTGGCCAATCCCCATGCATGCACGCCTCTTCTATTGTATTGTTTGAATATAAACAAGTGTGTCATTGGTTGGTGGTTTGCATTGAGCTCATGTCATGTGACTGTGCCTTGGAGGCTGATTGGCTGATTGTGAAGCCACTAAGTTCTTTTGTTGTCTATGTCTGAATGATCTAAATTAAAAGACCAAGCATTGATAGGCAGGACTGCTGCCCGAGCTTGCAATATGAGAACAGCTATTTGTGTCTGTCTTACTTGCTTTAACACAAGTGCACTCAAATGCATTATGCAAAAGAGCTGAAAAGTGTGCTTATTAGTGCAGGCAAAATATAATGCATACAAGGTATTGTAATTGCCCTTACATTTGAAATCAGATTTCCAGGACATTCAGCAGTAAACCTAGATACTTAAAGCCAAGAGTCAGTGCTGACTTCGGAAAGTTCAGTATCTACCTGAACCTCTGCAAAATTTGTGCTGCCTGTTCTTTTAATAGGAAGTTGGTCCAGGTAGCTCACTGTGGGAATGCCCTGTGAGAAAATCAGAGCAAGTACATGGAATAGGACTTTGGTGAAGACCTGGGTTCCCTTGCAAAACAACATAAGGACATGCAAGTAGGCACCCCTGATGTCCACAGAGATGGCCAAAAAGTCCTATGGAAGGAGAGGAGCAATGACTGACATTATAGATTCCATATTGAATTTTTATGCCAAAAGGTGTTTAAAACCTTTAGATCCAATATTGAGCAAATGCTCCCTGTTGTTCTGAGATCTGTGAACTGGTTTGAGGAACTCTGGAATATGTTGTCTTCTTGAACAATGGCTTTGAGACCTTGACAGAGGAGCTGCACTAGAGCAGCATGGAGATCTGAATCTTGGGAGTGGGTAATAGGCGTCAAATTTAAAAATGGTATAGTGTTCCATTCCTACTACCAGCCCTGCGACCCAAAGTGTTTTGGCAGGGGCTTTGATGTTATAGATGGTTTTAACCACTTAAAACTGGGCACATTCACCCCCTTCCTGCCTAGGCTAATTATTATCTTTCAGTGCTGTCACACTTTGAATGACAACTGCATGGTCAAGCAATGACAAGTGCACGGTGATGCAACACTGTACCCAAATTAGACAGATAACAGTTTCTTTTGGTGGTATTTAATTATCACTAGGTGTTTTATTTTTTGCTAAACAAACGAAAGAAGACCAAAATATTTGGGGGAAAAAAGTGTTTTTCTGTTATAAAATTTTGCAAATAAGTATTTTTTCTTTTTCACTGATGGGCACTGATGAGGCTGAACTGATGGGGAGGAACTAATGGGCAATGATAGGTGGCACTCATAAGCTGCACTGATGGGGCAGTACTGATGATCAGTGCCCTGATTATCAGTGTAAACAATGATAAAAGGCACACAGTCTTCTTGCTGGTTAAGAGCACTCCTTTCCTCACACAAAGTGTGGGAGGAAAGCACAGCCAATAACTGGTGATTGGACACAGCTGATCACATGGTAAAAGGCCGCTGTGATTGGTCCTTTACCGTGATCTGTGATCGGTTGTGTCCAAAGGACACAGCGGTCACAGAGCACACCTGATGCGCACCCCAGGGGAACACCCTTCTAGAACTGGAAGACCGCGCTGTAGCTGTCTTTTGGCTATATCGCTGGAGGGAAGAGGTTAAACCCAAAAGCAAACATGTATTATATTGTAGCTTACCAATCCTTAGATGTAATGGATTTAATACTTTTATTTTTTAGGTTTTCTTTCTTTTATTATCTGGCCAGTAAGTGCTCCCCTGCAAATGTATCAGTTAAGAGTGTTGAGAAGACACCCTTGGGCCCACAAGGCAGACAAGTAGGAGAGCACTCTCATATAAACAGCATTCACCCTCCCAGTGGCCATACTCTCTAAGGAGTCTTCAGGAACAGGGTTCTACCAAGTCGACTTGTAAAGTGCTCTGCAGCAACTTACACATTACACAAAATGTCTAGAAGAGCATCTCAGTAGAACCTAGTGCCCGAGCACTATATAGGATCTGGGAATGGCCTCGAAGGGCTATGGGGAGGCTCAGCTTATGCTTGAAAGCTGCAATATGAACCCCTTGTCTCTGCAGCAGGCTGCAGCAGAAGATTGCAAGAGAAAAAAATTACTTGGTAAAAAGGGACAGAATCCAAATACAGGCGGTCCCCAGGTTACAAACAAGATAGGGACTGTAGGTTTGTTCTTAAGTTGAATTTGTTTGTAGGTCGGTACAGGTACATTTTTTAAGTGTAGCTCCGGACAAAAAAACAATTTTTAAGCTTTTTGGATAGCATCAGGAAGGGTTAATACCCCTGTAATGTTTGTTTTGCTGACTCTGTTCAGAAGATTTCACCTCACTTCCTGTCCCAATGATAACTGGATTTTGAAAATGTTGAGTTGTTGTGGAAACAAGCCTTGGTGATAAAGCATCAGTGGAGACACCTTTTCCCCATAATAACTCTTACAGGAGTGAATTTCCCTTCCTAGGGGGAGATTTCCTGTCACTTCCTGTTGTCTCCCTCCGTTTGTAAGTAGGAGTCGTTTGTAAGTCAGATGTTTGTAACTAGGGGACCACCTGTAAATGGTTTGCTTCTTTAAGAGAAGAGAAAACACCTATTCTACGATATACTAGAAAGCTGGAGCATAATGAGATTGGTTATACTGGACTGTCTTACAGCTTTGTTTGCCAGTATCCAACCTCCTGAACGCAGCAACTAAACCAAATGTACCAGAATTACTTCACACTGATTAATTAAGAAAACAGAATTTTTATACTTCTCATAAAATCTGTTTCTTGGAGTTCATTAAGAGACACATGATTCCATTATTCAAGAGATGACTGGGTTATACTGCCACCCACAGGAAGATTTAAACAATGCAAACATAAAACGGTTGCCCAGCCAGATATAACCAACATGTTTCAGTTTTGTAGAAAAGCAAAAATAGAAAGAGATGAACAAACAGAGGGGTGGGATCTGCAGCCCTTAATGAACTCCAAGAATTGGAAGTACAAACATCATGTTTTCTTTACTATTCATAAAAGGGACACCAAATTCAGTTATTCTGAGAAAACTGCAAGGTCCAAGCATTCCAACTGAGAAGTGGCAAACAGGAGCAAAACACAAGCAGGTCCACATAGCAAAAAACAATGCAACTGGGGGTATCCTGCATCCTGCTATGCGCGAAGCTGGCAACAGATGTGGCCTGAATATCCACCTGGTAAAATTCAGAAAACGTGAACAGAAAACCAGAAGGCAGCCTTGCAAATCTGGTAAACAGCTGCCTGATGCCAAAAAAGGCCTATATGCACTCAGACTTCGTAGATTGTATATTGATAGAACAAAGTGGAACCCTATACATAAAGTGTTACTAAACCCAGGACCCTGCATTGAGAACATCTGGTCACCCATAGTACACAGAACATGGAAATGCAACTATTTTAGCAAATATAAACTGCTAAATACCTTTTCACATCAGCAGTATACAGCAGTCTTGTGACTTCTATCAGTGTCTGGTTAAAGCTTGTAGGAGGAGGTTTCATTCTCCTCTAACTGTCTTATGAGGGCTGTAGGACCCCCCTCTGTCTGGACAGAGCTTACTGGCCCTGTGCCATTCACATGCACCCTTCCAAAAAAAAATTGCTCTATCAACACACACAAAACTGAGCATGAGCAGAGTGACCCCAAAGGCTCCGTCTTATCAGGAGATGGATTGGGGGAAGTGCGAGAAGGGGGGATCAGAGAAGACAGGATCAAACAGCAATTTTATACCACACAGAGGTCCTTTAGGTTCCACAGTGAGCATAATAAGCATGCTTTACTGCAGTGGTTCCCAACCTTAGTCCTCAAGTACCCCCAAAAGGCCAAAGAAACACAGCGTAGTCCAACATTATGCCCGTGTCCACCACAAAGATCCCTCGGGCACCCATTTTTTAGCTATAGACAAATATGTCCCCCCCCCGGAGAGGCGGATCTAAAGTTACAGGGGTCTCCAAGTTGGAGACCTTTTGGATTTATGAGCTGCGTTCTTACCACCCCCATGGCATGAACATTGAGTGGGATGTCAGTGCCTTTATTAATAAGGCTTGACATCCCCACCATATAAGACATGATTACTAATTTGGCCCCCTTTTTTACTATTTTTTTACATATTTGTTTAAATTGACTGACTATCGAACAAGGGTTGAGATTATCTTACTGCCTATTAGTAAACATCAAGACATTTGCATGATACAGCCCTATATACCCCCTCTAGTCATACCTGTGGGGATGATTTTTGCCTCTGCCTTGAATAAAAGCCTGAGGTGATGTGACCCTAAGTCCCTATCATTTGTTATGTACTTATGCCAAGTCCCACCCACTTATGGCTCCAATTATCAAATTATTTTACTATTGTTGTTTTACACTGGTCTCTGGTATTTGGTGGCCCATTGTCACTGATGTTGTGGTATATTTTTGCTTTGGGGGCTTTTTCTCCCCTTAGCATACACACAAATATTTGCACTCCACGATAGTTGCATACATTGTGGACACTTTCAGAGCAGACAGGATGACCCGGCTTGTTAATTTACATTTGCAGGCGGACCTCCCCTGTGGGCACACTCTGTGATTGGTTGCCACAGTGGAGGTTCTTCCACGTCATCCTACCTCTTACGTCTAGAGATCTATGTGGGCGGTATAACTCTCCCTTCCCAAGTTTCCTCCGCTGCCCGGAAATTACCTCTCATGACGTGAGGTGGTTCCGGCCACCCCTTGGACGAACAGACCTTGGGATTGGCCTGATTTTGATGCATGCCCCGAGGTCTCTCCACCCTACTCACTAGTTACGTAGGTGACTCCCCCTGTTTAGGAGACCTGCCCCTCCCAATCTAGGAAAGCTATAGGGTTAGATGGGCTCTTTAACCCTTGATCTGTCACATGCCAAGGATGAATCAGAAATAGGCTTGAATGGCACGCCGACCCTATGAGGCCAGAAGTGTGGCTATGTTATTTCCGGTTTATGAATTTGAATGTTAATTGGAATTATTTGTAAATGTCTATATATACGGTGGTGCGGGTGCACGGTCCTTATACCACAGACAATGTCTGAAACGAAATGCGTCGGGTGTACCATGTACCCATAGCAGTGTTTTTAACTCTTATTTTAAGGACTGTTTGTTTTGCTGTTATTGCCGGCTTTTTATATCCACAATAAACCAGTGGTAAATATTATTACACCAAGTGGAGCATTTTCTGTTTTCTTCCACATGCCAAAACGAGTACCCTGGTTGACACAATAGGAGAAGGTTGAGCAGGTTGAATCCTTCACCTGGTCGACAGGAAGGTACCAACCTCTATCCAGGAATTCCAGCGGAGAACATTCGAGACCCCTGTGGAGGGATTACCACACAAGTGCAATTGACTTGCCGGCTGTATGACCACGTGAGTCCAACATTTCTGGTAAGGAGCCACGATATATATTTTGTATTCACCAACATCGGTTGCAGTTTGAAGCACTCCCTCATATAATTGTATCACTTGAAGAACGTTTTGTTTTTCCTACCTTATTTAAGATTGATAACCCACCTCTGGATTTAACTATATTGACGATTGAAGATTCGCTGCTCATATAAATTTGAATCCTTTGTGATCTTTTGGTTCATATTTTTAATCACCTACCTTGATACATCATGGACTATGAATGAACTTTCCTTGATGCATGCTTAATCGATTATTGTGCAGGCTGTATTAATAGATAGTCTTGATTCAATTTAGCGCCACACTTTTTATCATAGAAAAGAAGCTGGTTCCTCTTTATGGGGAACATCAGGGATGACAAGGAGAGCCAGTCTATCTAATGAAAGTAGTGGTTGGGTTGTAAATTCACACAGCACAAACTGCATTCAGACAGCGAAGGGAAATTTCCTCCTGGTGCACTGGGGATAGACAGAAAAAAAAAGGTCTTGTTTGAGGTAAAAGGTGTAAACCACCTTATGAAGAAAGGAGGGTCTCACTATCACCTTGTACATGGGTAGGACTAATTAGGGTTCTTTACAGGACAAGCCTGCCATCTACCCCTTGAAAGGCCAAATGCTGATCCAGGCCTGATGGCAAAAATCAGGATATGTCCCAGGAGGATTTCATGGGATGAAATCATTTTTCCTTGCATGAGGCAAAGTAACCCTCCCAAGTGCAATGGTACACCTTGTGGGAAGTTGACTTCAAAGTTGTTACCAGCATGCAAATGACCAAATCAGAAACACCATTGTCTCTCAACACCTGGGCTTTAACAGTCAAGCAGTTTCAGAGGAGGAAAAGCAGAAATCAAGTTGTACTGATCCCATGGGGCCAAAAGAGCAACCACTGCCAGATGAACTCTGCATATGAAATCAAACTTGTCCAGTTTGCTGTAAAATCTGGAGGCCAGAAGCAGTGCCAGGACAAGGTCATCTAGAGCCCAGGACAAACTTGCCAAAATGAGTCCCCCCAGATGTATGAGCATTATGTGTCAACAACAATCCCCCCACAACCACACTGAGCACCAATCTGCATGCTTACCCCCCTAAGTATAAACCCCTCCTCCTCCCAGTACAAATCAACCCCCCTGCTAAAATCCCTCCTCTCAGCAAATATTTGCCCCTCCCATCCCCAAATCCCCCCAGCTCAAATGCCCATGTCCAAAAAATAAATCCTCTACCCCTAAAATGTTCCCTCCTAGTACACATCTGCCCCCCCCAACTTCAAATCCCCCCCAGCACAAATTCCCCTTCAATCCCCCTCCTAGCACATATCTTCTTCCCCCATCTCCCTCCCAACACAAATCCCCCTAAACCACTCTTCCTACCCCCTTCCCAAATTTCCGTTCCCAGAATACTACTTACCCGCTGCCACTCCCAAAATTCACCCTTCCAACACACATCTCCTCCCCCCAAACTCCTTGTGGCGGCCCCCCACCTCACATTATACCACATGACAAGGGCGGCCGCCCCTCTGGCGCACCACTTGTCCTGGCGCTGGTCAGGAGGTCCGCATCCTGTGTCCCCCACCTTAGATAAACCCTGAAACAATTCCAGGTTGAAGAACTATGCGCCCAGATCCAGCCGCTTCCCAATGAGGTAGTCTGCCTAACAGTTGTCTATGCTTGCAATGTGAACGGCAGAAAAGGCATGGAGTTCTACCCAGTGTAGAATCCTTCTTACCTCTATTTCTGCAGTACGACTTTTGGTTCCTTCCTGATGGTTGATGTTAAGTCACTACTATGGCATTCTCTGACTGGATCTGAAATGGATGACTGTCTAGTTGGGGCATCCAGTGTTGTACTGACATCCAAATCACTCAAATCCCCAGAATGTTGTTTGAGACATAGGATTCCTCAGGCGACCATGTCCCTGCACCAACAAGGTATTTAGGGCTCCTCCTCAGCCTCTCAGGCAGACATCTATTTTTTGGGAGTAAATCCTGCTTTCTTAGAAGATCCCAAAATGTGTGAGCCACCAGGTGATAACCTGGTTCTCCAGGTCAGGCAAATTAGTTTGTCTAGTGCTTGAACCGATCTGTCCCAAAACAACAGAATGTTGTGTTGTAGCGGTCATTGGTGGAACTGAGCAAATGGGACTGTCTCAAAGGCCATCATCAATCCCAGAACTTTTTAAGGTGTGGAGTGTCCACATAACATTTTTGGAAAGAGTTTGAATCGACTGTTCAATTATTAAAAAATCATCCAGGTATCCCACAATGGAAATGGCAATTAAATGTAGCAAGGCAAGTACTGGTGCCAATATTATGAACTCTCATGGGGTGGAAGACAGAATGGAAGGGCTACAAATTGGCACAGCAAAAAGGAAATACCTGTGATGCACTGTAAAGATGGAGACATTCAAGTATGTATCTTTTATGTCCACAAAAACTTGAAAGTCCACCCGATGGATGAAGGCTATGCCAAACCTGGTAGATTCCATGCAAATTTTTGGGACTGGAATGAAGAAATTTAAGGACTTCAGATCCAAGATGGGGGGGTTCCAACTTTTGTTTTTGGAACAGTGACCGTTTTGAGTAAAGACCCTGAAATATTTCCACTGCGGAAACAATAGCAATAACTTCCTGTTTCAAAAGATCTGCTAGAGCAGCATGGAGGTCTGCTAGCCTGTGCGGAGATAGAAGGAGGTTGGACAACATGAAGCTAAGTAGAGGCAGAGAGCGGAGCAGTAGCTTGTAGCCCCTGGACACCACGTCTTTTACTCAGGCATCCAAGGTATTTGCTGGCCAAGTGTCCACAAAGGCCAACAAATGTTTCCCCACTTTGGACTTGTCTGCGGGTTTAGAGGCCCAGGATTTGCAACTGAACTGAGCTCCTGGCTCGGATTTGGCCTTGGAGTGTAAAGCCTGGGAGAAAAAAAATATTTAGTTTCAGATACAAAGGGAGTCTTCCCAGATTGGGGCCTAGGCTTCTTTTGCTGGGGCAAATGAATACTCTTCCTATAACAGCCTTTACAATGTTTAAAGATTCACCCAAAATATGTTTATCATCAAAAGGCATGCATAGCAGGTGCGTTTTTACATAGTTGCTTCACAGACCATCATTTCAAGCCAATATAATTTTCTATATATACAAAAAGGAGACTCATTTGGGAAATAAGATGGACAATATCTAGTAATAAATCCATACAATAGTGTAGGGCTGTAGGCATAATCTCTAAGTGCTCTACAACTAAATGGTTGGGAAAAACATTATCTGGATCGTCAGACATAAGTTTAGTCCAATCACATAAGGTTTTACAAATGAATATCATGGCTATAGCAGGTTGCATGGCTGGACACATAAGTGAAAACAAATCTTTGAAAAATGGTTCCAGGCGTTTGGCAGTAGGATCCTTAAAAACTGTAGCATCCTTCATAGGTACAGTCAGTATTTTATTAAAGCGGAGCTCCAGCCAAGAGGGGAAGCTCCGCTTGTTTGCTACCTTCCCCTCTCTGCTGCCATATTTGGCACCTTTGGGGGGAGGGGGGCTTCCCTTACAATGAATGGCGGTAGCAGCTCCCAGGACACAGCTGAAAAATCGGCTGGGGTGTCAACATTGCAGGGATCCCTGGACAGTTAAGTGTCCTAATATTAAGAGTCAGCAGCTACAGTATATATAGCTGCTGACTTTTAATTTTTGGAGGGGGGGGGGACTGGAGCTCCGCTTTAAGGTGGGATATAGCAATAGGGGTGGTCCACTTCTTAATAATATCTATGGTTAATAGTTGTGGGTTTGTCCATAACATTAAGCAAGGCTGTAGAAAACTTCTCTATGGTAAGGGTGGAGGATGGGAACCACACCTAAAGCAGCTGATGTCTGAATAATAACTGAAAACTGTGCCCCTTACTGAACGATAAAACAAATACATTTGGTAATGGATCCATTACTACAGAGCCGCATTAGCATATTTTATTCCTCTCTACAGTTCCACTGCTTTAATGTGCAAACATATATCCTCTTGTCCTGTTCAACTTAAAAACTCTGTGTTATAAAGGACAGCAAAGTTCAACTCATATTGCTTCAGCAGCGGTATGCGTCTTTTTCATATATCAAATATACGTCCCTGTGCTGACAAAGAAATATTCATCCATAACATCTGTGTTCTAAAGGAGATCTTAAATTAAGATTGAGTGATTGAAGATCTTTGCTAGTGCTTTTGCTAGTTTGGTACACTCCTATGAGAATAGCCATATTAGTATTCAATGAGCAAGGGGTGGGGTTTGGGAGGAGAGCAAAGCAATTAACTGCAGAAAAAAATATTTTTTAAAAAAGCCAGACTAATGTAATAAATTAAACATACGCTTGCACATGGAACCTCCCTCTTGGTCACAAGTAATGAATTATCAGAGCTAACTGAATGGGTGCTGTCCACTTTATTAACTTCAAACCACCTCTATTGTTACCAAAACAAGCAACATCAATCTAATCAACTCTCTGGTGGAGCATAAATGACTAGCATGTAACCCTTTCAAATATTGGGCATGCATTGCCTATTGTGCCATGGCTTTTGACACTGGTGTTTTTAAGAACATTAGCTTTTTGTGTGCGCCACATTGGCCACACTGTGCTCTTAAAAGGATTCTGACTTGGCCAAAAAAGTTCCTAAATGAATAATAGTGCTGAAATACCTGTGTGTTAGTCTTTTAAGTGATCCCTGTGTCCTAGACTAAAGCCTAATACACGCGATAAGCATATCGGATGAATGATTGTCCGTTTTCTTTTTTTTTGCATGCTAGTCTCATATCAAAGACCAATAGGTCACTAAACTTACAAAACTTCTCGTACAACAGAATACAACTTCGGAAGTGATGTAATGTATTGTATTGTAATGATTCTTTTATTTCCGAGTATACGTGATCTTGGTCTTTTTTACGGACAAATCCTGTACTGAATATATGAAAATCGCATGTTCTGTTAATTGCATGAGAACATTTTTGTGCTTTTCCCTTTGGATATTTTCACACTGTCGTGATCGGCTCTCGAAAGCGCAGTACTAATGATCAGATTATTGGGCAATCGCTCTGAAAGGCGTATCTTTCATCTGATTTTCTCATTGTGTGTACTAGGCACAAGGCTGTATAGAGGGCCTCAGATTTTTTTCAAAGCCTTTTCCCACCATTATTATTATAATACAGTATTTATATAGTGGCAACAATTTGTGCAGCGCTTTACAACGTTAAGCACCATCTAGAAAAAAATAATAGATGAATCCACATTGGCTGTAGTAGCCATGATCCTGGTATCAAAAAATTTGCAGCCGGTGATGGACTTTCCTGTAAAGGTGATCTGGGACCACTGTAAACTGTCAGGCCAGCTGTTGACAGAGGAGGAGAGGGAATATCCATTCCTTCCCCTTCTCTGTGACAAAAGAAACCAGAAGCAACAAGGATTTTGTCACTTCTGGTTTTGGTTTGTTGTTTATTAGCCAAGCATCTTATCAAATCTATCTCAGTTTGATCAGATGATTTAGAGGGCAGAGAAGTGATCAAGGGTCTAACAGATCGCTCAACAAAGAATACCAACCTGTCACTGTCCATGCTATCACAAGGGATGTTGTTCATTTTGTAAACATTTTTAAAGTGTCACCTATGGAGATTTTTTAATATCATAGTTTGTCGCCATTCCACGAGCATGAGCAATTTTAAAAGACATGTATGGGTTTTTTTCCCTTCAGATTTATATTTACCGATGCTGCCTCTGTCCCCATGGCGCCTCTAACACTGAGAACTGTTCTCGGTGTTAGAAGTGCCGGGGGACAGATGCAGCTGTGAGCAGAGAGCCCCCCCCCCGACTGGAGCACTGGGCTGTGGAGCGGGTGGGAGCGGCTGGCTCAGGCTCTCAGTGGCTTCCTGAGAGGCACGTGGGTGGATTCTTACTCCATTGTTGCGATCTTGCCCGAGCCTGGACCGGATCTGTGGATTTAGCCTGCTGTCTGCTGAAAACAGGTCACAGGAGTGGAAAACGAACTGCACTCCTGTGATCCACAGGAGAAGTACAGCCAAACGAGCTTTGACTGTACTTCTCCTTTAATTCGTGACATGTCTGATATCTATCTACTCACGTAACATTATCTTTTATATTTTACTAAAAAATTGGGTTAGTGTGCTTCTTTGCATTAAAATTCATGAAAGTGGATTTTTTTTTTAAAAAAAATGCATTTGAAAAACTGCTGCGCAAATACCGCCATCTTATTCACTAGGGTCGCTACTAAAATATATATAAATAAATAAATAATGTTTGGGGGTTCTAAGTAATTTTCTAACAGAAAAGTGCTAGAAAATGCTTGGTGGCTAAAGTATAGCCTATAGATAATGTAATGTACTGTAGTTTGTTGCCATTCCATTGGCATGCAAAATTTTAAAGCGAGACATGTAAGGTATAAATTTACTTGGTGTAACATCATCTTTTACATTTTACCATAAAAAAATATGTATTATAGTTGCGCTCATAAGTTTACATACCCAGACAGAATTTATGATTTCTTGGCCATTTTTCAGAGAATATGAATGATAACACAAAAACTTTTCTTTCACTCATAGTTCGTGTTTGGCTGAAGCCCTATATGATCAATCCACTGTGTTTACTCTTTTTAAATCATAATGACCACAGAAACTACCCAAATGACCCTGATCAAAAGTTACTTAATACCGTGTATTGCCCCCCTTAACATCAATGACAGCTTGAAGTCTTTTGTGGCATTTGTGGATGAGGCTCTTTATCTTCTCAGATGGTAAAGCTGCCCATTCCTCTTGGCAAAAAGCCTCCAGTTCCTGAAAATTATTGGGCTGTCTTGCATTAACTACACGTTTGAGATCTCCCTAGAGTGGCTCAATGATATTGAGGTCAGGAGACTGAGATGGCCACTCCAGAAACTTCACTTTATTCTGCTGTAGCCAATGACAGGTCGACTTTGACTTGTGTTTAGGATCATTGTCATGTTGGAATGTCCAAGTACGTCTCATGCACAGCTTCCAGGCTGATGAATGGGCTTTTTGCGCTATTTAATCACGAAGTCCAATTGTTGTTCCGAAAGACCCATCCTACCTTCTTTTCCACGTGCATGTATCCAGATTAATCTGGTAAGAGTACCTTATATTAATACAGTGGAGGTTCACTTTGCATGCTGGTGGATTTTGAGATTGCGATTTACTACCTATGACAAGCTGCATGGAGTAGTGTACTGTAACATGACTATATGGACTCAGTTTGGGCATTCTTCTATACGTGTTCACAATTATATGTTCACTTTTTATGAGAATTTTATTAGTCCACATGTTTGATGCTTATTACATATGAGGTTTGATCACTATTTACCTGTTCTTCTATTGATATGCACTTTATTTCTAATTTTGTTTATTTTTTATGAATGAAAAGCTACCCATTAATGGGATTGCATTTGATGTTGGTTAGTGCTGCGCTATCTAGTCCTTACCTTATGTTATGTAAAATAGACTGAGCATGATAGAAGGCATGAGGACTGTGGGAGATACAGAAGCTAGCTCAGTGAAAGGAAATGACATGCTAGCTCTACTGAACTCCTCCCACCATCACTAGCATTATACAGCAAAGCCGGAATGAATAGGGGGATTAGAAACCACAATTGCAGCTATATGGTAGGAAAAAAGGGATTTTATTAAAACTTACCGTAAAATCCTTTTCTCCGAGTTCACTGACAGACGCAGCTTCTTCATTAACTTCATGGGGTTTTATGTTCGTCCAACTAGGAGTTAACTAGGCAGGGAAAAGATCAGCTGGCCCCTCCCTTGGGGGCCGTCCTCTCTTCCTACATAAAATCCCCTCACAGCATAGCTCTCCAGTTCGTACACAAGCCGTACCAAAACAGAGCTCAGAGGGGTGGGTGCTGCGTCTGTCAGTGAACTCGGAGAA
>BLSH010328900.1:647383-659935 GCA_018402905.1 Glandirana rugosa
CACTAGTCTTTACTACGTCTCCACTAGTTTATGGTGGTTTTCTTTCGAGATAAACTACCTTTTTTTCCTGCGTTTAAAACAAACCCATGTTGCAGCGTGCTGGCACGTTAACAGTCAGTTTCGCTGTGTCACGGCTTAGGGTTTTTTCACGAGACCAGGATTGCATCCTTTAGGAAGGCACCGACTTCACCAATTTCATGTTGATTTACGTCGTATGTATAAAATCATTTAGAAGTATATTTACAGATTTTGTGTACCATTATTTGTATTATTGACTTTAATAATAAAGAGGAATGCAAGTGACTGTCTGCGTCGAAGAGGCCAGCTGATCTTTTCCCTGCCTAGTTAACTCCTAGTTGGACGAACATAAAACCCCATGAAGTTAATGAAGAAGCTGCGTCTGTCAGTGAACGTAAGGAGAAATAATAATTTCAGTTATTATGTTTATTACCATGTGTTTTAGACATTTATATGAAGATTTACTAAAATATGTATGCTGCATTTAGTTGTACTTTAACCACTTCAGCCACGGAAGGATTTCCTACGTTAGGACCAGAGCACTTTTTTGGGATTCGGCACTGTGTCGCTTTGACTGACAATTGCACGGTCGTGCGACGTTGTACCCAAACAAAATTTGCGTCCTTTTTTTCCATCAAATAGAGCTTTCTTTTGGTGGTATTTGATCACCTCTGCATCATTTCTGATCACCGCTATAAACAAAAAAGGAGAGACAATTTTGCAAAAAAAAAAAAAACAGTTTTTCTTACGTTTTGCTAAAATACAAATTTTTTTTCATCGGTTTTGGCCGATTTAGATTCTTCCTCATATTTTAGGTAAAAAAAAAAAATCACAATCTGCGTTTGTTGATTGGTTCGTGCAAAAGTGTACAGATAAGAATTTTCTGGGTTTTTTTTTTTTTTACTAGTAATGGTGGCGATCTACGATTTTTAGCGGTATTGCGATATTGCAGCAGACATGTCGGGCCATTTTGACACTTTTTGGGGACCAATGACATTTATACAGCAATCAGAAATTTAAATATCCACTGATTACTGTATAAATGTCATTGGCAGTGAAGGGGTTAACCTGCAGGGGGAGATCTAGGGGTCAACTGTGTTCCCTGGGTGTGTTCCAACTATGAGGGGGCTTGGCTGTTATGGGCATAAGAGATCTAACTGATCCCAGTGATAGGGATCAGTAGATCTCCTATGCCCGCACTGACAGAGCGGGGAACCGCCCTGTTTACATTAGCGGTTCCCCGTTCTTTGCTGTGGCCGCTCATCATGGCTCACCGGAAGACATCGGGTCCGCCCGAGCCGCGGGCACACTCCTCCAGAGTATGGCGCGTGCGCACGCACCTCCTAGCGGCCACTCCGCAAATCGCCGTTTATTTACGGCGGGACACTTCCACACTGCCATAGTAATTATACTGTGTGCGGTGTGGAAGCGGTTAAGTAAAGTCTGAGAAGGATTACAACTAGTTTTAATGCTGTAAGGATCCCCATAAAGGAGATTTCCTTTCACTAACTGTCCCTGTAATTACCGTACCTGGGCAGAAAGCAAAACATAATCTCACTACTGTCACAGCAACAAAAACTTGATATGGCTCATAACTGTTCTTCGCTCCATTCAAAATTAAAAAAAAAAACAGAGTTGGAGTTCTAGTTTACATTTTGCAGCACATTTTTAAAAATACTTTTTCATTTTGGATAAAAAAAAAACAGGAAAATTATGTGTCCCTGCCACAAATGAGAAGAAATGTCTCAAAAGGGAGGGAAATCCCCTAAAACAGCTGAACTGGAACAAAATGTCCACAGTGGGAGATTACCCCTCCATTTCTGGAAATGGTGACAAATTGAATGTTGGATTTTGTCTCACTTTCAGTCCTGGTGATACCACCAAGCCAAACAGAAATTTCCCTAGTAGGGGCACAGATAGCAGGGCTTCTGGCCCTTCACCACTTTATCCAAAAGGAAACCTGGGCTTTAGAAACACTTTAATTAAAATCCTGATTACAATTCCATTAGACTAATATGAATGGCCATTAAACCGGTAAAACAAATCATGTGATATAACATTTTTTGTGAAGTAATGCATAACTATCCACCAATAAAACTACTATCAATTCCCTGAACCGTTTACCCACATTGCTGCATTACTCAGAACTAATCAGCCGCAATGACGTTTATGGATTGTGCCTTTCAGCTACACAATCTTCTACAGAGGTTTCTTGTAGAGTACGTCCTCAGCCACACAACACTTAATGAATGGATGTGTAATCCGAAGATGTGGAAGCAGCAGCCAGATGTTTAACATCACACTTCTAAGGCGGAACAGTGAGTCCTCCTCTGACAGCTTGCAATCTTCACCTTTCTTTATCCTGCTTTTACACACTTAGGGGTACACGGGGAGGGGGTGGATGGTAATCTGCTCCCGGTATGTTTGTTGCCACTGATGGAAAGCTCCAGGGCTCAGGTTACTGTGAGTAGGCGAGTGCTAATTCACACAAATGGAACTGCTTTTTGAGCCATTCACTAACATCTCCAAAAGATAGAGGAACTATTTACATTGTGTGAATGTATTCATTTAGCAATACGATGAGACAAACACTTATAAAAAGGATAAAGAGCGGAGGTATTTACATAAAGCAAAGCGGTATTTCGCTATATTTTTAATCTGATGACAAAGTAAACCGCTCACACCATTAAGGAGCTCCTTTGGATACCTTTCCACATGATTATGGAAATGCTAGAAGTTAATTATTTAGGTGAGTATGCAGAATTATGATATACCACTTATGTACCTTTTCACATACAGAAGATGTTCAAAACGATGAAGCCACATTACCCAGCACCCATGTAAATGGGTGTAGATTTCTATTAAGCATCCACATTAACTACAACAGTTATTCTCAACCAGGGTTTTGTAGAAACCTAGGGTTCCTCCAGAGGATGTTAGGGGCTCCTTGAGCTGTGGCTGATGGGCAGTGCCTTCATAGTTCCAGGGCAAACACCACTTGACAAAGCCTGTAGCATAGCAGGACACCAAACAGATTTTTAGCTGTCTTTAACCACTTGTTAACCACCAACCGCAGGTTGACGGCGACAAGGTGGCTCGGCGTCATATGATGGCGGCTGCGATATTGCGCACTGTGAGCGTGCTCACTGTGTTTGGGGGGGGGGCAGGGAGCTTGCGTGCCAGCTACCTGCGATGCTCCCCCCCCCCCCCGCAGTGAAGGAACGGAGGTCCGTGTAAGTAAACACGGATCTCCGTTCTGTGAGGGGGGGAAGGGCTGTGATCACAGCCTTCCTGTAAATGGAGGCTGTGGTCACGCCCCTTCCCCTGCCAGTCAAACACTGTCACAGTTAGAACACGCCCAGGGAACACAGTTAATCCTTAGAGCCCCCCCCAGGTTAACCCCTTCACTGCCAATGGCATTTACACAGTAATCAGTGCATTTTTATAGCACTGATCGCTGTATAAATGCCAATGGTCCCAAAAAAAAAGAGTCAAAATGGTCCGACATGTCTGCTGAAATATCGCAGTACCGCTAAAAATCGCAGATCGCCGCCATTACTAATAAAAAAAAAACAAAAAAACCCCAGAAATGAATTCTCATCATCCGTAAACGCGGCCACTTTTGGCAAACCAATCAATAAACGCCGATTGCGATTTTTTTTTATCACAAATATGAGGAAGAATATAAATCGGCCAAAACCGTTGAAAAAAGAGTTTTTTTATATTTTTTTTGGGGATTTGTATTTTAGCAAAAAGTAAGAAATGTGCATTTTTTTGCAAAATTGTCGATCTTCTTTATAGCGGCGATCAGAAATGATGCAGGGGGGATCAAATACCACCAAAAGACAGCTTTATTAGTGGGAAAAAAAGGACGCAAATTTCATTTTGGTACTACGTCGCAGGACCGCGCAATTGTCAGTTAAAACGACACAGCGCCGAATCTCAAAAAGGGCTCTGGACCTAAAGTGTGAAATCCTTCCGGGGCTGAAGTGGTTAAAGTGTTACTAAACCCATAACTTGTACTCACTATGTATGGTCTTCCACAGTACACAAATGCAATTATTTTAGTAACTATAAACTAAAATAAATGCTAGATACCTTTTCTCATCAGCAGTATATAGCAGCCTTGTGACTTCTACGGGTGTCTGTTTGAAGCGGAGTTCCAGTCGTTTTTGTGTTTATTAAAAGTCAGAAACTACATATAGTGTAGCTGTTGACTTTTAATAAACACACACTCACCTGTCCCAGAATCCAGCGATGCAGCCGCCCGAACCCTTGGTTCTCTCCCTCATCACAAGTGTGGGCACCCAGCTGTGACAGTTTGCGGCTCCACAGCCGGGTGCGAGTCGCGCCTCCTAAATGGCCGGGCAAACTTCTGGGAAAATTTAAGGGAGGGAGGTGGAGAGGACAGCTTCCCCTCAAGTCGTCTAGGCGGCCCGAGTGGAAGAGCCAGGTACCTGTTAAGACTAGGTACCCCCCAAAAGAATGTCATGCCAAATGTGGCATGTAAGGGGGTGAGGAGTCCTTAAAGTGGAACTTCCACTTTTGAGTGGAACTCTGTTTTAAGCTTGGAGGAGGAATTTTCATTCTCCCCTGATCCTCTGCCTGGACAGTGCTGATTGGCCCTGTGCTGATCACATGCACTCCTCCAAGAGAAAAAAAACTCTCTAGCAATACATACCAAACCGAGCATGTGCAGCCTGACTCCAAAAGCTCTGTTCTATAAAGAGATGGGTTGGAGTCAGTTAAAGAGGAGGATCAGAGAAGACAAGATTACACATCATTTTTACACAATGCAGAGTATTAGCCCCTTAAATTCCACAGTGAGTATAAGAAGCATGCTTTATTGCATTTATAGACTGATTTTACTGTTGTGGGTTTAGTAACATTTTAAGGGTGGCATTCTGATCACCACTGTATGGGGGCATTCTTTCTATTGATCACCAATATAAGGGGCATTTCCATATTGACCCCCAATGAATTGGTTTTAATAAGGGTTCCTCAAGACCTGAAAATATTTTTTGAGGTTGCCCTGATTTACTAAGGTTAAATCAGAACTAGGCTGAACTAAAATGTTCAATGGCAGCAGAAAAAACCTAGACAATGTAAATATCTGTGCAGCTGCAACCCCACCTCAGTAATCCTTTTAAAAGCAAAGGATTTTTTGAGCGTTATGCTGGGTTCACACTACTGTGATCTGAAAGTCGCATGACTTTCTGGCTATTTGCTGGAGACTTAATGAGACTCGAGTACTACTTTGATGCAACTTGATGCCACTTTGAAATGACTTTCAGGGAATGCCTGCGTAATCTTCCTGTAATTTCGGATCCAAATCACATCAATATAGATGAGGAACCGACTTGGAGGCAACTTCCATTATGGGCACGTCTGATAGAATTCACCTTGAAGTAGTACAGGAACCTTTTCTAAAGTTGGAGCGACTTCAGTAGTGCTAATTCAGACAGCTCTCATTGACTAAAGTGGGATTTCACATGTCATGTGACTTGGGGTCCCACAAATCGGATCCCAAGTCGTGGCAGTGTAAACCGAGCCTAAAGGTGACAACATACTATGCAATCTGATTGTACAATCTTCTACCATCAACTATGTAGTACAAGGACTGCTTGATCTGATAGAAATTGAATTAATTATTTAGATGTGTCCTCCTAAAGTTAGTAGCTTGGAGCATTCATGGCTAATTTTTAAGCTCCTGGCTGACCAGTAGTGTGTTAATGGGTTTTCCATTTTCTATCTGAGAATGGGGGAAAAAAACGCTAATACAATTAGTCATTGTAATCAGTGCAATTCTCAAGTCTCGGCTGGCTTCTCTGTCATTTTATTGAGAGAGTGATCAAAATCGCACAAGACAAATGCCAGATTCCAAGCAAATTCAGAACTGTAGGTCAGGAAAGCGTACAGTTCAGTGGGCAGGTGATTGTATCCACAGACAAGGATTGGTAACAGTGGGCAAGTCAAAGTGTGTATAATTTGGTGAACAAAAGATTTAAAAGGGGACCTGAAGTCAAAAAGTAAAGATTTGGTATGTTATAGACAAGTCTAGAAGTGTTAAAGCGGTTATAAACCGCAGAAGTTGTAAAAACATTTTTTAAAACACCTGCCAGGCAACGGCATAATGTGCTATCACATACTAGCACATTATGAAATACTCACCTTAGAACGAAGCCCTCCAGCGCTGTACTGTCACCGCTGAGAGGGCTGACATATTCCCCTGGTCTTGTGATTGGCCGTGGCTGCGATGACGTCACTCCCGCGCGGGAGCCCTCGGTTGCGGCAAGGTATGCCGGACCTTTAGAGCGCATGTGCCAGTGATTCATTTTACCTACCAGTAAGCCATATAGGCTACAGAAACAGCAAAAAAAAAAAAAAAAACTAATGCTGAGACATAATCTAAAGAGGGAGAGGGATGCTTGGGATAAATATGGGCATTGCCTATACAAATTATTTAATGTTAAAGTATATCTATGATCAAAATATATTCATTTTCACATTGTATGCCAATTATTTCTAGCCAATTCCTGTTAATCTAAATAATTTTGAAGTTTCTAAAGTTACTTTGTGAAGATCGCCACACATTAACTTCCTTGAGTTCTGTGACATGTAATCACTGCTGTGTGGCAGAATTCAAAGAGCCTGCCTTGTGAATTACAGGGGTGCTGAGAGGAGGAGTTGCAGGAGGCGGAGTCAGTACAGGTATCACAACTCGCAGGTAGTCCTTAGAAATCAAATGTAAACAGCAGAGGAGAAGCTGCAAAGCATGCAGGGAACCCCGGATATAGTGGAAAGGGAAGGCCAGCAGACAGGCAACACTCATAACATGAAAGGAGATTTTTCAAGTAAGCTTTTATGGGATTGTCAAATAGGACTATTGTTTGTATTGTTATAACAATATAATAATTAAAGTGCATGCTGTGACCACAGAATTCCTTTAATGGAGATACAATATCGCAATGTAGAAGCAGGTGCTGGTGGGAAATTTTCTCCTTTGACAGCTTTTTTTTTTGGTTTTTTTGGTACTTACAACTCAGGCAGTCCTCTGATTTACTTATTAGTATTCTACAGTATTATAATTGTAGATGACAACCAGCACTATAACATTGCTATATTGATTGAATATTGAAGATGTTAAATGTCCCCTTCAGTCTTTCCCATTCCACGAAGAGCACCTATTCTGGTGTGGATCCCATCATTGAGGTGGTATTCTTCAAATTTTTCTTTTTTTTCACCCTCTGCCATTGTAGGAGCATGGTAAATGCAACTATCTATTTGTATGTTAGTATTCATGGACGTCATACATTCACTACGGTTTTTGAACTCCTGTCTTGCAGTCTTGCACTTCTGATGGCAGCAGACACACCTGCTTGAGGGCCGGTTCACACTGCAATGATGCGGGAACCCTGTAAATCCACTGTGGGTTCCCGTATCACATGTCTCTGGGCGGCAGTTCACACTGCCATAAGCAAACTGTGGGGAGTGTCAATAGAAAGACAAGGACATCCCGACATCCATTCACATATCGCACTGCAAACTCACACAGGAATCGGATCGCATAGTGTGAACGACCATGCAATCTGATTCTGCCCGTGCGGAAAAAAAGGGTCCTGTGCAAGTTTGCTCCAATTGCAATGCAAACTCAGCCATCCTATCTCTATGGCTAAATTTGCATCGCACAGAGATCGCATGTGATCACACTGCAGTGTGGTGCGAATCATATGCGATCTCCAGGATCGCTGCAGTGTGAGCCGGCCCTAAAGCTGAGCTTTGGTTGGGTCTACTTTTTGGGCAGCTAGTATTTATACTGCATTTTTCTGCTATATGTATTATTTGAAAAAAATAAACAGAATTTATCAAAAAAAGATGTTAAACATCCTGAATGCTTTATTTGGACTTATAATAATGTCATATATGTATATAATAATCATACATCTGCTTTCATTGAAAAAACAATGTTTGAGTGTGAAAGTCTTTATTATTTTCTAATTTTTAACTAAATCCTTTAAGATCTAGTAACCCGGATATAGCACATATCATGTGGCCCAGTCTTTACACATGCAGACACAAACTTTCTATGAGTGATAGCTCATGCCACTGTTTAGGAAAGACTAATTCTATCAAGGACATTAATGCAGCCTTCAAACAGCAAGCATCTCAAAAACTTATATAAATGAGCAGAGAGTGAAAAGAGACACTGCTGTTGTAATTCAGCTTTCGCAATCTTTCAGCATTCAGATGATAAATAGACAGGGATGTCTGCTTTTCTGGAGATGCCGGTGACACAGCATGTCTGATCACTGCACTCCTGTCTCATTTATTTCAGAAACTTTGTTAGGGAACTAAACATAATCAATGTATGCCTGTGTTACCATCAATACCTTCCGTCTTAAATATATTGAGCAAAGCTCAGCCGCATTGAACGCTCCAAATGTCAAGCCAAGATTTGATTATGGGGAGGCTACAACCCTGGGACAAGGAGGCAGCTGGCGAATGTCCTGAGCAAGCAATGACACCGAGAGGTCTCTCCCTCCGGGGACACAGATCATACTCTGCACTTTAAACTGAAACACTTGCCATGGATCCATTTGTTCCCTCTTCATTAGAGAGATTTCATCATTAAAAAAAAAAAAAAAAGTTACAGGCTAAGAAGAAAATTGGCAAGAAAATCTCCTGTATGTATAAAATACTGCATCCAGTCCCGTATGCAATACATTATAGATCTTTAAAATTAAAGTATATGTAAGCTCAATCACTAAAATCCAGTAAAAGTATAACATGTTAATGTGATTTCAAAATTCAGTTTATACATTTTTAAATCTTCAGCTTTCATTAACCACTTCCCGCCCCTAGGCCGCTGCCAGAAGGAAGCCATAGAGAAAACCGAGGGACAGAGGGTCCCCGGAAATCTTTATGACTCGGAGGCCCAGGTGCGACATTATGACGTCACATCTGGACAGCCGGCAGTAAATAAAGTCGGGGATCCGGTAGGAAAGCCTGAGATCGTTCATTCTTTTTTTTGATCTCAGGCTTTCCAGCCTGAATGAGAGATGTGAGGTCTTATAAACCCCACATCTCTCCATAAAGAGGACCTGTCAACTACTATTCTTGTTACAAGGGATGTTTACATTCCTTGAAATAGGAATAAAAGTGATCAATTTAAAGAGAAAGTGTAAAAATAAAAGTAAAATAAAGAATGAAAAAAAAATATCTAAAGCGCCCCGTCCATGCATGCTCACTCACAGAAGCGAATGCATACGTTAGTCGCGCGCACATATGTAAACAGCGTTCAAATCACACATGTGAGGGATCGCCGCATGCATTAGAGCAAGAACAACTTTTCTTACCTGTATGACGTAATTTACTATATCTTCTACACCCGGTAACAGGTCTAACCTTCCCACTCAGCCATGTTCAAAGACAATATACATTTGCATAATTCTGATCATTCAAATCCCCATCCGACCACCATTGTAGAGAAGAAAACTATACCGCAATGAGGGATTAACTGCAGCCAGTCACCTCACCAAGAGGCTGCCTGAAATCTAGCAATTGCAATAAATCATACATTTCACATTCTGTAAAAACCTCTTACACAGATTACAGGGCTTGTCTGAAACTTTAGGCCAGCTGCAGGCAAGACAGGCTGGACGCTGCACTTGTGCCTCCTGGACGCACTAACACACCGGGATTGGAGGCATCACAGCTAAATGCCCTGCGTACAAAGGGCCTTACAAGGAAGATTGTTAGAAAACTAGAGGATACATTCTCATGCAGTTGAATGGTTTTGTATGGCCCTTTTGTTGTAAATATCTGTTATGGACTGAATATTCACAGCGCTATCTCTAAAGCTATTGAATTCTCTCTTTGGTTGGGCATCTTTCTCTTTCTGCATGACTATCTTTTAACCCTCACTGCCCTTAAATCTAAAATCTATGTGAGGCCTTCAAGACCAAAGCCAGCCAGTCTAGTCTAACGTTTGTGCAAACAAAGTTCATAAAGGGCTCAGTTAATAATGATACTATGAGCATTGAAAATGGAAAACCAGTAATCCCCGCTGCTCGTAGCATGACTACAATATGTAATCAGAACAGGGAGATTGATAAACTTTCACACCTCTCATCTAGTTCTTGAACAATCAACATCTTCCATGACACATTCCTTGGTGACTGGAATGAGGTGAATGAGCGTGGCTATAAATGCTGGGTATGATTCTCACACTTATTATAGTGGAAGAAGCCACTAGGAAACATTCTTCAACATTACAGAGCAAGTCCACCTGAATGTGATGAATGAACACCAGGTATGCCTACCTTATGTGGACACATGAGAACTCTCACATACATTCTCATAGCAGTGAAGACAGCAAAAATGGTAGTTCTACAGACCACAGTCATAGTGATATGAAAAATATTCAAATCAATTTGTTTCACACTCAAAGTTCTATAATAAAATATATTTTATTCTACTCCATTTTAAAACCGACCTTAGACTGCATTAAAAACGTGCTTTTAAATTGTTGGGCTCTACTACCACCCTCTGGCGAAAAGCTTCAAAAATTTAGATATAACCATTGACTTCTGTAGTGCAGATGGTGATGTCATCCTAGAGAATGGAGAGTACTCTTAAGTCACGAGAAGACGCTGCAACGTCCTGATGGGAGCATCTTCTCAGACAGATTTGGGATACGCTACACTCACCAGGATCTCTATGGAAGGAGAATGGCAAAACCCTCACTAGGCAATGCATGTGGGGTACAAGGTGGGTATATCATTTCACATTGTTTTCCTCCACAGGTGTTTTTTCTTTTTTAGTTTTAGTGTATTAGAGAGGGTGGGAAGAGGGGTGGGGACACATTTAACCACTTGCCTACTAGGCATTTTCACCCCCTTCCTGCTGTCTCACACTTTGAATGACCATTGTGCAGTCATGGAACACTGTATCCAAACTAAATTTGAAACAAATGAAAAAGTAATTTTTCTCCTTCACTGATGTGCGCTGAAGAGGCTGCACTAATAGGCATCACTGATGGGCACTGATTGGCAGCACTGGTGAGCACTGTTGGGGCTGCACTGATCATCAGGACACTGATGATCAGTGCCCGATTGTTGGTGCAGATGTCCTCTGTTTGGATATGACGGTTTTCGGTTCTCCTCAAGCGCTGTCAGCGTGAGGGGAGGATTGCCGATAACCGGCAAATCCTGTTCACATTATGATCAGCCGTGACTGGACACAGCTGATCACATGGCAAAGAGCCACGGTGATTGGCTCTTTACCCCGATCTGTAATCAGCTGCTGATGCGCTCAACAGGGGGCGCACAGGCAGCGCGAGCACGGGAGGACTCCATAGGACGGCCTCCCGGCAAAGTTTGGTTACGCTGTAGTAGCCATTTGGTTATAGTGCAGAAGCAAAGGGGTTAAAATACTCCTAGAGGAAAATAACATCTACTGTGATGCAGACCCCGACAATTTCTTCAATAGAGCCCTGCATGTGCAGCAACTGAGAACTACAAAACCACTCCCATACAGATTCACTTTGCACATGGACACAAACAGCTATTTCTTCAGAACAAAAGGTATTAATCTGCAGCAAAGTTTATCAAATTCCTGCAATGTACACAGATCACCTGGAGGGAATACTTTCTTGACAAAAGTGGGGTTACGATTTAATCACTTAACCACTTGCCGACCGCCGATCGGAGATTGACGGCGGCAAAGTGGCTCTGTAACGCAAAACGCCGTCATACGACGGCGGCTGCGATACAGAGATACTGTGAGCGCGCGCGCGCCGCCGGAGGCGCGCGCTCACGGTGTTCGGGGGGGGCCAGGGAGCGGGTGCGGCGGCTTCGATTGCCGCCGGCCACCCGCGATGCCCCCCCCGGAGCGAATGAGCGGAGGTCCGTGAATGTAAACACGGACCTCCGCTCTGTGTGAGGGGGAAGGGAAGTGATCACAGCCTTCTCGTACATGAAGGCTGTGGTAACTTCCTTTCCCCAGCTAGGCAAGTCCCCATACAGTTAGAACACGCCCAGGGAACATAGTTAACCCTTAGAGCGCCCCCTGCAGGTTAACCCCTTCACTGCCAATGGCATTTACACAGTAATCAGTGCATTTTTATAGCACTGATCGCTGTATAAATGCCAATGGTCCCAAAAAAGTGTCAAAATGGTCCGACATGTCCGCTGCAATATCGCAGTACCGCTAAAAATCGCTGATCGCCGCCATTTTTAGTAAAAAATAAAAAAAAAATAAAAACCCCAAAAATGAATTCTCATCATCCGTAAACGCGGCCACTTTTGCGCAAACCAATCAATAAACGCCGATTGCGATTTTTTTTATCGCAAATATGATGAAGAATATAAATCGGCCAAAAACGGTGAAAAAAAATGTTTTTTTATATTTTTTTTTTGGATTTGTATTTTAGCAAAAAGTAAGAAATTTGGTTTTTTTTGCAAAATTGTCGCTCTTCTTTTGTTTATAGCGGTGATCAGAAATGACGCAGAGGTGATCAAATACCACCAAAAG
>BLSH010328900.1:667520-706665 GCA_018402905.1 Glandirana rugosa
AAAAAACCCGCAAAGGTAACAGGACCACGAGGTCCTGGAAGTTTTCACGTTGTCCATCAGTTCTTTAATATACACATTAAATACGAGGATCTTGCGGACTACCGCTAGGGATGTACAACCCGGAGACATACACTGGTCCGACACATTTTCTGAGTGTGTACACCATAGCGGTATGAGTCCTCCTCATCATCTTACATAAAACCCCACATTAAACACCATACGTATACGACCCACACTCTTTATTGGGCAATTGTATACTTTTAAAACCCTTTTTTATTTTCTTTATTTTTTACAGTAAAACGTTTCTTAACACCCTTTTTTAACGTTGAAGTTTTTTAAGTGGTATTGAGAATGATTTATGTCCCCCCCCCCAAATGACCCCTTTTTTGGAAAGTAGACATTCCAATGTATTTAGTAAGAGTTATGGTGAATTTTTTGAAGTTGCAATTTTTTCCCACAATTCTTTGCAAAATGACATTTTTTATTTCTTTTATTTTTTCCCAAAATTTTCATATGTTAACGGGTTATTTCTCACACCCAGCATATGCATACCACAAATTACACCCCAAAATACATTCTACTACTCCTCCTGAGTATGGCGATACCACATGTGTGAGTCTTTTACACAGCCTGGTCACATACAGAGGCCCAACATGTAGGGATCGCCATCAGGCGTTCTAGGAGCATAAATTACACATATAATTTCTTGACTACCTGTTGCACTTTTGAAGGTCCTGGAGCACCAGGACAATGGAAACGCCCAAAAAAATGACCCCATTTTGGAAAGCAAACACCCCAACGTATATTCTAGGAGTCTTTTGAACATGTAATTTTTTCCACAAGTTTTTGGAAAATGTGGAAAGAAAATGAAAACGCATTTTTTTTTTTTTACACAAAGTTGTCCATTTATACAATATTTCTAACACACAGCATGTACCTAGCAAAAATGACACCCCAAAATATATTCTGCTACTCCTCCCGAGTATGGCGATACCACATGTGTGACACTTTTACACAGCCTGACCACATACAGAGGCCCAACATGCAGGGAGCACGTCAGGTGTTCTAGGGCCATACATTTAGAATCTAATTTGACCATCTTTTACACTATTGTGAGGCACTGTGGTGGCATGGATAGGCACTTTAGTGACACAGATGGGCAGGGTAGTGGCACGGATGAGCAGTAGAGTGGCATGGATGTGTCATGGATGAGAACTGATGTGGTATGGATGAGCATGAATGAGGCACAAATGAGCCATGGATGGGTGAGGATGGATGGCTGGATGGATGGGTGAGCACGGCTGGGTGGGTGAGCATGGATGGATGGCTGTGTGAGCACGGCTGGGTGGGTGAGCATGGATGGGTGAGCATGGATGGATGGGTGAATGCGCATGGCTGGGTGGGTGAGCATGGATGGATGGATGGGTGAGCACGGCTGGGTGGGTGAGCAGGGATGGATGGATGGCTGACTGAGCATGGATGGATGGGTGAGCATTTATGGATGGGTGAGCATGGATGGATGGATGGATGAGCATGGATGGATGGTTGAGCACGGATGGATGGGTGAGCACGGCTGGGTGGGTGAGCACGGCTGGGTGGGTGAGCACGGCTGGGTGGGTGAGCATGGATGGATGGGTGAGCATGGATGAATGGATGGGTGGGTGGGTGAGGATGGATTGGGTGAGGATGGGTGGGGGGTGGATTGAAGGGTGAGGATGGGTGGGGGGGTGAATTGGTGGGTGATGATGGGTGGGGGGGTGGATGGGTGGGTGATGATGGCTGGGTGGGTGATGATGGCTGGGTGGGTGATTGATGGCTGGGTGGGTGATTGATGGCTGGGTGGGGGTGCATTCCTGTCACTTAGCAGTGCTGTGGGCATTACACATTGCCCACAGCACTGCAGCACATCTTTCCTCCCCCCTCTCTCCTCTCACAATGCACTGATCGGTGCGGAGAGGAGAGAGAAAAGCCGGCGCTTCCGCCGGCTTGTTTACATGTGACCGTGCCATCATTTGACGGCGTGATCACGTGGTAAAAGGCCGCTCACCGCGGCCATTCACCGCGATCCGTGATCAGTCGGGTCCCCTGGACCCAACGGTCACGGATGTTCCCGTGTGCGCGCCCCAGGGGGTGCGATTCTGGGAGGATGTAGAATAGACGTCCTCCCAGAATTAAGCAACCGCCCTGTAGACGTCTTTTGTCAAAAGGGCGGTTGTTAACTGGTTAATGACACCCTAGATAACAGTGCGAACTGCCAAATGGCGCAGGAATGGGATTGCATGGGTGGTAAATACCACCAATTTGTATGAAAAAAATGATAAAAAAAACTTTCATATGGGTACAGTGTTGCATGACTACGCAACTGTCATTCACAGTGCGACAGCGTTGAAAGCTGAAAATTGGCCTGGGCAGGAAGTGGGTGAAAGTGCCCAGCATTGGAGTGGCTAAAGTAGTTGTCAACCTCAGACATGAAATATGAACATAGCAAATCCCTCTATAATGTGTACTTGTCTCAATTAGGAGCACTTAAGCAAGTGTCATTTCTGTATGCACCTACAGCACCACCTAATCCGTTCACACTGTTTAAGGATCTCAAGTTCATCCTCACTCTGACCTTGAGGAGATTCTACAACATTAAGGCTGCCCAAAAAACAGGCCTTGGAGGATCTCAGGGCTGATCCTACTCCCACAATCTCATCTCCAAATTCTCTCTTCAATGATCCCATTGGTTTGTCCCTATTGGAAGAACTCTACAACCCGCAGGTCAACCATGAACTCACGGCTCCCACACTCAAGGCGCTAGAGGATACCTGTGATATCTTCACACAACATCTTTTAACTTCACCACCCGTCCAACATACCCCCCTCAAACCCAAGTCCATCTTTTACCCCACCCAATCCAAGGGACCTTGTATCGAGATATTCGACCGCATAGTATACACAGAGCTCCTTGAAATGTGTACTGAGAGTAAGGCCAGACATAATCTTACTATAGCTGAAAAAAGATCCCTTGAAGCCCTTACTGAGAATTTTGACCTGGTCATAAAATCGGCTGACAAGGGAGGGGGAATTGTCATCCAAAACAGGGCCGATTAATGTTGCAGAGGCAGTCCGATTGTTTATCAGATACCCGTACCTATAGCAAACTTGGCTCAGATCCTCTACCGAAGTTTACACTTGAGGCTACCACTCTTGTAACCAGTGTACTTCAGGACAAAGTCATCTCTCCCCAGGAGGCTTCCTTTTTGGTTAAACCATTTTACAGTACACCATATTTTTTTATCATTTACCAAAAGTACATAAAGATCTTGTCAATCCCCCTGGCCGCCCCATAGTAACTGCTATGAACAGCATTACCAGTGGGTTCTCCCTTTATGTAGACCAATTCCTTCAGCCACTAGCCCAGTGTTTGGAATCCTACATCAGGGATGGCATCCATCTGTTGCAGCTCCTCTCTCCCAACACCTGGGAGGAGTCCTATCTTTGGGTATCTCTTGATGTTCAAACACTTTACACCTTCATACCACACAATGTGGGACTACGAGCCATCCAAACCTTCCTCTGCTAGGACCCCCTGCTAAATCCCAGACAGGCCTCCTTCATTCTAGAGGCCACCTCCTTTTGTCTTTCTCATAATTACTTTAAATTTGAAGGGGATTACTTTCTCCAAACCACTGGGACAGCTATGGGCGCCCATTTTGCTCCATCTTATGCCAATCTCACCATGGGCTTATGGGAGTCCTCTTATATCTTGCAAAACAACCCCTTTATGTCCAGCATTGTGTTTTATGGCAGATATATTGATGACATCATCATTATCTGGGATGGCAGTGCATCACAGGTAAATGATTTTATCTCATATTGCAACAACAACAACATGAACCTTGTTTTCACCTCTGTCATTGACACAGATAGTCTGGCCTTTCTGGACTTAGAGTTGTACCACGTAGGCAACCAGATTAATGCCAAAAACTACACTAAGCCCACAGCTGGCAATTCCATCCTTCACTTTAACAATTGTCACCATCCCCGGTGGCTCCAAAACATACCCAAGAGCCAGTTCTGCCGCCTTAAAAACAATTCCACTCAGATCTCTGACTATTATCATCATAGTCACATTCTCAAAGCCAAGTTTCAGGAAAAGAGGTTCCCCACTGATCTGGTTGAGGCCGCCTATTCTCATTACATAGGGATGCCCAGTACCCCCCTCAGAAGACCATAACTGATACTCCTCATGACATACGCTTTATTACTCAGTTCCATTCAGGTTACAGACTGATGGAACGCATCATCAAAAAACATTGGCCCCTACTCCTACAGAACCAACAACTCACACCAGCCTTGTTGAAGAAACTGAGATTTGTATACAAAAAAGCCTCTAGCATTAAAAACAAGATAGCACCACGTAAGCTTAAGAGTAGGCCCCCTCCGCCAGGTCGGTCTATTCCTACCTTTTTAGCCCTCACGGGTATGTTTCAGTGCCGTAAGCCCCGTTGCAAGACCTGCAGATTTGTCCAGCATGGACAGAGAGAATTCAGTGTGAAAGGCAAGACATATCCGATCAGGGCATTTCACACTTGTTCTTCAGACTATGTGGTGTATTGCCTTACATGTCCCTGTGGCTTATTTTACGTAGGACGCACTATCAATAGGCTACGTAAACGCTTTGGTATCTGAGGGCATCGATTCACAGTGTCCCTAAACATTTCTTGCAATGCCACACTAGGTCTACCATTGGGCTAAAGGTATGGGTCATTGAAGCTATGCCCCGGGACCTTCCCCCGGCAGAAAGATTCCAAAAATTGTGTCACAGGGAGACTTATAGGATTTATATACACTGGATGTTTTATCGCCTGGGGGGATGAATGAAGCATTGGAGGTTCATACCCTCCTCTGAGGCCATGTTGTCTTCTTCATTCCCCCCCCCCAAGTGCAGTAGGCCACCATTGCCAGCTATGGGTGCCTTCGCATTACCTAGCTTGCCTTTCTCTTGGTTGTCTGCTTATGCGCTGGCTGCCCTTCATTTTATAATTTCTTAATTTCTATTTTTTTTTTTTTAGTATATATATTTTTTTTATTTTGCCAATACATGCATAATTGGGCATTTTGCAACCTCTCAATGCTGTGCTTTTAGTGCCTTACAAATATATCAGCTCCTTTGTGCACTGTTCTATAGCCTCACACAGGCTTTTTGGTCACGTATCCCCCTGTACAAGTCCTTCTCTGCTGACACTTTGAGGCTGGCCCTGCCCAGGGTCACGCCCACAGCTAAAATAAAAAGGAAGTAATCCCAGCTATCCAGTCCATCGGCTGAAGAAGGAGCCACTGATTCGCTCTGAAACGCATCCCACCCCCTGACGTCATTTCCGGTTCTGTGCTCTTCCACGCCGGCCCCGAGAGCACCTCCTGTGTCATCACAAGCTGGTCTGGTGCTCTGTGCTCACTGCACAGCTGCTTCCTGGTGTCCCCTGGTACAAATTCATACTGAGGACCCTCTCTGCCTACACTCCCCGCTGGTCAGATGGGCTGTAATTACATCTGCAGACAAGACTCATGCCCAGGATCCCATTCAGCGCTGGACTGCATCTCTCACAGGAGCGATTGATGTGCCTGTCAATTACCACTTTCTAGTAAGTGTTTTTAACCCTTTGGCTGTAATAAAATTGTTTACACTGCACTTAGAGGCACCTTCTTTGTGTTTACCCTGAGTCAAATCTGACAAGTTTTCCTGACACCAAGAGAAAGTCTCATCTCTGTTCCTGTGTGATGTGTGGAGGGATGTGTGTCCCTTTCCTCCAATCAGCTTTCGCTGAGCTCTGCAGAGTGTAACTTCAGCTCCCCACACCCTACTTCCTGAAAGGAGAGGAGAGAGGGCTGCAGATAAACAGGTACAAGTAATGTGTAAAATTCCCAACATGATGAGAAGTATATAACCACATGCCGAAATGAAAGTAATGGCCTCACATATCAGGTGTGGCCTACACGTGACGTCATCACGCTATCTGTCTGCTGGGATATCAGCGTTCGGAGACCCCCTACTTGGAAATGCTTCTTGGGATGTTTTAGTGATATTGTAACAGATCTTGTAAGTGTAATTCTATAATTAATCGATTGCCTACCGTAGCAAGCAAAACTGCTCTCCTGTGCAAAATCATGTAACAGTATGTGATTCTGCACGCGTGCCACCGGCGATCCGTTCTTGCTGTGATTGGACACAGTGGGAGCAAATCAGTGGGTCCGGCAGACGCAATGTCCGCCGGGACCTGCTGATCATTCTGGACACAAGCAGAACGGCAGTCTGCCTATGTAAACAAGGCAGATCGCCATTCTGCAAGAAGGGAAGGTTGTGATCCTGTGTTCCTAGAAAGCAGGAACACGGATCTCTGCCTTCCCATAGTACAAGCAACTTCCCCACGGTTAGCAAGCATTCCCCAGGCACTCATTTAACCCTTTGAAAGCTCCTGATGTTAACCCCTTCCCTGCCAGCGTCATTAGTACAGCTACAGTGCATATTTTTAGCACTGATCACTGAATTAGTGTCACCGGTCCCCAAAAAGTGTCACTCAAGTGTCCAATTTGTCCGCTGTAATGACGCAGTCCTGCTACAAGTCGCTGATTGCCGGCATTACTAGTAATATATATATATATTTATTGTGGGGGTGATTAGCTTCAAGTGAAGAGGTTCCCAAGCATGTAGTCCAGCCGTCTGTCAGGTTAAGGGCTTCCTGCCCATGTTTATTCATTCCACAAATAAGTATAACAAAAAGGTTTCCCCCGCAGGGGTAGAAAAACAGTCCCAAACAAAAGACCACTACAGGAATAAAAACCTCATGGCTAACAGATAGACCTCGCGGTCTGGCCTCTGTCTTAACAGAGCCAGAACCGGGGCCAGAAGCCTGGTGAAGACCCGAGGCGCAGAAGCCAGACCAAATGGGAGGGCCACAAATTGGTAGTGCTGCTCCCCGACCGCAAAGTGCAGGAAGCGCTGGTGCTGAAAACATATGGGAATATGCAGGTACGTGTCCTTGATGTCGAGGGAGTCCAGGAAATCACCCTGGTGAAGTGCCGCCACTACAGAGTGGATGGACTCCACCCTGAACTTTCGTACGCATATGAAAGAGTTGAGGGCTTTGAGGTCCAGTATCGGCAGGACCCCATCCTTCTTTGGAACCACGAACAGGTTGGAGTAAAACCTCTGAAACTGCTTCAAGGTCAGGATGGGAACCACGGCCCCCTGGCAAAGTAGGTCCTGCACCAGACCCGGGGGGAGCCGCATATTTGAGGCAAAGAACCTGTGCAGAGGACGGGAATGGAATTCTATTTTGTACCCTGACAAAATCAACTCATGCACCCAGCGGTCGGTAGTACGGGAAGTCCACCGGTCCACAAACCCAAGAAGATATCCCCTTCATGCAGAGGACTTGTCCTCTGGCTTAGCACGCTTGCAATGCCAGGGACGCTTCTGTCCACCTGCAGGAGCCTTGGCGGGCTGGGAGTCCTTGCTCCATGAGCGGGACGTACGAAAAAGCCTCTTCTGGGCAGAAAAAGAGGGGCCCTGCCTGCGTCGGGGTTCCTTACTCCTCTTGGTCTCCGGGAGAAAGGTGCTCTTCCCACCAGTGAGATCCTTGATAATCTTATCCAGGGTGGTTCCAAAGAGCCGCCCGCCCTGGAAAGCCAAGTCTGCCAAGGCCTTCTTAGATGTTTGGTCCGCTGACCAATATTTCAGCCAGAACAGATGCCGGACGACCACAGAAGACGCGGACAACTTGGATAACAAGGGGGGCCGTATCCAAAGCTGCATCACACACATATTTAAGCCCTTGGACGAGCTGGTCAATGAGCTCCACACAGGCTGGAGGAGCCTGCTCGTTGCTCAATTCGCGGTGCAGTAGCTTTGCCCATTCTGTGAGCGTTTGCCACCAGAGCAGTAGCCAACACGGGCCGCAAAGCAGATCCTGCCAGAACAAATGTAGATCTAGCAGCTTGGTGTACTTTCCATCGGAATAGTGGTCGCCTTATTCAAGTACGACACGGGGGGGGGGGGGTTGACAATAGGAGGTGACATCCATTTTTTCACCAGGCTGTCCTCGAAAGGATAGCGCACTGAGAATCTTTTCGGTATGGGGAAGGAACTATGAGGCCTTTCCCATTCTCTGTAAACAAACTTATCAAAGTAAGGCAAAGGGAAAACCTTAGCCGCTCGGACCGGCTTATGCGATCCAAAGGGAACAGCCACCTCCTGCAATGCTTCAGCTACCTCTTCCAGCTTCAAAGTATCATGCACCGCTGTAATCAGGGCACCTAATAGCCCCCCTCAGGGTCAGAGTCCTCCCCGGAGGAAGGGGGTAGGGGCCGCTTCTTAACCACCTTACGCCCACATGCCATCTCTACCCGGTAGACAAAGGACCCCAAGACCACCGACAGAGCATCAAGGGAGACCGCAGACCCTGGCCACAACCACGGAGGGGTCTGGCGAGGAAGCACCCACATTACATGCCATTGCGTCGCCCCCCCTGGTAACACACCACCTAGACAGAGGCCTAGGTACCAGAGAGACAGGCACCCCCCACCCAGAGAGCTGCACAGGCCAGGAGAGTAAGCCCCAGTAGGACTCACCACCTGCTGGCCCCATGATCGTTACAGAAAGGAGGCAGTGCCTGCTGCTGCCTGCCGCTGCCTGTGTCCTGTCTGCCTGTCCTGTGCTTCTGTGTCCCTGCCATGAGGAGACTCAGCTCAGAAGCAGCCCTCCCCTACACATGAGGCCTAATCGCCTCATAGCTCGGCTGGGCTACAAGAAAATGGCTGCCGAGCACACTGTCCTCAGGCTGTTACAATAGGTGGCCGAGCCACTGCAAAATGGCCACCACGACTACAACAAAATGGCCGTCGATTTCGGCTACCGCAAAATGGCGGCTGGACCGGCCACACTGTAATGGTGGCCCTCACAGCATGAGGCGGGGGGGGGGGAAAGGGTACAGAAAAACCCCGGACACCATGGAAGGGCCACAGGGGATCACAGTGGCAGCGCAGCAGAAACCAGAGGAGGGGGTGAAGCGAGGGGGGGAGAGACATGCCCACCGACCTACCACCCCAGGGGGGTACCCACCTGCTCCCCCCATACCCCAGCAGGGGTGGGAGGCATACTTACCCATCCAGTTGGGAGGTAGTGGGTATCCCACCTGAGACAGATCCGCCTCCCTGTCCATTCCAGGGGGAGGCTGTCGGCCATGGCAACACTGTGACTTGGACCCTGTCGCCCGGTCATATGTGCTCCTGCGGGACGTTAAACCCGCTGGCAGCCCTATCCGGTTAGGGGCCTGTCGCGGCTGACCCAGCGTGGAGCTAAGGTCTGTGCACGTTCGCTGGCCAGGCTGAGGAGACTACCAGGATCTATATTATCCAGCCTGTCACCCAGCCCAGCAATTGATTGCAGTCTTCATCCCGAAAACACAGCAGAAGCGGAACCAAAGACAGAAGAACCACAGGTCCCAGCAGGGAGCCAGGTCCTTACTCCTTGACTAGGCAGAAAAAAACTGAGCTATCTGTTACAGGGTAGAGGGTTACTACCAGTGAGGGATGCCCCTGGGAGGGGCTGTGTCTGCTTTTGATATTTTGTTCTGCCTAGTCCACTCCTGAAGGTGGCAGTATAACCCTGGTCAAGATGAGCTGCTGTGTCCGTCAATGAACGAAAGGGAAATACGGATTTAAACTTGAAAACAAAAGGTGCTAGAAAAGGCTTGGTCAGCAAGTGGTTAAACTTTAATGTGCTATTATTATAGGCTGGGGATGGAATTGTGTTGCCGATTTAGAAAAGGCCAGCAAAAGGCACCAAAGAGATAGTGTGAATGTGTGTAACTGCATAGGAAAGGGATAGGAACGATGGGAGCCTGTGTCTCTCAGCCAATACAACTTGCAGATGGATACCGGGGGCTAGGTCTTTAACAGAAAGGTGGAGTTCCGAGGAAAGAAGATGAGGTGGGTAAACGTCCTTCCCTCACATTTTTGTTCAGTTTTAGTTCACTGGAATTTACTTTCATCATAGTTTGTCAATTCGCTTAATTCGAATTTTATTTTGTTTCGTTTTCGAAAACATGCAGTTGACAAAAACTAAGACGAAAATATTTATGTTGGCGAATATAACATTGACTAGAATGATTTCCATTTTGGGTGAAGCGAGGGTTATATCTCCCCTATATACCTCCTGTTCTGATGATACCCCAAGATTTGGGATTCTTTTTCACTTTCACTCTCAGTCATAAACAGTAAACGGGAAAAAATAGGGAGAGTGCATTTCCGGGACGGAGGGCACAGATGGCAATAGAAACTTGATGTGTTCTATTACTCTCCACTCACTAAAATAAGGTTTTGCCTTTAGTTATAATGAAATGTCTGTGGATCAGGATGATGGGGTCTGTGTCCTGCACCTTTAAGAATAAGTCAGTGGCAGCAGCTCTAATATTTATTTCCTGGTAGATTTATTTTATTTATTACAGGTTCTTCTAACCACCATCAATTTATGCAGTCTCTGCCTTCAAGGAGCCTACAATCTAAGGTCCCTAACTCACATTCATACATATATTAGGGCCAACTTAGGCAGGAGCCAATTAACCTACTAGCAAGTCTTTGGAGTGTGGGAGGAAAGCAGAGTACCCTGAGAAAACCCATACAGGCAGAACATGCAAACTCCAGACAGGTAGTGCTGTGGTTCAGATTCGCACTAACGACCCTAGTCATTGGGGCACTATAGTGCTGCCAGGTGGAAGTGCTAACCACTTAGCCATGGTGCTGCCTGGATTGGGTTTATGATAATACCACAGAGCAAAAGAAATGGCAGAATGTCACAGGTCAGTTTCAATAAGATTAATTCAGCAAATTTTGGTCACTGGTGACATTCACCAAGCAATTTACAAACATTGTTCGAACAGAACCAGTTTATCAAGCAAAGATTTTGCTTCTTTGTGCTATTTTAGAGTTAAAAAAGAAAAGAATCACTTTTTTTTGTAAACTAGTTTTTATCATTACTGTAAAACATAAATACTTAGCTTACATATAAGAAATCAAATGGGGTTCTGCAATGAATTGCTGTGTTCTTTTGAGATGTAGGTGTTATTTGGGATTTTACATAAGGCCTCAAAAGAATGGCTAAAAGGCTGTTATAATAATAATAATATTAATAAAAGGAGTGCTGCTGTAAATGACTTGAATTTTCTGCACTGTTGCTGACTGGAAATTTTAAGTTTCAGCTTGACCCTAGTAGATGCTCCAGTCAACCCAGACCCTATACAGCTTCAATATAAATCTCACAGAGCCCAGAGATTTCACTCCCACAAGCCACAGACCCAGTTAATATTTAATAACTTTGGCTATTCCTGCTTTATTTTAATATGCAAATGAAGCTCTGGCTGTAGCCTGAGATTCAGATCCTTTGTTAATCATGATCTGTATTGAATATGGATTCAGTATGTTTTTAATGTATTTCCCTTTAAGCAGTACCTTTAGAACAAAGCTTGTCTACGATATACGAGAAGGGTTATTTCTGCTCAGCAAGAAAACCTGTACTACAAAGGAACGTTTTTTATAATAAGGCATAGTATTTCAGTTTAACCCTTTGTAATGAATGGGATTGTTTGTGCACATCCTAACAGCAACCGGCAGTAAACTATAAACTATGCAAGTAAAAATTTCTGGCAAATATCACAGCTGCACTCCTGCAAAGCACTCAGGATGTATAACTCCTCTAGTTATTAATGGGCTGAATCAAACAACTTCCAGCAGATCAATCGCTAAATGGCGCTGCTATGACACTTTTCTGGTGTCAATAAATGTCAAAACTGCCAGAAAGCGAGCCTTGTTTATTAAAACATTGGAAAACCTACTCTGGGGCTCAAGGCAACCAATCAGATCCTTTCTTTCATTCTCCTATATTTCACTGGGTTAAAGACAAACACATCCCAGTGACCCCAATGGCAAAAAGAAATGGACATCAGATACTTGAATAAATCAGGTTTAGAATTACTAAATCATTTCATAGCTTTTTATAAGTGCTTTTTTTTTTCTATTAAATGTAAAAGCAATAATTATAGCCAGTAAGTTGATGAATACACACTTAAAGGGTATATAAACTCAAAAATAATTACAGCATGTAATATATTGTAGCTTTCCAGTCCGTGGATGAAATGCCAGCATTAGTTCCCGCTTTTCCCTTTATTTTTATCTGGTAATCCTGCCAGTAACACACCTTCTTGGCTCAGAGTGACAACGCTCCCACACTATAAGCTATATGTGGAGGAACGGTATTGTTACTCTAGAATGCTCTCGTGGTTTGAGCTACATAAAACCTCCCCCTCTCTTGGGGAGGGGGGTTCTGTCATTCAAAGATAGCTGTGAAAGCTGATAACATTGTTCGAGATTTCCAGTTTAGTTACATTAAATTGTAATGCTGAGAATACGCACACACAAAAATGTTCTAACAGATTCCTCCATTAGGCTATGCAGAGCAGAGGGAAGAATCTCCCACTACAGCTATTGTATAATGACAGACACAGACAGCAGCTATCAGAATATCCAAACGGCGGCTACATCTGGAGAAATGTAGCCACGGTTTGGCCAACAATTTTCTGCTTAGTTCCTTTTTTTTTAATCGAATGGCGATAGAGCCACCCACACAGTAAATGTGTACAAAGATATCTCTCATGGGACTAGGTTAGCAGCAACAGAAATGACACAGTGTAGACTGAATATGCATTTGAATAAAATGGTCCCGGTTAGACCATTCTTTTTGACCATGCAGCACATGTGAGTTTAAGTCCATACAAACAGTTGGAATTGGATTGTATGTCCACTATCACTGTTTCAACGCATTTCAAACCATATAGCAAGGTCTTCCTCAGGGGATAGAGGGTGGAGGCAATCAACAATGGTCAACTGGGTCCACGCAGGATGGTCACAGAAAGCAGCCCAGCCCGAGCCTAAACCCAGGACAAGTTCTCAATCCCACAGAGGGTCCAGGGCAGATAAGGGGGGGGGGGGGGTAGGCAGGGGGTAGCTACACTTGTAGTGTTTAAAAAAAAAAAAAAAAAAGAGTGGAAGCCTGGAACAGCAGTTAAGCCAACGTCCAGGTATTAGGGGAGCCCCACATAGGGAGCCTACCAGCATTGCCCCTCATGCTCCAACTGGACCCTCTTTGAAAGATCAACCCATCTGGGCTGTAACCAAGGCAACCAACACAGTAAATTTGGAGTGACAATTTCCCACCCCGCTAGGGCAAGTGCTGGCCCTTCCTGAGGAACTGGCCGAAATTCATACAGTGCTTACACAGCTTTACAGTAAGTTAAAGGACCATACTGTATTAGTGTTAAGGGTATGCATTGTAACTCTATTGCCTTCATATCTCTTACCTATTTTACGTGAGCCATACACCAACTCTGTGATAGAACTTGGTTTGCTTTACTCTAACTGTACAGGCAGTCCCCGGGTTACAAACAAGATTCTGTAGCTTTGTTCTTAAAGTGGATGTAAACCTGATTCATGAAATTTGACCAAGGCACATATATCTGCAGTGTTTTCTTATCTCTCTCCAAAGCTTTAAGTCCAGTGTGTTTCTGCTGATCCATTCTTTTGTTGTCAGCATGCTAACTTCTGACAAGTTCTCCGACAACCAAGATAAAATCAGCTTGGAATTTGTGTCTGGGTGGGCGCTATAAATAGATTAGCAGAGAGCTGGTCTATTCACAGCACATTCCTTCCTTCCTCTGCCTATGTGGAGTGGGGGTGTGTGCCTTTCCTCCAATCAGCTGCCACACAGTGTACGCCAACACTACATTCCCAGTGCTAAACAGGAAGAGAAAATTTCTAACATGAGGTGCACTTTGTAAATAATATATAAAGCTGAAGACAGCAGATATGCATGTAAAACTTATGTAGGGCGATTTGTTTCATCTCTGTGTATCATCTGAGGCTATTCACTTCACTGGCTATATGTGAGGGTTTACATCCATTTTAAGTTGAATTTGTTGGAACAGGTACATTTTTTAAAGTGTAAAAAAAAAATGCTACATTTTTTGGATATGATAGGAAAGGGTGAAGACCCCTGTAATGTTTGTTTTGTCGTTTGTACCCCTGTTCAGAAGATTTCACCTCACTTTTTGTCCTTGTCGTGGAAACAAGGATTGGTGATAAAGCTTCAGTGAAGACACCTTTTTCCCCATGATAACTCTTGCAGGAGTGAATTTCCCTTCCTAGAAGCAGATGTCCACTTCCTGTTGTCTCTCTCCTTTAGTAAGTAGGAGTCGTATGTAAGTTGGATGTATGTAACTTGAGGACTGCCTGTATATGGTTTTGTTAGTAGTGGTTTTGCTGTGTGGCCTACCCCTGTGAGGGCCTAGGCAGTCAGCTTTTGTATGCTTTTTATAAAAAAAACTCATTAAAAAAAGAAAAAAAAAATGCTACATTTATTGGACCTCTGGCACAATAGACAGGTATTTTTATGCAATTGCAGAACATTTTCTTAGCCTAAAAAAAGAAAGCATAAAAGAATGTAGCACAGCCACCACATCTACGGACTGGTAAGCTGCAAACCATTACATTTTTGTTCTCAAGTAAAGATACACTTTAAGATACTTGGAAGTGGTGTAGTTATCGATGACATGCAACGCATGATAAGACTATGAGAGGCCACAAAGCAATGTTAAAGGTCATTTCACAAAGATGATAATGTGGGATGTCCAGATCATTAAAATTTAATCAGTCTAGTTGCACAGATGGGTATTTTTTTAACCTGCAAAATCCTTGACTTTTTTGAAAGTTAATTATTCCTGTTCTTCATTCAACCCCTCCCTCCCTCCCCCTAGGCTAAGTCTAGCATACACCCCCAGCAAGGATTAAACACTACATGGGATATTCAAGCTGAGGTCTCTACGCTTAAGCTACACTATAGCAAGGGATGCTTCATGGTACATCTCTCCTGGGATAAAGAAAGAGCAGATGTGATGAAATCTGTAACAACAACAAAAATGCATTATAGGTGTTAGTAACAAGTAAAAAATTACCCCTCGCTAACAATAAAGAAAGATAGGATCCAACGTTTATCAGCTACTATGTGCTCCACTCACTACTATTTTAATCTATTTATGAACTAAGTGATTGGTACACAGAAAAATAAGCAAAGAAGTTAATACTCTTCACCACAACTGTAGATTTATGAAAGCCAAAATACACTGACAGAACTGGATATTAGACATTGATTTAAATACTTTGCAATTTATTCATCAACAGCAGATGTCACACTAGGCTAAAGAAAGATCAGATATTAACAAATGTATATGGGATTAGAGAATAGCAAGTCAAATTCTGTATGTATCAATAATTACTCTGTTCCTATATTACTTCAAAGCAGACCTGTGCCACAAAAAAAAAAATGATTTCATGCACTGCAGTCAGTTGTCTGCACATCAAGCTTGTTCATCTCTAATAAAACCCAAATATCCGAATAATGTGCTGTTATAATTTGCAACCAATACCCAGGCTGCTGGGTCTGGCCTTATTATGACACTGTCCTAAGCAGTGACAGAGCAAAACAAAGAAAAACTATAAAATAGGATGCCACTTGCCTGGCTCTGAGGTGTGCCAATAACACAACTGGCTGGAAATAACAGATCCATTGACAGTTCACACGTTTATTTCCATTGTGTAGTTTGTTGTCCTGAGTTCAACTGTATTGCATTTTGGTCTTGCATGCCTGCACAACTCATTCTAACCCCATGATGTGGTGTGCTAAGGATAACCTAAATGTTGTGGGACACCAGAGATCTTAATATAATTTCCAATAATGTTACACATTATGGCAGACATACTACCTCCTTGTCTGACCTCTTCCAAAGTGAACTCTCCTGAGTTCCCCCTCGGTACTCAATCCCTACCGCGCCTCCTTGGACGTCCACTGATGGTATTCAACTTCTGCAGTTACAGTTGTGCTCATACCCTGGCAGACTTTATTTCTTGCCCATTTTTCAGAGAATATGAAAACACAAAAAAAGGGATTTTATTAAAACTTACCGTAAAATCCTTTTCTCCGAGTTCACTGACAGACGCAGCTCTTCATGACGTGTGGGGTTTATGCTTGTCCAACTAGGAGTTAACTAGGCAGGGAAAAGAAACAGCTGGCCCCTCCCATGGGGCCATCCACTCTTCCCACATAAACCCTCTCCATAGCATAGCTCAGCAATTCGTACACAAGCCGTACAGAGAACAGAGCACAGAGGGGTGGGTGCTGCGTCTGTCAGTGAACTTGGAGAAAAGGATTTTACGGTAAGTTTTAATAAAATCCCTTTTTCTCCTACGTGCACTGACAGACGCAGCTCTTCATGACGTGGGGGGATGTCCCCAAGCTGTGTCAAAAAGAGGGGTAGGTAAACGATAACAACTGTACCCAACAGAACCTCTTAAGGAGGCGCCAGACGCGCCTACACTGCCGCCTGTAAAACATTGCGGCCAAAAGCAGCATCCGAAAATGCTAGCACATCAACCTATAAAACTTAAGAGAAAGTATGTACCGAGGCCCAAATGGCCACCTTGCACACCTGTGACACCGAGGCCTGGTGTCTAAAAACCCAGGAAGTGCTAAAAGCCCTGGTAGAATGAGCCGTGACCGGAAAGGGGGGAACCTTGCCCCGACACAATATGCGTGGGTCACGGTTTGTCTAAACCAACGAGAAATAGTAACCGACGAGGCCGCCAAACCTTTGCGTGGACCCTCTGCCAGCACAAGCAATGCATCAGCCTTCCGAAAGGAAGCTGTAGCAGCTAATTACACTCGTAAGGCCCTCACTACATCCAAGGCATGCAACTCAATTTCCTCTGGGTGTGATGGACGAGGGCACAATGGATGAAGAACAATATCTTTTTATAGTTACATAGTTAGTCAGGTTGAAAAAAGACACAAGTCCATCCAGTTCAACCAAAAAAAAAAAAAAAAATTTTATATACATATACATATATATATATATATATATATACATACACACACACACATATATATATATACACATATATACATACATACACACATATACACACCCAAATAATCCCATATACAATCCTTCACCCACAGTTGATCCAGAGGAAGGCAAAAAACCCCAGCAAAGCATGGATCCAATTTGCTATAACGGGGGAAAAAATTCCTTCCTGATTCCCCGAGAGGCAATCGGATTCATCCTGGATCAACTTTACCTAAAAATGTTAGTACCCAGTTATATTATTTACATTAAGGAAAGAATCCAAGCCTTTTTTAAAACAATCTACCGTGCTGGCCAAAACCACCTCCGGGGGGAGTCTATTCCACATTTTCACAGCTCTTACTGTGAAGAAACCTTTCCGTATTTGTAGATGAAATCTTTTTTCCTCTAGACGTAAAGAGTGCCCCCTTGTCCTTTGTGATGACCTTAAAGTAAATAACTCCACATCAAGTTCACTATATGGACCACTTATATACTTGTACATGTTGATCATATCCCCCCTTAATTAATGTGAAAAGAAGAGACCACCTTCGGAAGGAAGGAAGGAAAGGGTCACAAGACCGCCTTGTCCTTATGCAGGACCAGATAGAGAGACTTGCACGATAGTGCTGCCATTTCAGACACCCGTCTGGCGGAAGTGATGGCTACCAAAAAACCACCTTTTGCGACAGCAGTTGTAAAGAAACCTCCCTGATATTTACATAGGGCGGTTTCTGAAGTACAGAAAGCACCAAATTCAGATCCCACTGGGCCGTCGGGCCTTCACCCGAGGCGCCACATGTCGCACACCTTGTACAAAGGTACAAATCAACGAGTGCGAAACCAAAGGTCTCTAGAAAAGAATCGCCAGAGCCGATATCTGGCCCTTGAAATTACTCAAAGCCAGTTTTTGTACAGGTCCTGCTGCAAAAAAGTCAGGACCCTGGATACTACATAAAAGCGAGGGTTATGACCCTCCGCCTCGCACCAAGCTATATAAGCCTTCCTGGTGCGATGGTAAATCTTGCGAGAAGTACACTTGCGAGCCTTCAACAAGGTAGGGATCACGGAGACAGCGACTCCCCTGTCTCTTAGCACCTGGGACTAGATAGCCAGGCCGTCAAAGCCAGCGAGGCCAAAGCAGAGTGCAAGATGGGCCCCTGAGACAGTAGATTGTCTCGCAGCGGGAGCCGCCAGGAGGCATCTGCCACCATTTTAAAATAAAATAAAAGTAAAAGAAAGAAAAACGGTCACAAACAGGACCGCAATTCCCCTAAAGGGAAGCCAGGTCAACTCCTTGCAAACTAGGCATTGAAACTGCTGAGCTATGCTATGGAGAGGGTTTATGTGGGAAGAGAGGATGGCCCCATGGGAGGGGCCAGCTGTTTCTTTTCCCTGCCTAGTTAACTCCTAGTTGGACAAGCATAAACCCCACACGTCATGAAGAGCTGCATCTGTCAGTGAACGTAGGAGAAACATTTCTTTCACTCATGGTTAGTGTTTGGCTGAAGCCAATCAACTGTGTTTATTCTTTTTAAATCATAATGACAACAGAAACTACCTAAATTACCCTGATCAAAAGTTTACATATCCCAGTTCTTAATACCGTATATTGCCCCCTTCAACATCAATGACAGCTTGAAGTCTTTCGTGGTAATTGTGAATGAGGGTCTTTATATTCTCAGATGGTAAAGTTGCCCATTCCTCTTGGCAAAAAGCCTCCATTTCCTGGAAATTCTTGGGCTGTCTTGCATGAACTGCACATTTGAGATCTCCCCAGAGTGGCTCAGTGATATTGAAGTCAGGAGACTGAGATGGCCACTGCAGAACCTTCACTTTATTCTGCTGTAGCCAATGACAGGTCAACTTGGCCTTGTGTTTTGGATCATTGTCATGTTGGAATGTACAAGTACGTCCCATGTGTAGCTTCCAGGCTGATGAATGCAAATGTTTCTCCAGTATTTTTTCATAACATACTGCATTCATCTTGCCATCAATTTTGACCAAATTTCATGTGCCTTTGTAGCTCACACATCCCCAAAACATCAGCTATCTACCTCCGTGTTTCATAGGCCTTGTTGACTCCTCTCCAAATGTAGCATTTATGGTTGTGGCCAAAAAGCTCAATTTTGGTCTCATCACTCCAAATGATTTTGTGCCAGAAGGTTTGAGGCTGGTCTCTGTGCTGTTTGGCGTATTGTAAGTGGGATACTTTGTAACATTTGCGTAGTAACGGCTTTCTTCTGGGGACTCGCCCATGCAGCCCATCTTTCTTCAAGTGTCTCCTTATTGTGCATCTTGAAACAGCCACACCCCTTTTCTTTCTTTTTTTTTTTTTTAGAGAGAGAGAGAGTCCTGTATTTTACCTGAAGCTATTTGTGAATTTTTCTTGGCATCCCGAACAATTTTCCTGGCAGTTTTGGCTGAAAACGTAGTTGGTCTGCCTGACCGTGGTTTGGTTTCAACAAAACCCCTCATTTTCCACTTCTTGATTAGAGTTTGAACACTGCTGATTGGCATTCTCAATTCCTTGGATATCTTTTTATATCCGTTTCCTGTTTTATACAGTTCAACTGCATTTTCCTGCAGATCCTTTCACAATTCTTTTGCTTTCCCCATGACTCAGAATCCAGAAATGTCATTGCAGCACTGTATGAAAGATGCAAGGGTCTGTCAGGAGTCCAGAAGCTCATTGACCTTTTATACACACACACACTAATTACAAGCAAAGAGATCACAGGTGAGGACGGTTACCTTTTATAGCCATTCAAACCCCTTTGTGTCAACTTGCGTGCATGTTATCAGGCCAAAATCACCAGGGTATGTTAACCTTTGATCAGGGTGATTTGGGTAATATCTGTTGTCATTAGGATTTCAAAAGAGTAAATAGTTGATTAATAAATGGCTTCAGCCAAACACTAACCACGAGTCAAAGAAATGTTTTTGCGTTATTATTCATATTCTCTGAAAAATGGCCAAGAAATCATAAATTCTGCCAGGGTATGTAAACTGTATATTTTGGCACTCCGCTCCCTTGGACTAGGAGTATATACTGCTATGTGCATGCACAACAGACAGTGTACACGCTACAAAAAAAAATGCAGTGTGCCCTACTTTTTTTAAGCTCACACTAATGCAGCCCATTAGTCTGAACTTAAACACTAACTGCCCAAGTCAATTCTGTCATACATGTAAAAATTTGCATTTTTTTTTTTTTGCTAGAAAATTACTTAGACCACCCAAGCATTATATTATTTTTAAGCAGAGTCCCTAGAGAATAAAATGGTAGGGGTTGCATTTTTTTATGTCACATGGTAGTTGCACAGTGGTTTTCAAAACACACATTTTTGGGTAAAAATACACTTTAATGAATTATAGTGAACACAAATAATAAAACAACAATTTTTTTTGTAAAATATATAAAAAAAATGATATTATTCAGAGTAGTTAGATACCAAAAATGTCACCATTTAAAAATTGTGCACTCCCATAGAACAGTGACAAACTTTGGTACTTTAAATTATTCATAGGCAATGCTTTAATCGGTTCCACACCGCCTACCGTATATTCATGGCGGCAGTGTGGACACTCAGCACGAATCGCTGTAAAAAACCGGCGCTCTAGGGTGGCCGCTAGGGGGCGCGAACGCGCACCCGCGCACTCTTAAGGAGTGTGCCCGCGGCTCGGGTGGATCCAATGAGCGGCCACAGCCAAAGAACGGGGCACCGCCAATGTAAACACAGCGGTTCTCCGCTTTGTTAGTGGGGGCATAGGAGATCTACTGATCCCTGTCACTGGGATCAGTTAGATCTCTTATGCCCATGGTAGCCCAGCCCCCTCACAGTTAGAACACACTTAACCCCTAGATCACCCCCTGCAGGTTAACCCCTTCAGTTCCAATGACATTTATACAGTAATCAGTGGACATTTAAATTTCTGATCTCTGAATAAATGTCATTGATCCCAAAAAAGTGTCAAAAATGTCCGACATATCCGCCCCAATATCGCAGTACCGCTAAAAATTGCAGATCGCTGCCATTACTAGTAAAAAATAAAAACCCCAGAAATGAATTATCATCCGTAAACGCGGCCACTTTTGCGAAACCAATCAATAAACGCCGATTGCGATTTTTTTTTTACCAAAAATATGAGGAAGAATATAAATCGGCCAAAACCGATGAAAAAAATGTTTTTTTATATTTTTTTTGGATTTGTATTTTAGCAAAAAGTAAGAAATTTTTTTTTTTTTTTTTGCAAAATTGTCGCTCTTCTTTTGTTTATAGCAGTGATCAGAAATGACGCAGAGGTGATCAAATACCACCAAAAGAAAGCTCTATTTGTGGGAAAAAAAGGACGCACATTTCGTTTGGGTACAACGTCGTACGACGGTGCAATTGTCAGTTAAAGCAACGCAGTGCCGAATCGCAAAAAGTGCTCTGGTCAGGAAGGGGGTAAAACTTTCCGGGCTGAAGTGGTTAAAAGCCTTTACAGGTTGCCAGTTTAGGCAAGAGGCAATCATTTCTCTCATCCTGACATTCGTGGTGATACCTCACATATGTGGTGCAATTGCTGTTTAAATATACATGTGACCGAAGAGTGCAATCGCCTTTGTGCTTGAGCATGGGTGGACAGGGGCACTTTTATTACTTTATCTACTTTTTTTTTTTTTACACTGTATCAGTATTTTTTTTTATTACTTTTATTGCGATCAATAAAACAGGAACAACATCCTTTGTGATAGCATGGGTCAGGACAGGTTCTCTTTATGGAGAGATCTGAGGTTTACTTGTAAAAGTAACCCAGGAGCTGTATAGCCGTTAGGATTACTTTTACCATGCAAGGAATCGCCTGCTTGAAAAAAATGATACCGGATCATGGTTAAAGCCTTGACCATAATCCTGGTATAACCACTTCAATTTGAGGCTGTATACATATGTACGGTGGTATTGAAGTGGTTAAACAATAGGTCACAAGACAAATTGTCTTGTCTATGCGTTGGACAAGTTTGCTCATGAGAACATGTATGGAAAAACTCATTCTTGACTTGACAAAAGTAATGCAAAAGCACTTCAGAATTTGCTTTTGGCATTCAATATTGGAATGAACGGAATTTGCTGAATGAAAATCATATACACTGCTAGAAATTTGTTTACTAAAGAAAAAAAAAAATCATCCTACTGATTTCAATTTCCTCATCATTGCAGTTTAAAATAAACACTGATTTGACCCCACTAATGTTCAGAAAATCAGAAGGAATGTTCTTCAAATTAAAAATTTCAAATGAATCTCTAATAGTGTATTGTCAGCTTTAGGCTGGGTTCACACTAATCAACACAAAAACAGCCAGACTTTTGACCCTACTTCGGTCCTACTTCCAGCCAACTTGAGGCCCGGTTCACACAGGGGCGATTTGGGATCCGACTTAAGTCGCCTCAAGTCACCCCAGGTGGCTTGACATAAGAAATCCCATTGAAGTGAATGGGAGCCGTCTTTATGTACGCTACTGAAGTCGCTCCGACTTCAAGGCGACTTCAGAAGAGATTTCTGTACTACTTAGAGGCGACTTCTATCCGACTTGTGCCCATAGAATTCAATGGAAGTCGCCTCCAAGTCGGATCCCCCATCTTAATGCAAGCGACTTTGTCAGTGAAAAGAATAGAATTTATTTTGGGGCAGCCCCTCCCTCCCTTCTCTGATTGGCCACAGGCAAAGTCACCTGGCATAGTTAAGTTTGAAGTTGCCTCCAAGTTACCTTGAAGTTGCCTCAAAGTTGCCTTGAAGTTGCCTTGAAGTTGCCTTGAAGTTGCCTCCAAGTTGCCTCCAAGTTGCCTCCAAGTTGCCTCCAAGTTGCCTTGAAGTTGCCTTGAAGTTGCCTCCAAGTTGCCTTGAAGTTGCCTGGCAAAGTTGTGTCGGATCGCCCCTGTGTGACTGTAGCCTGAAGGAACAAGATAAGATTTTGCTCCAACTTTGAGATAGTGACTTGGACCAATCAAAACAATCCCAGTGTGAGATAAATTCCTTTTACTGCTGCTGTAATCACCAAGTCGGATGTCACAAGTCGGATGGTTAGAACAAGGATCCGACTTTGATCCTACTTCAATGATATTCAATAGGCTGAAGTAGGACCAAAGTAGTACAGGAACCTTTTTCAAAGTCGGACCAACTTGTGTTGGACCAGTTAAGACCGCTCTCACAGGGAAACATTGATTTGGTGACGTAATGCGACTCTTGCTCACAATGTCGGTCCGTTTGTCGGACAAGTGTGAATCCAGCCTTAGGGTGATCAAATCGAGCCTGCATGGTAAACTGTCCTCTAAAGCGGTGCGCTTGCAGGACAGGAAAAAACGTCCTGCAAGCAGCATCTTTGGGGCAGTGCGGGAGTGGTGTATACACTGCCCTCCATCGCCCCTGCCCATTGAAATTAATGGGCGCTGCTTTCAAAGCGTCTTTAAAGTGATTTGAAAGCAGCGCTAAGCAGGCGCTTTTAACACCTTTTTAACCCCTTCAGGAGCTTTAACGCTAACAGGCCCGCCGCTTCAGTGCGAAAGTGGCCTAAACAATAACTGACATAGAACTGACTCCATTATGAGTGAAGAATCAATATTCTGGCTGGCTTTTTAGTATGCTTTATATTACAGAGAATATGACTCTAAAGCTAGGTATACACTAATAGATTTTCAAACAAATGTTCATAACAATACTCCTACAAACATTTGTATGAAAATTCTTTGTACATTCAACGACAGGATGCATGCTTCCTGAACGAAAACCACATTCACTGTGAGAAATGTGTTTGTCCAAGAAAAACTTGTCATCCTTCTCCTTTGAACTTTTTCATCAATGTGGTAGAAAATGAATGCCAATTTGACCCTGCTAACAATCAGAAAATCAAATGTGTTCTTAAGACAAAAATATTGTGCACAAAGATCTAGTAGTGTGTAGCCAACTTAAGGTAAAGGGGAGAAAGCATGGAACTAATGAGGAGAAATCTCACCACTGGTGTCTCCAGAAGTTAATAGGTGATTCAACTTCTTAACGGTTACCAAAAACAGAAAGTGGATGTTTGTGCGGATGGCATGTTTAATGTATTCTGATATTTATTTGATAAGAGGTAGACAATAAAATGGGATTTGATGTGGCAGAATTTTTCATTACATCTGATCACACTGCCACGTTTGTGGTCATCTCAGAACACTGACTGAACATTAGAAACTACAACTCGGCATGAGTATATTCTCGGGATCTCACATTATGCAAGCAGTACCATAATCAAAAAAAGTAATTCCTATTATTACAGTAGATGTAAATTCTAATTAAATAGTACAGTTTGTTAAAGCCCTGTGTATCATAAAATGGCATTTTTTAAATAGAATACTTGATTCTGCCTTTTTGTTCAACCATTTGCTACATCTTAGTGATACTGATTGCTTCCTAGCCACTTCTTCTCTGCATGCTCTTCACTAATATCGGCATGGCATATCTCAGGGTGGTGGGTTTCCTGATGATTATGATCCATGTCTTCATAGCATATGTTAAAATGCCCACTTTGCATCTTTATTTGAAACCCAGGTGACAAAGTGACATCACTGTAGTACAGTTAGCAAATAGAAAGAACATTGCTACCCTATACCAGAAATGCCTTTACAAAAAGTAGGTATTACTGCAATCAAAGCTGCAGATTTAACACATTGAAAATTACTTTTGAAATGACACTAATGAGTTTAAAATTTAGCAATCTAAAAAAAAACCAAACATTTATACTCTCTTGTGCCCACCACATCTACATTGAGAACTGAGCAAACAAACATTTCTGACCGCTCAGTTTGCAGTCTTCACTGAGCAGAGAGTAGTGACGGAAGCAGCTGGCTCAGTCTCCCCCCCATGGCTTGCTGAGAGGCTGAGCCAGCTGCCAGTCCAGGCATCTAGCAGGATTTCCGACTGTAAAGTTGGGATGGATCCAGCGCCTGGACCAGCTGAGGGACATTAGGCAACAGTGGACTTTAGCCCACCTTCAGCTGAACATGGGTCACAGGAGTGCACTCTTATGACCCACAGGGGAAGTGAACAGAAAAAAGGAGAGATAAGTGCAACTACCTAAGTGTAGCATTTAACTGCTTGCCGACCGCACAGCTTACATATACAGTGGCAAGGCAACTCTACTGCGCAGGATCACGTACCTAGTACATGATCCTGCACTACCGGGTCTGGGACGCGCTCCGACGATGACCCGTGGACTCAATGTCTGCTGGCAAACGCTGATCATTAGGTAGACCGAGACCGAACAGCAAGGCAGATCGCCATTCTGTCAGTAGGGAAGGCATTGATCCTGTGTTCCTGCAAAGCAGGAACATAGATCAATGCCTTCCCCTAGTAAAAGCACCTCCCACACAGTACACAAGCACTAGCTAGGCACACATTTAACCCTTTAATCACCCCTAATGGTAACCCCTTCCCAGCCAGTATCATTAGTACAGTGATATGCATATTTTTTTAGCACTGATCAATGTATTAGTGTCACCGGTCTCCAAAAAGTGTCAAAAGTGTCAGTTAGTGTCCAATTTATCCGCTGCAATATTACAGTCCCACTATAAGTCGCTGATCGCCACCATTACTAGTAAAAAAAATAGACAATAATTCCGTAAACATATGCCATAGTTTGTAGATGCTATATCTCAGTGCCACTGATTGATTCCTAGCCAATATATAAGCTTATCGTGATTTCTTTTTTAACAAAAATATGTAGTAGAATACATATTGACCTAAACTGATGAAGAAATTAGATTTTTTTTTATATTATTTTAAAAAAAAAAAAAGCCTGGTCATGAAGGGGGGTAAATCTTCCGGAGGTTAAGTGGTTAAAACATACTCTTGAAATGAAAAACAAATAGATATGCACTCACGTTTAAAAGACATTACAATGCGCATCAATAAGTCTCAAGCGGGTGGCAGGTTAATCAAAACAAGGAAGCGCTGATCAGTCTTAAACACCAAGAAGTCAAAAGTTTGAATGTTTGTTTATACATTGAAAGTTTTGACTTCTTGGTGCTTATGACTAATCACCGCTTCCTTGTATTGATTAACCTTCATTGCCTCATTCAGTTCTATGAGATAGGGAGCAGCGGCCGGTCATTAGCCCCTTCTTACAACATTGTTTGGACTGGACACCTCCATGTGCTGAGGCTTCTGTTTGATCCAGCAAGTGGCAACCTTCTAGGTGGTCAATGGTGAGCAGGCTCCTCTTTTAACCACTTCTCTTTAGGTGGACATCTATTGACTTTGAGAAGTGATATTGAATGGTGCCTGCAGCTATAGGCACCATTCAGATATTGTTTTTTTTTCCTGGCGATTCTGAACAAGATAAAAGTGGTCTTAGCAGCGGATTCGCCGCAAGATCACTTTTATCAGCGGTGGGAGAGATGCCCTCACGTCCGCCCAACGGTCTTAAAGGGCCCATTTTTTTTTTTGGGCTGTCATTTTTTTCAATTTTTTTTTTTTTTTTTTTTGCATTTTACTGTAAATACAAGATCTGATGTCTTTTTGACCCCAGATCTCATATTTAGGTGGTCCTGTCATGCTTTTTTCTATTACAAGGAATGTTTACATTTCTTGTAATAGGAATAAAAGTGATCAAATTTATTTTTTAAAAAAAGAACAGTGTAAAAATAAAAAGTAAAAAAGGAAAATAAATAAAAAAATAAAAAAAGTAAAGCGTTCCTTCACGCTGAGCTCGCGCGCAGAAGTGAACGCATAAGTCCCGTCCAAATATGAAAATGGTGTTCAAGCCACACATGTGAGGTATCGCCGCGATTGTTAGAGCGAGAGCAACAATTCTAGCACTAGACCTCCTCTGTAACTCAAAATTGCTAACCTGTAGAATTTTTTAAACGCCGCCAATGGAGATTTTTAAGTTGCAAAGTTTGTTGCTATTCAGCGAGTGGACACACTTTTGAAGCATGACATGTTGGGTATCATTTTACTCGGCGTAACATTATCTTTCACAATATGGAAAAAAATTGCACACTTGGAAGACCACTGCGCAAATGCGGTGTGACAAAGTTTTGCAATGACCACCATTTTATTCTCTAGGGTGTTAGAAAAAAAATATATATAATATTTGGGGGTTCTAAGTAATTTTATAGCAAAAAAAATGTTTTTAACTCGTAACACCGAACCCAAAAACAAGGCTTGGTATGGAAGTGGTTAAAAATGAGTGCATATTTATTTTTTTATGTCACCAATATATTTTAAAAAATGCTACACTTTGGGTCCTTTCACACGGGCTTGTCCACCCAGCGGACTCCGCTTGCTCAGCGGGGAATCAATCCGCTGATCCACTGATCCCTGCTGAGCAGGCGGATGACTGGTCCGTCTCCACACACTGTACAGAGATGGACCTGTCAGAGCCCCGCTCTCCTCTATGGGGAAATCGAATGATAACGGACAGCCTGTCCGTTTTCATCCAATCCCATTCGCCAGACGGATGGGAAATAGGGTCTCCAGCCATCTGGGTTTCACAGAGAGGATCAGATAGCAGCGGGTGTCAGCGGACATGTCACTACTGACATCCACCACACCATAGGAATGAATGGAGACTTCGATCAGGTCTGCCTGAAAAACTGACCGGTGGACCTGATCGGAAAGCCCGGGTGAAAGGGACCTTAGGTAGTGGCGCTTTTCTCTCCTTTTTTCTGTGCATACATGGTTTGCTGGTGGAAGTATCCCCAGAGCCTGCTTGGGCGAAGGACTGCTGATGCAGCCAAAATGTGAACTTCACTTCCACTGTGTTTTTTATAGACTTTTCTCAAGGACTAAAAAAAACTCCTTTCATTCGTTTAACATTTCTTGCCCGTTTTTTTTTGTTCCGTCAGTTGCACCAGTGCCCCCCTTTTTTGCACCTGGGTACATTTGGGGCGTTAATGCCTTTTACAGAACTCTTTCTAGTAACAAGAGAAGTGGTGCCATAGGAGCTTTGGCCCCACTTCTCTTTCAGGCTTATATGATATTTTAGAGATTTACTTTATACATACTCCTTTTTCTGCAGGCGAGAGGAATAATTTCATCCTCTCCCCCCAGTGATCATTCACTTTGAAACACAATGACAGATCACAGAATGGGAGGTAGAGTTGGGAGCTGATCTGGGTGAAATGATGACACACAACCTACAAGATACAGGCAGCTAAACAGATTTATATGACTGTAGAATCACTGGGCCAGCACCTTACTACAGGAAGGAAATGATTACTGTAAAAAAATTCATGGGAAAACCTGGTGCTGGTCTTCTGGAGAAAAAGAGAAGTAAAAGTATAACTAAAGGCAAAATGTATTTTCTGAGTGGAGAGGGATTACACCTGTCAGGATATTTTATTGTGGTCTGTGACCCCATTAGGGAGATTCTCCACCTCTAATGGGTATGTTTATGATTATCATCAAAAGTGAAAGTAAAAGAAAATCCCGAATTCTTGGTTGTTCCCAAAACAGTATTAGAGGGGAAATTGTCCAATGGTGACTCTGGAGACAACCAGGTATCCCCTCACTTCCAATTTTGGCTTTGGGACAGAAAGTGAAAAGAAAAGAGGTTAAAACCCTCCCTAAAGCCCCGTACACACGGGCTGAATGTCGGGAGACAATAGCGGATTTAAAAGAAAAAAAAAAAAACGTCCCTCACTTTCGGCCCATGTTTAAGTCAGTCTGTCCGACAGAAGCCGGCCGTGCATGTTGGAAAACCAGCAGCCGACTGACTCACGATCGGCGTTCTCAGCCAATGGCAGAGAACCCAGGTCGGAGTGTTCTGGTGGGGGGGAGGTGTCCCCCTGTAAGAACACAGCAGCTCAGCAGGAAAGATCGCTGAACTAATCTCACATGGTTAGTACAGTGACTCCTTTCAGGGGGTCAGTTTTTTTCCTGCAACTCACGGGATTGCATGAAAAAAAAAACTGTTAGTGTGTACCCAGCTTTACCCTATCTAGACAAAAAAAAAGTTCTACTCTAAAGCATTATTAGAAGAAATTATGTGATATCTTAAAATACCTATGTTAAACTTGCACAATACTTTGAATGCATTAACTTTACATTACTTACCATGCACTTGGCAAAAAAAAAAAAAAAATGTATATATGTAAGCTCTGTGTTAAAGAAAAAATCTGTTACATCAAGCAAATTGTGTGTGTATGTATCTGGATGGGGTAAAAATCAGCATATAAGCTACCATAGTAAAAAAAAAATGCAATCAAAAAGAATAAAAATGATGTGTGGCAGGTATTAAACCATCATCACTCTACTAATCCACACAAGCATGCAAACTCTATATGATATATACAATACACAAACAGCATGGGTGACATCTGTTTGTACGGCATCCATAAGAGGATGCAAAATGGTACTGCAGTCACCAGAATAGAGAAATAAAATGAATGCACAAAAATACATTAAAACTGACAATACTGAAAGAAATGCCTGCCCCTGGGAGCTTACAATATAAATATTTATACATTATCCTAAAATCCTTGAATCACAGCGGCAGCATGAAAAGCAGCATGCTCTATATTTTCCATATGTCACAGAACACTGCCTTTCTTACTGAGCATTGACTATGCAGTATGAGTAGAAGGGGGAAAAGTTAATTTCAGATTCACTCATCAATTGTTAACAGAAAAAATATTCCATGTCATGAAATATTATAAAAAAAACAAAAACAAAGACTGGTTCAGAAACTGTAAAGTACAATGTAAGTGTGTATATATATATATATATATATATATATATATATATATATACACACACACTAGAAATAAACCCTAAGTATTATGTAATACAAATGGGTACCAACTCAAACAATAAGTCCGTTGGTTTGTTAAACATGGTCATACAATAGTAAAATGATGTTAGAAATGTTTTATCACTGCAATATTTGTTTGATTTTCTAATGGTTAGTGGAGTCAAATCTGGTTCGTTTTTGACCGTAGTGATGAAAATATTTCAAAGGAGCAGAATGCTACATTTATCTGATATGGATGATATTCATGCACTGTCATATTGCCCTTTCAACCCATTTATACTCACCACTGCTGCAATGAGGAGGAACAACCTTGTGTAAGCTGCTACATTATCTGAAACAAAGATCACACATGGTTTGGGCGCTAAACTCCAATGCAGCAATGCAATGATGAGTATAGGTTGACAGAGTGTCGAGCTTTAAAGGGGTGCAGTCACTTTGCACACTAAATTGGATTAAAGTGTAAGTTAACCTAAAAAGAAAAAAATGGATCCTGCTTCTTTAACCACTTCAGCCCTGGAAGGATTTCTCACTTTAGGACTAGAGAACTTTTTGCGATTCGGGACTGCGTCGCTTTAACCGACAATTGCACGGCCGTGCAACATTGTACTGAAACAAAATTGACGTCCTTTTTTTCCCACAAATAGAGCTTTCTTTTGGTGGTATTTTGATCATCTCTGCGTCACTTCTGATCACCGCTATAAACAAAAAAAAAAAAAGCATAAATTTGGAAAAAAAAACGATACTTTTTACTATAATACATATCCAAAAAACAAAAAAAAATAAATAAAAAAACAAATTTATTCACCAGTTTTGGCCAAAATATATACTTCCTCATATTTGTGGGGAAAAAAAAAAAACACGCAATCAGTGTATATTGATTGGTTTGCACAAAAGTTGCTGCGTTTACAAACCATGAGAATTCATTTATGGCGTTTTTACTTTTTTTTTTTCTTACTAGTAATGGCGGTGATCTGTGATTTTTATTGGGACTGTGATATTGCAGTGGACATGTTGGACACTTTTTGGGACCAATGACATTTATACAGCGATCAGATCTAAAAATAGACACTGATTACTGTATAAATGATACTGGCAGTGAAGGGGTTAACCTGCAGGGGGCAATCTAAGGGTTAACTGTGTTCCCTAGGCGTGTTCTAACTGTAGGGAGGATGGGCTGGCAGGGGCATGATAGATTTAACTGATACCAAATACAAGGATCTCTGTCATGCCGGCTGTCAGAACGGGGAACCGCCGTGTTTACATCTGTGGTTCCCCGTTCCTCCTGTGTAGCAAGCGATCGCGGGTAACCAGCGGACATAGAGTCCGTCTGACCCGCGCCCCCCCTAGCTGCGCCTGCATGAATCGCCGTTTATAGACGGCAATTCGCGTTGCGCTGCCACTCTGCAGCAGTATATCTACACAATGAGGTCCGGAAGTGGTTAAAGTGTTTTATACAGCATAGTACTTGTGCTGTGCAATTTGGCCCCCTGTAACACCTGACAAAACCTGGCTGATCCTGCCAGTTTCTGCCCTCCCCCCTGTAAACTGACCACAGTATATCATGGCTGTTGAGCCCTGACACCGTGGTCAGTTTATATGCCTCCATCAGCCGCTGCTGTCTGCAGCTCAACTGTGTCCTCTGTCCTCCTCCCCTCCCTGCCTGTCAGCTCTGGGTCAGGGCCCGCAACTCGCCCTCCTGCTGCCGTAAAAATCACACAACGCCCTGTCTTTCAAAATACTAAGTGTCCTGTATGTGTGCCCTATTAAAGAAAAAGGTGTTATATACCTGATTTAATAGCACCAACCGGCTCTCTCCTCCCAACTGATCTTAGCCGGGGAATCTCAGCCCCGCCCGCTGTACCTGTCAGATCAGGAGAGAGGAGAGCCGGCCAGTCACATGAGTGCCACTATTAAATCAGGTATTAAGCAGTTTTTTTTAATAAAGCACATATACAGGACACTTAGAATTCTGAAAGCCAGGGGATTGTATGATTTTTACTAAGTGAGTTTACAACCACTTTTAGACCCCTTTCACACTGAGGAGTTTTCAGGTGTTTTGCGCTAAAAATAGCACATGTAAAGCGTCTGAAAAACTCATCCCAATGCACCCCAGTGTGAAAGCCCGAGTGCTTTCACACCGGGGCGGGTGCTTTAAGGACGTTAGGAAAAGTCATGCAAGCAGCATCTGTGGTGCGGTGAGCGGTGTATACACCGCTCCTCCACCGCCCCTGCCATTGAAATCAATGAGCACCTCTTCGGAATCGACGCGCGTTGGCTTTATTAACCATTTTATAACCCCTTGTGGGGAGTTAAAAGCGCCCCACTCATGCCTACATAGCGGCACCATAGCGCCACTATAACAGCGGAAAAGCGCCTCTGAAACTATCAGCGCTTCACCGCTACCGACCCCAGCTCCAGTGTGAAAGTGCCCTAAGTGCTCCAGTTAAGGTACAGCTAAAGGCAACATACATATTATAGTAAATCCTCATATAAATACCTGAAAGTTGCACATGGTAATAAACATAATAACTGAAATGATTATTTTCCTACCATATAGCTTCAATTGTGGTCTCTAATCCCCTCCAACAGTTCTCCTTTTCTGTATACTACTAGTGATGATGGGAGGAGTTCAGCAGAGCTATCATGTCATTTCCTTTCAGTGAACTAGCTTCTGTATCTCCCAAAGGAAACTACATTTCCCAGAGTCCTCAAGCCTTCTATCATGCTCAGTCTACAGGGTGGGCCATTTACATAGAAACATAGAAAAGTGACGGCAGAAAAAGACTGAGTAGTCCATCGAGTCTGCCCCTTTTTATTTATTTATTTATATATATATATATATATATATATTTTTTTTACATTAACCTTGTTATTTGACTATGGATTTATGTTTATCCCACGCGTGTTTGAAGCCATTTACTGTTGACTGTCTCACAACCTCTGTTGGTAGTTTATTCCAATCATCAACCACCCTTTCAGTAAAATAGTACTTTCTAAGATTAGTTTTGAACTTCCCCCCAGTTAGTTTGAGGTCATGTCCCCGTGTTCTTGATTTTGGTTTCATATTGAAAAGACTGCCCTCCTGAACCTTATTCACCCCCTTGATGTATTTAAAGGTTTCAATCATGTCTCCCCTCTCCCTTCTTTCCTCCAGACTGTATATATTAAGTTCCTGAAGTCGCTCTTGATATGTTTTATCCCCCAGACCTTTCACCCTTTTTGTTACCCGTCTCTGAACTCGTTCTATTTTATCAATATCTTTTTATTAAGGATACACCTTAATAAAATGGGAATGGTTGGTCATATTAACTTCCTGTTTGTGGCACATCAGTATATGTGAGGGGGGAAACTTTTCAAGATGGGTGGTGACCATTCAACTGGCCCAAATGGCCCCCAAGGTCTCCCGATCTGACCCCCTTAGACTTTTATCTCTGGGGTCATCTGAAGGCAATTGTCTATGCTGTGAAGATACAAGATGTGCAGCACCTGAAACTATGGATACTGGAAGCCTGTGCTTGCATTTCTCCTGCAGTGTTGCTATCAGTGTGTGAAGAGTGGGAGAAGAGGGTTGCATTGACAATCCAACACAATGGGCAGCACATTGAACACATTTTATAAGTGGTCAGAAACTTGTAAATAACTCATGAAAGAATAACGTTACATTAAAACCAAGCACACCATTGTTTTTCTTGTGCAATTCCCAATAAGTTTGATGTGTCACATGACCATCTTCCTATTGAAAAAACAAAAGTTGAATTCAAAATGGCCGACTTCAAAATGGCCGCCATGGTCACCACCCATCTTGAAAAGTTTCCCCCCTCACATATACTAATGTGCCACAAACAGGAAGTTAATATCACCAAGCATTCCTATTTTATTAAGGTGTATACATATAAATGGCCCACCCTGTATTTTACATAACACACACCCATCTGCCAATCAACAGCTGGGCGTGTGCTATGTAAAACAGCACAAGTCAATTGTGGTAATTGGTAAACTGACAGAAGAAAAGCCAAGCTAGGAGCAGCCTGTATAGGGAGCAGAGGGCGGGCAAAGGCGGAACATAGGAGGGAATTGGCGGGGCTTCATGGGCCAATCGTGGCGGAGCCTTGTTCTGAACTTCTGTGTAGAATGAATTACCTGAGCTTTCCATGAACTACAGGAGCACCTCCCCCAGTGATGTCAGGACGTCTCTTCAGAGAGGCAGCACGCAAAAGGGGACAGCAGGCAATTATAAACACAGGAAGCAGAGTTGCCTCCTCATTAAATGAAGAGCCCATGAGAGCTTTCAGCTGCAGGGGACAAGGTAGATATCTCAAAATCCTTACTGTTTTTTGCAAAACAACCAGTGAGATGTTTAACAGACTGTATAGTTACATAACATGTTGATTTTTTCATTTTGACCCTAGTTCTTCTTTAAGGTAAAGTCCCTGGGTAAACTTTCATGCTTGGATTAAAGCATATGCCAGGGCAAAATGAAAAAGAAAACATTTGCAGTCCATCTCTACAATACATGCTCATTTTCCTGTTTTTTATACCTTTAGGGATCCTGCAAGTATAGAAAAATACTTGTTGATCTTCCAGAAATGCACTCTGCTCCTAATTCCTTTTGAGGGCTGAAAACACACAGCAATTTTGTGGACTAAGTGGTGTCGGTCCTCCCCAGTTACCTTCTCCTAAACTACTCAAACCCTCCTACTCTCCTATTTCTGACGCTACTAGTAATAGACTGATTCAGTAGTCCAAAATAAGAACTGGGAGGTCTAATTAGACTCTTGAAATAAAAGAAGAAGTGTTATGAATTTCTGACATGAATTGAAAGTTAGAAACACTTCATAGTTTAGTAACTTACAAATGTTAGTGGTTTCAATGCCAAAGCCCAATTTTAGGAATTACTGAGCTGGGATTTTGTTATAGAAAACCAAAGTAATTAAATGTGGGCTCAATGGACCCTCCGGGATTTATTATTGCTGAGACTATGGTGGCCTGCTTCTAAGTTTGTTTCTTATCACAAACAGGCTAGTAGGTTCATGTGCCATAATCTAACCTTTGAGCAACTATTTTAAAGGACAAGACTCTGATATAATATGGTCTCAAAACAAAGTACCACATCCCTAACCTAACATCAAAAAAAAAAAAAATTGCAGCATTTTTGAGGCACAGCCTACACAACAATGTATCATAAAATCACAATTGTCATGTTCTATCACTATCAAATAATAAGCATCATGGTGAACTGGTGGGCAGAACCACCTGGAACTTTCTTAGAATTCACCAACTGACGTATTAGGATAGACTCTGTATAACTCCATGCCTTTTTTGGATAATATGCTACCTCTTCAGGAGCAGACAAGAGGGGGAAATAGCTGCTCTGGCAATCCTCCAAGGAGATTGCTACCACCCAACCCGAGTGGTCCAGGAAAGGAACCAAGATGGGGGGACCAGGCGTGCGAGCCCCAAAGTTAGAGACAACCTCCCGGATGATACCATAGCCAAGTGTACTCTTTAATTAATTGGCATACATGAACCATAGAATAAACTCCTGTCTTTAGTGCACAGTCAAATATTCCATCAAAAACTACCACGGGATGCTATATTCACTTAAAGAAAATGGCTCAATATCTGTCAATAGAAAGTGCCCTCAATCCTCACCACAGCACATATCTAGGGTGCCCCCCTATATTACCCTGTGGAGGAGGAGGAATGCAATGGGGAAGGTGTTTTTTTTAATGAACATCTGCTTTAACCACTTCAATACCAGGCAGTTTTACCCCCTTCCTGCACAGGCCAGTTTTCAGCTTTCAGCGCGGTCACATTTTAAATAAAAATTGCGCAGTCATGCAATGCTGTACCCAAACAAAATTGTTATCACTTTCTTTGAGACAGACAGAGCTTTCTTTTGGTGGTATTTACTCACCACTGAGTTTATTTGTTGCTAAAAAAAAAAAGAAAAACATACCAAAAATTTCAGAAAAAAGTTTTTTCTTCAGTTCTGTTATAAAATGTTGTAATTAAGTAATCTTTCTCCTTCACGGATGTGGCGGCACTGATGAAGAGGCACTAATATGCTGCACTGATGGGCACTGATTGGAAGCACTGATATGCAGCCTTTATGGGCACGGATAGGCGGCACTAAGGTCCCTTTCACACTGAGCCGCTTCTAAACTGCCAGTAAAACAGAGCGCTTTTGAAGAGCTTTAAATTCATTTCAATGGAGAGGGGCATATTTTCGCCACCCAGACAGCACACTGTCCCAGTGTGAAAGTATTCATTGATTTTAATGGAAATAGGTTTTCGTGAGCTTTTCATGCGCTTTCTTTATCGTGAAAGAGTCTGAAAAGTGCCTCAGTGTGAAAGGGGTCAAATAGGCACTGAAGGGCAGCACTGGTGGGAACTGGTGGGCATCACTGGTGGGGCTGGCTGCACTGAATATCCGCACAGACACCCCCCCCCCCGTCTGGAAAGCCGCTTGTTGGCTCACCTCTACTCACCCGCTGTCAGCATGAGAAGAGGAATGCCGATAACTGGCACTTCCCATTGGACACAGCTGATCACATGGTTAAGAGCCTACGTCATAGGCTCTTTACTGTGATCGGAGATTCAGTGTATCCGAGCGACATACTGCACCACTGTTCGCCACCGCATGTTGTGAAGGACGTCATATGACGTCCAGTCACAACTATTAAACCACCGCCCGGTCGTCATTTTGCTATAGGCCGGGTGAGATGTGGTTAAGAAGGGGTAGACCATTTTGGAACATAAGAGGATGAACCTACCTATATAAAATCTAGGATCATCGTTGAGCTGTAATTTAATTCCTTGGTGCGGGGTATGTATTAATTCTGATAAATAATGCTAGGACCACAATTAGAGAATAATAAACAGGCCTTATAAATAAAAATATAACACCAATATAGTTCTATCCATGGCAACCAATTAGGGGTTTCCTCTTTTTCTCTAGATCCTTCTAAAAAAAAAAGGTCAGACTCTGACAAAGCAGCCCCTCCATTCTTCTCTGCGCTCATGTGTGTAAATGAACTATACCATCGGATACCAGGACTTAGTAATTTCCTTCCCCTCCGTTAAATTATATGACTTTTATTATTTACTTTAGACTTTAAACAGAGAAGGTCTGATTTAGGAAGTGATAACATTAGCTCCCTCAATGGGCCACAAGGGAGGTATCTTACACTCAGTGTCGAATAAATAAATAAAAATTAAACTATGCTCACAGTCACAGATCCCCTTGGGGGTTCTGCTTCTTGTCTAGCCAAATCCTCATTGATTTGTTCAGTGTGTGTTACAAAGTACTTCATTTTGGCATGTCTATCATTAACCCCAGAAATGCTGAGCATGCAGATTGCAGAAGCTGCAATAAGGGATTGATACTCCAGAGCCAGCAGAAAATTATTCTGTGTGAAGATAATACACTTTCAACATTTTCAAAGTTAGGAAACATGGAGAATAACTGACTTCGTACACAATGGTTTTAAACTGAATGGCATAGTTACTTTAAAGTATCATTCTAAAATGTTTTGTTACAAAATAGGTAATATCTGCTAAAATGATGCTGGCACTATTTTTAGTTCACCATGGGGTTGATTTATTAATATCAGAGAGTGTAAAATCTGGTGCAGCTCTGCACAGAAACCAATCAGCTTCCAGATTTTTTTGTCAAAGCTTAAAGGATAAGCTCACTTTAACTTTAACCACCTCAGTACTGGGCACGAAAACCCTCTTCCTGTACACCATTTTTCAGCTTTCAGCGCTATCACACTTTGAATAGCAATTACTCAAGTCAAGAAAGTACAAATAATCCCCAAATGACCCCTTTTTGGAAAGTAGGCATTCCAAGGTATTTAGTAAGTTGCATGGTGAGTTTTTGTAATTTTTTTCCCACAATTCTTTGCAAAATGAAGATTTTTATTATTATATTGTCATATTAATACTTTATTTCTCTGACATGGCATATGTATACTTGCAACTACACCCCAAAACACATTCTGCTACTCCTGAGTATGGCAATATCACATGTCTGAGACTTTTTCACAGCCCTAGCCACAAACAGAGGCCCAACATGCAGGGAGCACCATCAGGTATTCTAGGGACATAAATTAAACATCTAATGTCATGACGACCTATCACACTTTTGAAGTTCCTGGAGCACCAGGACAATGGAATTGCCCACAAAATGACCCCATTTTGGAAAGCAAACACCCCAACGTATAATATATGAGGCATAGTGAGTCTTTTGAACATGTCATTTTTTTCAGAAGTTTTTGGAAAATGTGGAAAAAAATGAAAATGCATTTTTTTCCCCACAAAGTCGTCCATTTAGAACATATTTCCAACACATAGCATGTACATAGCAAAAATGACATCCCAAAATACATTCTGCTACTCCTCCTGAGTATGGCGATATCACATGTGTGAGACTTTTACAGAGGCCCATACAGAGGCCCAACATCCAAATAGTACCATTAGGCGTTCTATGAGCATAAATTACACATATAATTTCCTGAGAACCTATCATTTTTGACGGCCCTTCATATTTCTAACAAATAGCATGCACATAACAAGAATTACACTCCAAAATAAGTTCTATTGAGGAAAGGGTAAAAAAAAAAAATGCATTACCTGTGGTTTTAGCAGTGTCCACCGAGGAAAGCATGGGTCCAGGCAGCAGGCAGGGATGTGCTTAGCGACGGCAATAGTAATTATCCAGGCAGCAGGCAGGAATATGGTCTATAGTAAGTACAAGGACATGGTCAGCACAGCCAAAGCATTTGTCCATAGGAATCGTCCAGACAGACAGCCAGCACAGCCATAATATTGGTCCTGGTACATTGTTACCTGCAGTGACTCATTGTACAGCTCTCCAGCCCTTCATAAACATACTGCCTCTTGCTCCAGCTAATTACTTCCATAGTCCAGGTAGCAGGCAGAGGTGTGGTCAGGTCATGCAGAAAGCAGAGGCATGATGGCAGTAAGTCAGCAGCAGGCTGAGTGCCTCATTCAGGTAAGACCTGTGCACAGTGGCACAGGGGTAGAGGCTTCTCCCACCCTTCGCTTTGAAGCCTCCAGGCAACCAGTCCCTAATCCGGAAATTGCAAAACCCGGAGTAAAAAAAAATGTGTTTTCTCCATCCGGAAAAACATTTCTGGTGCCCCTCACATAAGTGAGACTACTGTGTACTACAGTAGCAGGGCAACAGATCAGTCCAAGCTGTAGGCAAAAGCATAATCGATAAAACAGGCCAGGGTCAGTTCACGTGCAAGCAGTCCAAACGGTTTGCAGAAGCGTAGTTCATAAAACAGGCCAGGGTCAGTTCACGTGCAAGCAGTCCAAACGGTTTGCAGAAGCGTAGTTCATAAAACAG